>JAPDVR010000003.1:27836878-28247219 GCA_026230005.1 Gila orcuttii
TTTTTGGGCCATTCATGTGGAAAAAATTTCAGAAACATTGGACCTTGTCGCCATCTATGATCAGGTTTGGCTAGCTCAACAAGAGTTTTGCCTCTAGTTATGTCATCTGCTAGATTCTGTGCAGAAGGAATATACCTCCAAGAATAGGGATCAGTGAGTTCCAGGATTTCAGTGACTCTATTAGCAACAAAAACTTTGTAACGGCAAGAGAGGGAATGCAGCCAAGACAAGACAGTTGTCGAATCGGACCATAGGACAATATTTGTCAAAGGATGAATCAATTAATTCTGCAGGAGTTTACAAGAGCTGTGTACCTGTAAGAGCAGTGCAAAGTTCAAGACGAGGGATGGATATTTAATAATAATAATAATAATAAATTTATTTATAGAGCGCTTTCCATCAAAGTGCTTTACAACAGGAATAAAGATTAAATTGCAAACAATACAGTAAAAATTAAAAAATAGTAAGAAGTAATACCACTATACAGACACTGAGCATTCAGGACTCATACACAGCAATGAATGAATAGGTCTTAAGTTTAGATTTAAAAACATCAATTGAACTTGCCAGCCTAATATCAGCTGGGAGACTGTTCCATAATGTTGGAACACGAAACGAAAAGGGTCGCTCACCAACCGTTTTCTTCCTAACTTTTGGTACAGTCAGAAGTCCTGTCCCTTGGGAGCGCAGCACCCGCGTAGGCACATAAGAATTTAAAAGATCAGACAGATACAATGGTGCAAGGCCATTCACTATTTTATATGTTAACAACAAAACCTTGAAATCTGCTCTAACCTGAACAGGGAGCCAATGCAGTGAGGCCAGCACTGGAGTTATATGCATGTATTTAGATGATCCAGTCAGAATACGAGCTGCAGCATTTTGGACCATCTGCAGACCTCGCAAACTTTTCTTAGGCAACCCCGAGAACAATACATTACAATAATCAAGCCTAGATGTAACAAAGGCATGAATAAGGACCTCAGCATCTTTCAGTGTTAAAATTGGTCTAATCTTTGCAATTTTTCGGAGATGGAAAAAGGCTACTTTAGTCACCTCTTTAATATGAAAATCAAATGACAGTGACCGATCGAAAACTACCCCAAGATTCTTTACTCTATCCTTGCACTGAATAACCGAATCATCAATGGACAGAGTAAAATTGCCATACAAATGTCCTAATCTAGTTGGTCCAATAGCTATCATCTCAGTTTTTGCTGAATTCAGTAACAAGAAGTTAGCTGATAACCAGCTTCTCACAGTAGCCAAACAAGTCGCTAACTTAACCGAATCAGATGCATTTCCTGCAATAACTGGCATATATATTTGTAAATCATCAGCATAGCAATGAAAAGCTATCCCAAAAGAACGAATGATTTGACCCAGTGGCGCTAAGTATAACGAAAACAGTAGCGGACCAAGGATATTTACCTTTTGGGGGCAACTCGAGATCTTGCCATGATGAAGGAAGTATGTACCACACCCTTGTAAGTTTCCATTTGCAAATAAGCTACTGACCCATATACGCTCTCTGAGGCGCCGCAAAAAATATGCAACTCTCTGAATGTGATTTGGTTGGAAGGTGAAGTTAAATAACAACAAAGAAGCTGTATCAATGACAGGTCAGGGAGCTCGGTTTCCCGAGCCTTCCAGGCCTGTTGAATAGGATTTTAAACATAGTCAGACTCCTCCAACTTAGCAATTTCTTGGTCATACACAGCAGCAGTTTTAGGATTTCTTTGGAGGCGTCGCTCGTTACATCTGAAGGAAGACAACTGCATTTGGTGACGCACGTAACCTTATGACGGAAGCAGCACGCAATAACGGAGTGGCATATCTTTGCACACCATCCACATCAACTCTTTTAGACTTGGAACCCAACAATTCCATAGCTTCTTGGTCCTGCTTGGACCTAGTAATGACTTTCTCATTTCTGAAAGGAAGGATGTCTACTTTCCATAATTTCTCCACATCATGGCAAAGTTCTTCTAGTGGGTTAGCGATGGTAAAAAGACACTGCATCTCATCAGTGTTAGGAATCGGTAGTGGGCCTTGAAGTACCCAGCCTAACCTGGTCTGGATTGCGGCTGGGGATTTAGGAGGCCCGAAATACACCTGGGCCCGTATTCATAAAGAATCTTAATGCAAAGAGTAGCTCCTAGTGACAAAATTCTAAGAACATTCTTAGAAATGTGGGCGTTTACTCTTAAAATTAAAGAAAAAATCCTAGTAAAGAAAAAAGTAATTCAGAAAGCATCTTAACCCTTAAAAGAGGTCTTAAGGTCAAAATTGTTAGGAGCACGGACGAGGACTTTTAAGAGGCTTAAGAGTTTTTTTAGCAGAGGAGAAAATGGCAGAAAGACGAAGAGGGAGAAGACAATAGATGACAGTGAGTTAATAAGACACTATAGATTAGATCGTGCAGGGATCATGTTTGTGACCGATTTTATTAGAGACACAATAACATCTCCGACACAGTGCAGGAATGGCATAGTGCCAGAAATTAAATCACTACTGTACATTAAGATATTTGGCAGCTGGGAAAATGCATCAACGCAGCAGTGATGATTTGGGTCTGTCACAACCTTCTGTAAGCAGAGTGATCACAAACAATTACAGCACTTTCAGAACCTCTTATTGTATCGCAGTTCATTTAGTTTCCACTGGATATTCCCACCTTGCAGGCTAAAAAAAAATGCATTTATGAATATAGCAGGCTTCCGCACAAGCAGGGGGAATGAACCGTAAATAATTTATTATTAACCGCTATAAGCTCCCACGTCTGCTTCTGTGCTGTGACACCCGGCCTGAATTTTCCCTTAAGGATGGCCTTGTGTTCATCCACTAACTGGGCTCACAGTAAACACTGTTCATCTGTCCAGTTGAGCTTTCTTGTCCTTCTTGTTTTTTTATTCCATGTTTGCTACATTAAAACTAACATTCAAACCATCACTTAAATAGACAGTGGAACAATTTTTATCATTCTAATCCAATCAAATACCTTATAGGAAATTAACAGTATGGTAAATAAAAAAAAGGATTTATATACACAAGTATAATGTGTGTGTGTGTGTGTGTGTGTATGAGAATGGTCAAATAGGAAAAATTACACATGTAATTTCAAAGTGAAGGCTTAGAATAGACCCTATACTTAAAATCACTCTTTTTTTCCTTCTTGGACAACCAACCAATCACGGTCTTCAAAAGATTGTGTCATACATAGCAACGGGTCAACCCCGCCTCCTCACTAAGATAAAAGTTTTTGTCTTTTCCTTACTCAGAGTTGCTCTCAGATCGGTCCCGAATTGCTCTTAAGCTAAGACTCCTACGTAAAAGATTTTAAGCTAAATTAAGAGTTTTCTGAGAGGATTCTTAGAATCTTTATGAATACGGGCCCTGATCAATTGGATTAATCAGGTGTGGGTAGTCTGCACCAATAAGAATAAGTGGTCGGACATTAGTGAAGGCTGGAAGGGGTAAGTCTCGAAGATGTCTGAAACGCCTCTGCAAGATCTCAACAGAATAAGTCTGTTCTGCCAGTCCCAATCTGGCAGCAGAAAAGGCATTGGAAATTGAATACTTCTTTTCTGGATTGGCCATGGAGGATATTTCAAAGGTTACAGAAGAGCCTTCAAGTGCAAGAGTATTTTAACGTACAGTTCTAACAATTAGGGACTCAGTTACCCCATTGAGGCCCAAAGAATCAGATGCTTGAGGTAGCAACATGGTACGTTCTGATCCATCATCCAGGATGGCATAGGTTTGCAAGGATCTGCCTTTATAATGGAGAAGTACTTCAACAACTTTAAGCAGTACATTGCCAAAACCTCCAAGGTGACTAAGATAGAATGTAGCATTATCCTGATCACGATAATTGACTCCGTGAAGGATACCAAGATGTCTACCTTTGCACTGTGGACAGGGTTTTTTCAAGTCACAGTTGACAGCTAGATGGTTAAGCCCACATCTCCAACATCTTTTGTTTTCTCTAATCCATGCATCCTTCCTGGTGTCTTCTAGAGATCTAAAAGAGGGGCACAGGCCAATGAAATGATCTCTACTGGAACAATATGCGCATGAATACTTGGAACTCCATTCTCCATCGCTCAAATTCTGGGGTTGCTTATTTGTGGATCTTGGCACAACAGAATTACCGTTGACTCCGTACAAGACTGTTCGAGTGTTAACGTAGGTCTTTGGTTGAGGTTTACTCAGGAGTGGTTTTGGAAAGTCACTAACCTGGTCAGCCATTGCTTGACACTCAGCCTCTTCTTGAAGCCAAGCAGAAATGTTAATCAGGTTGTAGCTTTGACCCTTTAGGATCGTACGGGCAAAGTTGGTCACATGCTCTGTGGGCAGTTTACTGAGTAGTTGCTGTACATGAGAAGCACAGATTTAACTTGGTCTTGGCCCAAAGATTGGAGCATGGCAACCAAAGCTCGACCCTTTAGTGCAAAGCTACTAAATATTCTGCTATCACCTGGTCTCACCCTGGGGAAAGCTAGAATGGTTTTGATTTCTCTCAAAACTAGTGAGGTTGCCCAGATTTCTGCTGTAGCGCAAAAAGAGCCATACTGTAAGGCCTAGGATCGTTAGCATAAGCTAAAGCTAGATCACAAGCTGGAGACAATTTAAATCATCCAGCAAGATATGGAATTTGTAATATTCTGGCTCATGGGGTGACAACAAATTTGTCAAGGCTAACTGCAACATTGCAAATTTTTGGGGGTCGTCATTCACCAAGAAAGGAAAGGAAGGTCCCTGATCACGAGAAGTACACTACTCAATGGAAGCGGTGAAGGAACAGTTGAGGAATTACATTTCTGACATGTAGGTTTCTGTTCAGCTTTCTTAATACATGCACACAATTCTTGAACAATAGATGTATTAGCAAAGGCAGCAGAAGCATCATCAAAAGACTCAGAAAATTCAGAATGTTTAGAAGAAACTACTAACTGTGACATTCTGATTAAAACACGGGACAAATAACAGTTCTTTGCTCTCTTTTATTTTAAGTTCAGGATGATTAAGTCTTGGGTAATTCACATGACATGAAGTTTACAGATTCACATGGAGCTGATTCACACGATGTAAATGGACAGGTGTTAATGGATGGACAGGATGAACAGGATGTACAAGATGGTCTTAAGTCACTGCAAACAATACAATAAAGGAAATCAAACTCATATAATTCATCAATAAACATATCAACAACATATTCAGTATATATATATATATATATATATATACTCAATCCAAACAATTCAAATAAACAAATTCAAACAATACAATTGGCAAAACAAACTTACTTAACACATGCTAAGGAAAGGATTCAAAGGACATGGTTGGGTGTCCATTCAAACAGCCACACCTCACCAATGCAAAAAAAAAAAGGAAGGAAGTGAGGTCCAATTATAGTCCTCGACCAGGGGGTGTATGGGTAATGTAGTGCACTATAGTTAGTAGTTTGCTTGGAATTGTGGGATATGTAGTACATATATATATATATATGGGAAAAAAGGTAAAATTAAAGAAAAGGGCCAAATTCACAACACAAATATCTTTTAAGCGCTAAATCACAACGCTTCACAAACCGTAAGGCGAAACCAAGCATGTTTGGTATCATTGGACTGGGCAAGGATTCAGGAATCTAGGAGATGTGAAAATAAGTCAACCACACCCAGAGTTATAATATTTGAAAATTTAATTTTACCATTAGGTGGCGCTGGTTCAAAACTTTTCAAGCTCCTTCAGGGCATAGTACTGATGACCCATACCGTGTTTCGTAAAGATAAGTTCATGCGTTCATAAAATACAGCATTATGGTACAAAATTCAAAATGGCCGACACCTAAAATGGTCGATATGGAAAAATTGGATATCACTCGACTCGACATGACGCCCTGAATCTAACGAGACTTTTATGATTTTTGGACAAACCGTTCAGAAGTTATAAGTCAAGTCAAAGCGTTTATTGCCATATGCACAGTGAGGAAAACAAGTTTCCCAGTACAATGAAATTCTTTCTTTTCTGTCCACAGTGAATGCCAAGACAAGTGCAAAGTATGTATAAAAAATAAATAAAAAACACATACACGCAAACAAAATAAAAAGCTGTAGAATAAGAATTAGACTGTATAAAATATTAAAATATAGTACATCTATATATGCAAATGTGCAATATTGACTATTTGCAAAACAATAATTCATTAAAGTGCAATTTGAGTGCAGCTCCATGATAATAGCAACCATAACATTAACATATGTGCAATTGATGCAACAATTAGTCAAACTATTCTCTGAGATAGATGAGACTTAAATAAATAGCCAGTGGACACAGATTAGAGTCTGATAGCTGAGGGGTAGAACGAGTTCTTAAATCTAAAGTCCTGCATTTCACACTGCAATACCTCCGTCCCAAGGGTAGAAGTATGAACAGTCCATGCTGGGGGTGGGTGGAGTCCTTAATGATGGAGGCAGCTCTCCTGTGGACTCCGCAATGGTAGATGGCCTGCAGAGAAGGCAGTGGAGTCCTGATGATCTTCTCAGCAGTCTTCACAATTCTCTGCAGACATTTGCGGTCCCTCAGAGTAGTGTTTCCATACCACACGGTGATGCAGCTGGTCAAGACGCTCTCCACAACACAGCTGTAGAAGTTATTTAGGATCATAGTCGACATGCCAAACTTCCTCAGTCTCCTCAGGAAGTACAGCTGCTGTTGTCCCTTCTTAACCAGCTGGGTGGTATTGAGTGTCCAGGTGAGGTCCTTACTGATGTGGACCCCCAGATATTTAAAACTACTCACCCTCTCCACTTGAAGCTCTTGGATAGACAGTGGCTGATGAGTTCTCCTCTTTTTCCTCATATCCACTATCATCTCCTTTGTCTTGTTCGTGTTGAGGGTAAGGTTGATGTCCTCACACCATGCTAAAAGACTGGCCACCTCCCTCCTGTAGGCTGCTTCATCCCCGACAGTGATGCATCCTATCACTACGGTGTCGTCAGCGAACTTCAAGATGACGTTATCCTTGTGGGAGGCGACACAGTCATGTGTGAACAGTGTGTAGAGGATGGGACTGACTGAAACACAACTGTTTGTTGTGATAGTGGCTGAGGTCCTATTTCCAATCCTATCTATCATAATTTTCCAGCAAGCAGTTCTATAGGCTTAAATAGACTACCAGTGTGGTTGAAGAATAAGAACGCCTTCGGTGCTTGGCCCCTAATAATGTTTTTCTATTTTAGTATATTTTAGCAGTCTTCAGTGTCACATGATCTTCCGAAATCAAGAAACATTTCTTATTATCAATGTTGAAAAAAGTTTGTTGGGTAACACTTTACTTAAAGCCTTTATGTATAATGCATTATAAAAGTATTCATCATGTATGTTATAATTCCTTATATCTTTTAATAAATGATTGTAACCAAAGTTAAAATGCATTATAATATTTGCAGATTCCCAGTTACGTCTGAAATTAATTGTCTGTCATGTGTTTTAATGCATTATAGATTATAAAGGTGTAACATTGAATAGATACAAATTATAATGTATTATAACTGTACTATACTATTATAAAAGTACTGATCCCAAACTTTTGAATGGTAGAGCATATCTACAATGTAGGCCTATTTACAAGACAAAATGAAACAACATTTCGTCCCCTTGGAATTATAAGGTTCTATCTGACATTTTTGTCAAAATTGAGTTATTCACATATTCTTATTCTGTGACCACTTCTTTACATTATGTGATGTTGTTTTTTAAATTGTGTACATTTTGGAACTTTTTATTTAGAAAATAAAAAGGTTCTTTGTACACAGTCAAATGGAATGCAAAAACTTTAAAGCTCAATATCTCAAAACTGCTCAGAACGCAGATAGAACCTCATAATTCCAAGGGGACGATTTGAACAGGATAATTTGTGAAAATATGTTTGTCTTTTAATTTGTGTACATTTATTTTATCTTATGGGATATACTTAAAGCAGCACTATGTCGTTTTTTGCTCTCGGGGTCCCCCTACAGTTGGGAAACAGTATTGTCTTCTACTACTGCCGTAAAATCTGTCATGGTTACATTTACATTTTTACATTTATTCATTTAGCTGACCCCAGGGTTACACGAGGGGATACACGTACATTTGTTTACAAGTTGATACCGTCTTGAGTTCTCACGTCTTGGACAGACTGCCAGCGTTGCGTGTGAAATGTCTTCATCCCAGGTACATTGGCATATATTTCAGCATGTCATATGAATATAATTTCATAGGTTTTATTTTTTTTTTCAACCGTCAAAAGATCGCGTAGCTCACGTTTACAAGAAAGCGTCATTATAGTAGCCTATTGTCTACTGTTTTACATAACGGATATGCTAATTCAATCCAATGTTTGTGTGGTAGGTAATAGCCATAAGTTATATCGTCAATATTATAATATCAAGCTACCATAGATGAATCTGCAAATTTGATAATCGATTTGCATTATAGCCTGAGGCAAGACACTTTCACCAGAAAAATAAATAAACAAACATGACTATCAGCCTGCAGACATTAGGATAGTTATCCTGAAAGATTATTTATTATAACCATCGTTAACTAGCATGTTAGTGTAGCTACCAGATTGATAATTCGCTACTCTACTAGCATTAACGTTACTTGATTCATGAAGATAAATGGAGGACCAGATAAATTCCGTAACATGGCCAGGCCATGTTATTCAGCCTTTTACCAGAGAATGTCTAATACGGGGAGAAGTTTCACTCGCAGTAAACTTCCGGGTTCTGAACTGGTTGCAGTTCCACTCTGGTTCCATATGAGGGCGCTCACAGGACAAGTGCAGAATGAATGGAGGTCTATGGAGATATACCCCTAAAAATCAACTTTTCTCAGGATATAATTTTTTGTCTAGTAATTTGAATGTTGTTTTCGAAAGGAGATGCAAAGAAATTACAGATTACTGGGTGTTATATTTTTTAGTCACTTATTTGCTTTAAAAAGTCTTTTAAAATGTCAATGACGTCATACACATCGTACGACCAGAGAACTGCTTTACGGCAATTCTTCAGTCACTTTGGTGCTTTCGCGATCTGCACTTTCTTTTCTCTCGAGGCATCGACAACACAGCTGACACAGGTAAATACACGTGCTAAAAGAGTTAAGTCCGCCTTAACATTCTGGTCCCGCCTCGGATGCCACGAGGCGGTATGTCTGGTCGTAATCAGTCCTTCACTGACCAATCAGCGTCCATTAGCAGAATGCTAGCGTGTAATGGGCAACAACAACTCAACCTGTAAGAAATCAAAAGGACATAAGTACTCGTTCATTCAACTTTCGACCTATAACCCATGTTGAACTTGCAAATCCTACATTCAAATCTGAGATTTCTCAATGGGTGAAAGAGACAAATTTAGCCATCTAGCCCCATAGACTCCCATTCATTTTGCACTCGGACGATCGCCGCTCAGTGGAACTCTGGTGGAACTACAACCAAAATTCGGTACAATAGGGCTTAATAGGGAGTGGCCAGGCTTTCCGTAGAGGGCTTTGCTTTTACATTTTGCGCGGTTGTCAGCTCCCTGACTCCCTGATTTATTTATAAATTTATAAACACTTTATAGATGACTGACTGCTGCGCTTGTGACAGAGTGCATGTTACTGAAAGAACAAGCATAGAGAGAGAGAGAGCCGGTCGCGCGCACGCACTCTCACCGTTTTCAAACTGTCTTGCTCTCCCTCATTATTGATCCTCGTCCGGCCTTTTAATTTGTCACTCTTCCTTTTTATTTTTGTTGCTTCGGTCATGACAACAACATACAGACGGGTATCAAACGCTAGTTGGGCTCTGACATGGCACCCCAGACCATCACTGACTGTGGGTACTCCAGTGCTGCATCTCTGTAGCCCAGGTCAGGCGCTTCTGCCGCTGTTTCTGGTTCAAAAGTGGCTTGACCTGGGGAATGCGGCACCTGTAGCCCATTTCCTGCACACGCCTGTGCACGGTGGCTCTGGATGTTTCTACTCCAGACTCAGTCCACTGCTTCCGCAGGTCCCCCAAGGTCTGGAATCGGTCCTTCTCCACAATCTTCCTCAGGGTCCGGTCACTTTTTCTCGTTGTGCAGCGTTTTTTGCCACACTTTTTCCTTCCCACAGACTTCCCACTGAGGTGCCTTGATACAGCACTCTGGGAACAGCCTATTTGTTCAGAAATTTCTTTCTGTGTCTTACCCTCTTGCTTGAGGGTGTCAATGATGGCCTTCTGGACAGCAGTCAGGTCGGCAGTCTTACGCATGATTGCGGTTTTGAGTAATGAAACAGTTTTTAAAAGCCTCAGGAATCTTTTGCAGGTGTTTAGAGTTAATTAGTTGATTCAGATGATTAGGTTAATAGCTCGTTTAGAGAACCTTTTCATGATATGCTAATTTTTTGAGATAGGAATTTGGGGTTTTCATGAGCTGTATGCCAAAATCATCAGTATTAAAACAATAAAAGACCTGAAATATTTCAGTTGGTGTGCAATGAATCTAAAATATATGAAAGTTTAATTTTTATCATTACATTATGGAAAATAATTAACTTTATCACAATATGCAAATTTTTTGAGAAGGACCTGTAGGCTAGCTCACGCGGAAAACACTTAACGTAACGTGTAAATGAGTGTAACTAAAGTTAATCAAGCAAGCTAGTATGCATATTGCATAGGCCACGAATTGTTGACGAAATAACACATTAGCTGACCGGAGGGAATAATATGGAATTTCTTCACAGAAAACTTCTTGCACAAAATAAATTCAAGTACTTTCAAGGACCTGTATCGATGTATGTTTATTTTCAAAAACTTTCCAGGGCCTTGAAATCTTTTTTTCATATTCACAAACTTTCAAGGATTTCAAGGACCCGTGGGAACCCTGTACATAGTGCTGCTTTAATTGTGTGTTATGCAGCCTTTTCAGGGCAATCTTTTTAAAAATTTTACAAGGAGTTTGTTAATGTATGAGCATAACTGTATGACAAACAATGTACAAAGACTACATAACTGATATAATTTTTTTGCTTCATCTTCAGGCAACACAGACTGATCCAGAGCTGCTTTTGTACTCTCTCCGACTTACGGATTGGTTCTGGCCAGGCAGATTGGCATGAGTGTGGGCAAGCCCCACCGCTACAACATCGTGTCATCGGAGGAGGAGGACGTGTTCCGCCACGGCAACATGCCTGCCCTCGGCAATGGCTTTGGTAATGGCAAGATCCAGACGCGCCGGAAGGTGCGAAGTCGCTTTGTAAACAAGACAGGCCAGTGCAACGTCAGTTTCTCTCATATGGACGAGCAATCCCAGCGCTACCTCGCCGACATCTTTACCACCTGTGTGGACATTCGCTGGCGGTGGATGTTCGTCCTTTTCTCCCTTGCATTTGTCCTGTCCTGGCTAGCATTCGGGTTCGCCTTCTGGCTTATTGCTCTTGTCCATGGTGACTTAGACCGGCCCTCTCAAGACGACTTCACACCGTGCGTCATGCAGGTGAACAGCTTTGTCGCAGCATTCTTGTTCTCGGTTGAGACGCAAACAACGATTGGTTACGGATTCCGCTGCGTGACTGAGGAGTGTCCTTTAGCGGTGTTCATGGTAGTCTTCCAGTCCATTGTAGGCTGCATCATTGACTCTTTCATGATCGGTGCCATCATGGCCAAAATGGCACGGCCTAAGAAACGGGCAGAAACGATACTGTTCTCGCAAAATGCTGTCATCGCTATGCGTGATGGGAAGCTGTGCCTCATGTGGCGGGTCGGGAACTTGAGGAAAAGTCACATTGTTGAAGCTCACGTACGGGCGCAGCTAATTAAGCCCCGAATCACTGAGGAGGGGGAGTATATACCTCTCGATCAGATCGACATCAATGTGGGTTACGACCAAGGTCTTGACCGCATCTTCCTAGTTGCTCCCCTCACCATCCTACATGAGATAAGCGAGGAGAGTCCGTTGTTTGGAATCAGCAAGCAGGAGCTGGAAACATCAGATTTTGAGATAGTGGTCATACTGGAAGGCATGGTCGAGGCGACTGCAATGACGGCTCAAGTGCGCAGCTCATACCTGGCCAGCGAGATCTTATGGGGCCATCGCTTTGAGCCTGTGGTGTTTGAGGAACGCAACCAGTATAAGGTGGACTACTCGCACTTTCATAAGACCTACGAGGTTCCCTCAACGCCTCGTTGCAGCGCCAAAGACATGGAGGAGAACAAATCCTTGGAATCTGGCGCCAACTTCTGCTATGAAAATGAGTTAGCCTTCATTGGTAGGGATGAAGAGGAGCAGGAGGAGGACAGGGGTGAGAGGGGGACTGAGCTAGAGACCCTTTCAGCCAATCTAAACTTCGATCAGAGGTCGTATCACAAAGAATCTGAAATATGACCACTGATTGTCACCTTCAAAGACTTTGCTTTATTGTAGAATCAGCCTATTCTTTTAGTGTCGGTTGTAACGAACAGATACAGAGCAATGCAAGTGCCATATGAAACCTTGACCCACTGTCCTAGAGCCATGTTGTAGTTGAGGGCAGGTCAGGAAAAGAAAGTGCTTTTTGTAGTTGTCGGAAATGTGAGGCCTTCCTGTAGGAAAACTTGAAATCTGATTATCTGTTTCATACTGTAGTTTGAAGTGATAGCTTTAAGTAGTATCATTATGCAATACTAAGCTAGCCTGGGTGCCATTTTGACTAAATCTTTCTCTTGTACACACAATTTGCACAAAATAGGATGTTAACCACTAGTGTGTTGCTTGAATCTTGAGTAGAACCTGATAAACTCTTGTTTGGTGTGATTTACAGCAATAAAGTGACTTGAAGACTTTATCCATGCTCTCCATATTCTACTGATTTTTTCCCCACTACGTCAGAGCAAAGACTATTGTCTGATAGCTTTATTTTTACCATGTAATGAGGTACTACTATAGAGGTGTGTGGAAGTAACACCTAAATAGACACTGCTAACTGACAATGAGCATGATGGCTCCCAGGCTAGCAAACAGCAAAGTCACAAAACTATTTATTCAGTATTAGAAAGTGAGTAGATAAATATACAAGTATGTGAGCGGATGATTGAAAGATAGGATACAGCTAAACGCTTTTTTTTTCCCACAACATACCACCATTTACATTCATGCTCAGGACAAACACCATTGTATAAAACCGCTTACTCACAATGACAGCCAGAGGAACAACAGGTTTCATGTTTAGTGATATATTAAACCCACAAGTCCTGGTTTTGTGTTGTAGCCTTTCACAAAGTTTGAAGTTATAAAACAGGATATTTCCACGCAGCGGAACTAGTGTGTGTTTTATGAGCTATGACCTTCAATGTGACCTTTCTTTATTGAGTTTTTGTCATCAGTATCAAAACAGCTGCCCACTTGCAAATGTGAAAGGAAATGATCAATACAAAAAGCTACTTCTATGGTAGATGCTAAAGAATAAAAAGTCAGTATCGGATTAAGGGCACACTGCAAAAAACTTGCTTTCCAGAAAAAGACTTGTTAATTACCCTTAAAACAAAACCAAAGTTTATTTTGCTTACCCAATTGGTGAATTGTTTTCTGTTTATTTAAGTATAAGATAAATCATTTTTATATCTAAAAGACCTTACATCTTGTACAATTTTGCTTAAAAATAAATATAAATAAAGAAACAAAATTTTTTTTTTTTTTTTGCAGTGCAATTTAGGTTGCAATGCCATGCAATATTTCAGGGTGAAACTAAATTGTCAACATTCAGCATAATACAACAAGTCCATTTAATTCCTCAAGTAGATTTCAACTCACCAACTAATCTAAGAGCTTAAAATTAATTTCAACAAGCAACTAACAACAGAAGAACACTAACCACCCACCTTGGGTATATCTTGCATGATAATTAGAGATCATGACATTCTCTCTCCTTTTCAAAATCAAAGCAAAGAGAATTGGAGAGGTGAGAACGAGAGCCGGAGACAAAAAAAAGGAACAAAAGAGAAAGTGTTCACCCACTCACCTCATCCATCACTTTGCTCTGTGGGGGCAAAAAAAAGTGCCTGATTAAATAAAGGCGGCATAAAATAAGATGATTTAAATAAATTAAACGTTTCATCAAGTTAGATTATAGCCAAAGTCATCCACTCTCCCACAGGAAGAGAGGAAAAAGAGATGATCCCCTCAACATCATCCACTCTCCAAAAATACATTATTACACTACACTACGTCATGAAACCATCATATAACCCAAACCCTCAAAGTTGATTGTTTTTAAAATGCTGTCTGGTCATGAAAGGAAAATGGAGTCATTATTCACACTATGTTATGCAGCAGCTTGGCTGATTTCAGGTCACGTCCTCATAACCTCTTCAGTTGGCTTTCTGAGAGTGAAAGTGAGTCAGCTCATGCTGATATCAGCTCTTCAGAAATGAAGGCAAGATAGATATAAAATAGTAATATACTTAGCAAGGAAAAACCAGGTCATACCAGCTCAAGCTGATTTTTTTGTTTGGTCCAAAAAGGTACAGTCATGGTCAGAATTAATGGCACCCCTGGTAAATATGATCAAAACTGGCTGTAAAAAATAAATCTGCATCGTTTATTCTTTTGATCTTTCATTCAAAAAAATTGCAAAATTCTAACCTTTCATTGAAGTAAATGAATTGAAAGTGGGGGGAATCACATTATGAAATAAATGTTTTTCTCCAAAACACGTTGGCCACAAATATTGGCACCCTTTTATTAAATACTTTTTGCAATCTTCTTTAGACAAGATAACAGCTCTGAGTTTTCTCCTATAATGCCTGATGAGTTTGGAGAACACCTGACCAGAGATCAGAGACCATTCCTTCATACAGAATCTCTCCAGATCCTTCAGATTCCCAGATCCATGTTGGTGCTTCTTCTCTTCAGTTCACTCCACTCATCAGGTCAGGGACTGGGATGGTCATGGCAGAAGCTTCATTTTGTGCTCCGTAACACATTTTTGTGTTGATTTTGATGTTTGTTTTGGATCGTTGTCTTGATGGAAGATCCAACCACGGCCCATTATAAGATTTCTAGCAGAAGGCGTCAGGTTTTGATTTTTTATCTGTTGATATTTGATAGAATCCACGATGCCATGTATCTGAACAAGAAGTCCAGGACCTCCAGCAGAAAAATATACCCACAACATTAAAGATCCAGCGGTATATTAAACCCTCCCAAACAACATGAGGTGATGTAGGTTTTTTTTGTAGTTTTTTTTTTTTTGGGCTTTCTGACCCCCAAGACTCAACTAATCTCTGCAATTCTCCATCTGTGATCCTTGAAGAGTTGTTGGCCACTCAAACTCTCCTCCTCACTGTCCATTAAGGCAATATAGACACACGTCCTCTTCCTGGCAGATTCATAACATCTTTAGTTGATTGGAACTTCTTAATTATTGCCCTGATGGTCAAAATGGGGATTTTCAATTCTTTAGCTATTTTCTTACAGCCACGTTCTATTTTGTGATGGTCAACAATCTTTTAATGCACATCAGAACTATATTCTTTGGTTTTACTCATGATTAAGGGAATTTGGCATTTGTGTTTCCTCATATTTAAACTCCTGTGAAAAAAGAAGTCATGGCTGGACAATGTCATGTTCCTAGTCACCCTGGTGTGCTAAAAAATGTAAATATTAATGGGAATATATTTCAGACATATTTTACTCGTAAAAAAATTATAGGGGTGCCAATAATTGTAGCAAACGTGTTTTGGAGAAAAACATTTATTTAATAACGTGATTTCCCCCCACTTTCAATTCTTTTACTTCAATGAAAGGTTAGAATTTTGCAAATTTTTTGAATGAAAGATCAAAAGGATAAACGATGCAGATTTATTTTTTACAGCCAGTTTTGATCATATTTACCAGGGGTGCCATTAATTCTGACCATGACTGTATACCAGCTCTAACCTCCTGCTTAACCAATTTGGTCTACAGGTCAAAACCAAGTCTACCAGCAGGTTTTCCAGGTGATCAACCAACCAGCTTAAAGACCATTAATGATCACCTTGGACCCACAACCATGTAAAACCATCTCTGACCATATATGGATTTTCCAGCAGAGAGAGAGAAAATAAGCAGGGATACAACTAAAGACAACATAGAAATACAAAACAATATCAACACCTTTTTCTGAAACGCAATAAAATGTCTTCTTAGCAATAAGATCCAGAAGTGTACCTTAATGAATCAGAAATACCTGCATAAAATACAGGATTTGCATTATAATATTAAACAGAAATAAGTATCCTGAATGATGATGTGTAACTTTGGGCAGCTGGAGGTGACATGAGAATGAAAGAAAGCAGAGGATATTTACACCAATGAGTTCCTAAAAAGATGCATTTTATTAAATCTGTGTCAAATGTCACCTTCAGCTGCATGAAGTTATTAAATGACATCATTAAAACAGATTCAACACTGCCATGACATGAGGATATAACTGATTAAACTGTTTCATAACATATAGGTGAATCATTTTCTGTCAGAAGCAGTGCAATCTAGCATGAAACAAATGTCATTGCAATACGAGGGAGTGAATTATGGGTTCACTGATTATTATCTATCCACACTCTGCACTCTAATGTAACTTATTTAAGCACAAAATAAAGTAAGAAATAAGAATGAAACTTAATTTGCGTAATAGAAGTAATTTATCACTTTGCGACTATTGTAAATTATTCAAATGCTGTTATATATGAAATCTAAGAGCTATATGAGTATCCCACTGTCTGTCATCAGAAGAGGATCATAACACACATAGCCATGGTGACAAACGTAACCATGGTAACAGTCTATCTATAATTATTGGATGTATAGGCCTATCTATAGATTTGTTTCTTTCTTGTTCCACTGTTGCACCACGCACCTTACAAATCCACCGTTTATTAATAATAATGCAACATTCAGATTACAGATTTAAAAACTTCCATTGCCACTTGACAATCAAAGTTTTTCAAATCTGTAATTAATCTAATTCTAAGCATAACAAAATAAGAATGGATTGAAACTTTAAAATCTGAGAATTAATTAAGCCAACATATGGGCTACATACTCTGTTCCTATGGCCATTGGGAAGGAGAGTTAATTCTGGTCAACTCAATGGGGAATGTCTCTTAATTGCCATCCCTCATTCAGTACATAATAACTATGGAACTAGAAGCATGTGTGCCCTATAGGTTCAAGCCTAAAAGCTTTGAGAATACTTGTCACATACAAAGGTCAAAGAGATCATGTACATTTGCCTTCCGAGAAGGCGGGTAATTAACGCCAAATATAACACAAAACCAGGAGAGGAACCGCACGTCTACATGAGCATTCCTTACATAATTCATAGAAATGGCAACGATGCTAGGATTTAAAATATAGATCAGAGTACTGAAGGCTCAACATTAACATTTTAAAACAATTTAATGTGAACTTTACATTTTGATATTGAGCTCAAGACTTTTGGAAAGACAAAACAATCAATCAATGCTTTTAAAGCAAAACAGCACGCCATGACATTGACAAGATTTCATCTCAGCAATAGGATCTAGAAGTATACCTTAATGAATCGGAACTGCACAATCAGGGAGTTTATATTCTACAATTAAAAAGAAAAAAGTATTAGTATGTCACTTAGTGTAGCTGGATGTAAGAGAGTGCAAAAGATGAGGATACTAGGAAAACGGGTCCATTGAATCTGTATCAAATTCAACTGCATGAAGTATTAAATTATGTGATTCCAGTACTCTCTCTTTCTGTGTGTACGCATGTCATGTGACGTTTACTGCCGTGTTACTGATAGAAAAACCAAATTCTCCACTGTACGATTCTCCCTCCTATTTTTACATTTACATTAAATACATGATTTAGTGGTTCTCAACCTTTTTGACTTAAAGGCCCCCCAATTTCCAACACAATATTCAAAGGGCCCTAATATAAGCAATAATATATTTCCTCTGATATGTTTAGTTTTAACGATGATAAAGCAGCTAATATTTGCTAATATTAATACTTTATAAACTATATAGATATAAACTAATATAGTTTATATTGATCAACTAAAATCAAATAGTTTTAAATAATATTTATAATAATTAAATTCAATAATTTAATAGATTTCTGAGGCCATCTAGAGGGCCATGGGCCCCTGATTGAGAAACACTTTATTATATTTATTAAGTGGGTTTCCTTAACTGTAGGCTGTTGGATATATTCTGATACTACATAGTGATATAACATAACCAGATACACTATTATACTGCATATATACATTGTCTACTAAGTTTAATGCACGTTGTTTGTAATGGCCATCCGTTACTAATAGCCATACAATATTAAGAGAATTCCCCAATAACTAGCTACTTTTAAAGCGCTGGTCTCTCTATGCTGAGAAGCTGTCAGTCAGTTTTAAACCCGTTTTCTTTTTCTGTAACCCAAGATCTGGTCTAGACAAAAATGAAAGGGTTTCACTTCACAAACAAAATGCACAGAATATAAGCCTCAAAGGTAGGCTAAGCTTTGCATCCATAACATGAGCTTAATAGACGATTTTGTCAGTGAGATTTAGAGCGTGTTAATAAATTAAAATGTCAATTTCCCTGTAATAAAAAAACTTAACTTTGCTTACCATTCCTGTAAAACTATAAAAACATGTTTCAAGAGGAGGTCTGAGACAGAGAAACTTGAAGAGGCAGTCAGTGAGTGACATGCAACTTGAACACTTAACCCAGGTAACACAACGCTCTAAAACGAGCTGAATAGGATCATGGACATTTTGTACACACTTTTGGTTAGAGAGAAAAGATAGCTCTAGAGAATTAAGGGATTGCCATTTTAAAATTAATCAGTGTTGTGAAAATGTAACATAATGAAGAGATCATCGTTTCAAAGCAACATGAATTATTCATTAGTAATTACTGACAAAGAAGCAGTCAGAAATTTAATTAGAAAGCGCACACACCTGCCGCGCTCCTCTCTCCCTCTCTGTACAGCTTTACACGGACGCCAGACATGGAAACACAGCTTTGCTGAGGCTTATAAGCAAGCAAAAAATTAAGACCCATAAGTGATGTGAAGCGATATCGAGCCCATATTAAATGAGGGAAATAGAGCGGCCCGACGCCCCGACCGCATGTTCAGATACTATCGGTTAATTGTTTTTTTGGCTAAATGCTTTCACGCTTACATTCAGTAGCCCACTATGGAACGCATCAAATACCTCGGTCACATGTGACTTTTGACATCTCCGAAAACACATGCTACAAATACAAACAATGGGATTTGACTATTAACATTTTAGTTAGCAGCAAATAGCTAAAGGATCTTTGCACTGACTTGTGCTAAAGTTTTCCAGAATCCAGGCAAAGCACGACATCTAGTGGTTAAGAAAAAATACTACAGAGAGTTGTGACTCGCAATCGCAAAGTAATAGTACCACTTTTAAGTCAGAAACTTTACATATGCCATGATTAGTTAACATTCACTTTCGCTAAAAATATCTGTAAAAGCTTGGTAAAGGAAGCCATCGTGTCATTTACATGATGAGGACTGTTAATCAGAAGGCTTAAACATTAACAACAATAATCTGAAATAAAAATGATGATAAAATAGCTTATCCTTTGCAATATTTTCTACTGCTGCACCTATTGGCCGAAAAGTTGACTATACTAAACAAACAAGAAGTTCAAGACAGGAAAACTTGACTTTATTTATAATTAGAGATAAAGAAAATCAAACCTATGCTTAATTAGGCATAAACATGTAAATATAAACAAACAGTTTAAGATTTAGAGAGACATCCTCATATCAAAAATTAGTTATATTGTCTAAAGTAGTAACGAAACAAAAATTAAAATGACTGATGTACACACACACACCTGTGACTAAAGGTATAGTTATAATTCATGGTGTAATAAAGATATACAATTAATTTAATAATTTAACCCACATAATACACTAAAATGCCTCTCTCTCTCTCTCTCTCTCACACACACACACACACACACACTCTCTCTCTCTCAGATCTTTTGCGTGCTAGTTAATTCAAAGAGCTTCATCCTCTCCAGAACAGTGAGTCCATCCTTAATACTCTGAGAAGAAAATAAGAGGGAATGTTTAATTTTTAGGGAACATCAGTATTTTGTACCATGTAACTGCACAGATAATCCCACCTTGGATTTGGCTGGCTGTGTGAGTGTTGAACAGTCCTTCACAGAGTCTGGGTTGCTTCTGGATTTCA
This sequence comes from Gila orcuttii, assembly GCA_026230005.1. Taxonomy (NCBI): domain Eukaryota; kingdom Metazoa; phylum Chordata; class Actinopteri; order Cypriniformes; family Leuciscidae; genus Gila; species Gila orcuttii. Next base: position 27,857,126 of record JAPDVR010000003.1, read on the forward strand.
TCAGATCTGCATGTGAATAAGTGCATGTTTATGCACTTATCCATTTGCCTTCACAGTAACATGTCTGTTATTGTAGATTTGCTTACCATATTTTAAACACTGCTGTCGAGCTGGCACCATCCTAAGTTCAGTGAAGTCACTTTGAGCTTTGACTTCTAAATGGCTCAACTCAGAGTCTAGCTCTTTAAAATGCTTAAAAAAACATAAAACAGAAACACAGAGTAAAGAAAAGCAGAGAAAACACTATTTAAAATTTGTTTTCCTTTTTAAAAGTTATCCTATTAGGAAACTGTTACGGGTAAAAACTGTGAATAAAACAAAATAGCTTCACAAATGTGTTATACGTTGCTCGACTAAAAAATTACTCAATATTCTCATCCCCAGTATAATGTCCTAGTATAGTATAATATAGTATAATAACCCAAAACTATTTATTTGTTTTAAATTAAAGATGTGTTACCATATTTCCTGCCAGCAGTTCCAATTTAAGTGAGTTGATCTCCTGTTTCAGACACTTAATCTCTGATTCCTTCACTCTGAGATTTACCTACAGCATCAAAGAACGAGACAGAGCACATCTGTTTTTACACATACAGACTTTATAACACCTTTGATGGAATATTCTCTAACATAATCTCATCTGAGTGGTAATATAATCCATGAAGGATTATTTTATGGAAGCCGATTAAATGTAGTGAACTCAGAGTGCAGATAATTTTAATCTGTGTTCAGTCAACCATCCCCAGCTAATTTTAGTAGTACAAGTCATGTGCATATCTGAAATTTGGGCACTTCGCCACGTGAAGGGTGTCAAGTTGTACCTCCAACTGATACATGTCTTTCTCCTGAGAAGACTGGGAGTGCTTCACCTCCCCATTCATGCGTGAATGCATCAGGGATAATTCAGCAGCCAAACACTCATTTAATTCCTTAAAAAAATAAACATATGTGAGGCAAGCAGCAAAGTAATGACTGTATAAATATGCATATTTTTTGTGTGCATGAGCATTTACCTGGTTGTGAGTGCGAAGCTCCTGGTTCTCTCTGTGTGTTGAACTCAATGCCTCTCTTTCTGTTTCTATAGTCCGTGTCAAATGAGCATTTTCCAGACATTTCTGAGAATACTGCTCTGACAACACCTCCAGCTCCCTGTGCAACGTTTCTAGCTCCTCACTGCAGAAAATGCACCAAGACACATGCACTTCTCAGTGGACAGAAAAAAATGCAATTATCCCAATAATGAGTGGATGAGGCATATGGTTATTATATAGTTCTGCAACCCTAAATTGACGTTTGATGGTGTGGCTGACACAGTTCTCAGATTAATAATAGACATCACACACGCACTTATAATGTGCACGAAGCTGGCGGATGTCCACATTGGCTCCATTTTGCAGGGCTTTCTGAGTCTTGTCCATTTCCTCTTTATGAGCGTTCCTCATGGCCTCAATGGCTGAACAATAACAAATATTATTTTAAAATAAATGTCAGACAGAACAGAAGACAGAGAAGCATAAATGCTAGATCACGCTTTGTATTTCTAAGCATGCAGAGCACAAATTCACATTTATTCATTTAACAGATGCTTTTATCCATAGTTAAAGCTGCAGTCTGTAACTTTTTTTTGTATTCAAAATTTACATAATAAGCGAGTACATCACAAATCCATTTTCCAAACAGTGTTTTTGTCTTATCCTGAATAAATAAGGTACACCTATAATAAGCGTTTATATTCAGACTTTTTTAGACTGGTATGGGTCGTACCACTGCAGAGTAGCCCAGTACCTGCATGACTTGTCATGGCCATAAGCAGAGAGAAGTAGCTCCACCTACAATGATCTTACGCAAGACGCATGCAGTTCTGTTTAACCGCTAGAGCGCCAAAAGTTACGGACTGCAGCTTTAAATACAAGAGAGTAGTACAATTTCAGAACAAACCCCATGTATTTAGCTCTGTAGTTTCCTTATGCATGTTTCTGCTCTCTTTTTTTTTGTATTGTGCATGAGTATTAAAAGGGACAGTTCACCCAAAAATGAAAATGGTCATTAACTCAAAATTACGATGTTTCACATTTGTTTTGACTTGCTTACAAGAAACACAAAAAGAGTTATTTAGCAGAATGTCCAAGTTGCTCTTTTTCTCACAATAAAACTCAATGGTGACCACAGCTGTCCCTGTTTCCCATCCAATTTCACAGTATTGCAAAAAAGCAGAGTGAACATTATGAAGGTTTGCAATGAAATGAGGAATAGTAAAATGACAGACATTAAATTTTTAGGTAAACTATGCCTTTAACTTTGTTCAGCTTAGTGCATAGTGCTATGTACTCTATTGTAGTCTTTGCTGTAAGCCAAAAGTACTTGTCTGGTCTGTTGTGTTATGACAGGGGAGTCCAAACCTGCTACTGGAGGGCCACTGTCCTGCAGAGTTTGGCTCCAACACATCTGCCTTGAAGTTTCAAGTATGCCTTATAAGACCTTTATTAGCTGATTCAGGTGTGTTTAATTGGGGTGGGAGCTAAACTCTGCAGGACAGTGGCCCTCCAGGAGCAGGACTGGACACCCCGGTGTTACGCTATGTGAGCTGAATGAATAGGAGCTAATGCTGAGAGGAGCACCTGCAATGGTGGCGTTCGTCTCTTCCTGCAGCACTCTTTCTCTTTCCTCTGTCAGCCTTTCCACCTCTCTCTGATGCTGCCTCTGCATCTCCTCAATCACTCGCTGATGGCTGTCCTCCATAATGCTGAAACCATGCTCATATGTGGCCTAAGACAAAAATATGGAGTACCTTAATTTTAGGTATAATTACATGTTAATCTCATGCTGTAACAAGAAGGCTGTGGGCACCTTAATGGTTTCCAGGTCAAGCTGGAAGGCTTTGAAATCCTGGTTGCTGAGGTCTGCCCTTAAACAAGTGACCTCAGTCTCAAGCTCTCTGATTCGGTCTTGCAGAGAAGTCACAGAAACCTGATCAGTCTTGTCACTCTCGTCTAATTCTGAAGGGGTTGCAGCTTTTGGCTTTGACAAGTTCTGAATGTAGTATTCATGAAGACGGCTCATCTCCTCCTCATGGATTTTCTGGAGCACCTGCAGCTTCTCATCAAACTCCACCTGCAATCTTTCTGCTTCTTCTGTCCTCAATTGAGCATTGGTCTCAGCTGAAACACGTTCCTGTTCTGCCTTTTTGACAACAATGCGCTCCTCACGCAGCCTCTCTTCATAACACTCCGTTTGTTCCTGGTAAAGAGTCTGCATACTACGACACATGGCACGACACTCACACTGAGTCTGCTCTCTCTGTTTGCATAGGGCACTCATCTCTTGCTGCAGGGCCGAACGCAGACGACAAGCCATGTATGCCAGAGTGGCCTGACACATTGCAGCCCTCAGGATGGTTGTAGAAGTTTCACCAGGAAGGTCAGCCTCTCTATCCTCAGACTGTAGCTGTGTTGAGAGGTTGTGCAGTGACTTGGCCTGAGCTCGGAGCTCTACCACCAGACTCTTTCTGCAAGCAAGCTGTACCTCAGAGTCCTCAAGGAGTAGATCGTTCGCCAGCTCATCCTCCATCTGTTCACTGTAAGGTGCAAGTTCTGGTGGGCTAATGTCAGCAAGTTTGGACCCCTGCTTGGAACCGTTTTCCTTTTTGGTTCCAGGCGAGGAACTGTCAGATACTGGCCAAGACAACACATAAAAGGGCTTCAATCCCTGCTTTGAGGGATGAGTACACAGACTATGTAGGAGGTATGCCATCTCTGCTCTTACACACAGTGTATAGATCACATTTTCACTCAGCGTATTGTCTAACAGATCTTGCTCTAGAGGGTCCAAGAAGATCTGAGAGTAACAAGGTTTCACAGCCCCATTATGACATCCTCCTTTAGCCATCCTAAGCACTTGGATATGCACCTCTGACAATCTATTAAGCAACTTTGTACTGGGATTCTCAAGTGCAAAGGCAATCCTTTGGACAACCAGTGCCTCCAGCGACAACACTCTGCTGGCCATGTCCAGAGCTTGACTTCTCCCTGGACTTACATCATCATAATGGGAGATATTAGCTTTGTCCGAAGTTCTGTCTAAAGTGGTTCCCTGCAGGCTATGCAAAGCTCCAGTAAAACTCGGCAGAGCATCCATGGAAAGTCGACCTTCTGGATTATGGAGGGATTTGTGGGAGCACCAAGAATCACTGAGTGCGTGTGGTCCAGTGTTGAGTTGTTGTTGTTGAAGATGCATGGTAAGCTCACGGAGTCGGTCTTCTGTGTCACACAACTTGCGCTCTAGTGCCTGGATCACAGAGATCACTCTGTGTGACTCATCTCCCTGAGTAGTAGGTTGTGTTTCCAAATCTTTTTTCCCTTTCTGTCTGTGTTGTTGCGGCTCAATCAGCGTCTCACATAGAACATTAGTTTCATAAGGATGGGTTTGGGCTTCCTTGAGCCTTAATTCAGTCTCCTCTAGACTACTGCCCAAGACTGCCATCTTAACAAGCACTTCCTGGAGTTCACGTTCCTTCCTATGCAGCTCTTGCTGTTGCTGCACCAGCTGGGTTTGGAAGCGCTCCTCACTTACTCTCTCACAGTCCAGCAGAGCACCTCGCAAACTCTGTATTTCTTCACAAGCTCTTTCATAATCATGCTCCATGTCGTAATAAAGAGTCTCTTCAGTTTGGAGGCGTGCCTGCAGACGACCGACCTCACTGTCGGACTCCTCCAGCTGGTTTTGTAGTTCCTGGCACTTTCGTACAAGGCCATCATTAACTTCACCTGTTGGCTTCTTCTGCAGCTCAGCCTCTTTCTGCCTTAAACGCTCCTCTAGTTCCTTCGATCGCTGTTCTGATTGGTCGAGGCTGTCACTGAAGCTCCTCCTTTCTCGTTCCTGGCTCTCTTGCAGGAGGCGCAGGTGCCTCTGTAGCCGGACCTCCTTTAAGGCTTGCGCTTCTTCGGTTGCTTTTAGACGGCCCGTTACCTCTTCTAACCGTCCATGTAGACTCTCCAGCACCTCCTCGCGCTCCTTCAGAAAGGTTTCTGCCTCTTGAATCCTTGATTCTGCCCTCTGAAGACATCCCTGGCTATCGTTAAGCTCAGCTTGTAGTCGGGCCTCACTATGTTGTAACTCTCTTTCTTGAGTCTGATTCCTCTCATGCTCAGCCTTCAACTCTCTGCGCAGGCTCTGAAGCTCCACATCCCACTGCCATTCTGTCTGGGTTGAGGATGAAGAAAAGGGGACTGGCAATGGAGAAGTGGAGCGATCAACCTGAAATGAATTGCAAGACTTTATTTCAACTATGACAAATGATATGTAATGATCCAACCAGGGTTTGAAATTAACCTTTTCACTTATCAGCCAATTTGGCTACTAAATTTTTAAGTTACCAGCCATTCAGAAGTTCAACTAGCCAAAACTAAAATATCAGAAATAAACCAGATTATCAAAGTCACATCTTAGATTTAAATATACTTATTATTAAATCTGATTCTGAATTACTGTATTGCTTTCAGCTTTACGAAATTCATCCACTGTTTGCAGAAAGGCCTACCATTAAAATAAAATAAATAAAATGGAAATAAAAACAAAATTATAAATTACCATGAGTTTACCTGAACATAATATGGCAGCAATATGGACGCTTGGGCACTTTTTGCCCAAAAATCTTAGACATGCAGCATTTATGAGAAGGGGTTGGAAAAAGTGGCCTCTTAATTGTACGCACATATATTTGTCCTAAATCAATGTATTTTTAATGTGAGGGACGCTGTGGTGCAGCGTGATTTTGAACAGCCGAAGTCGTAGTTGGGCGTCGCAGGTGTGTGTACGGTCATAGAATATAATATGTTCGAATTTTAAATTAATTTCTCTCTCTTTACGTGTTGTTCTGCTAATGTTTGAGACTCCTTTTAGGGGAGGGGCTCTGATAGCGATGCCATGCAAAGTGATACAACAATTTGTGAATCATAACCCGCCAAATTGGCTAGTGTTGATAAGCGTTACCCGCCACAGTGGATTTTCACCTGAATTTGCCGGGTTGATGGGTGTTAATTTCAAACCCTGGATACAATCATATTTGCTTGTTACGTTACCTGCTTTTCTTCTTTGGGTTTAGCTTTGAGTAGTTCACCAGGGCTGTCACAGTGGACACGTACTGTCCCTGCATCGACCTCTAAGCTGTCTGGGCTGATTGATTCTGGGGAGGTGCGACCTGACACTGTCATAAGTGAGAAGTGTGATGGTATATCAGCGGACATGATGTTCAAGCTTCGCCCCTGAGAGAGTCTAGTCTTCTGAAGATATTCGCTCTCTGATGCCTCAGACACAGAACGTATGATCGGCTCTTCAGGGGATGATGCAGGGGCAGGAGGCACAGAGCGCTCACTGTTATAGTTCCATTGCCTTCCTGACAGATCATTTGACAACTCATTCTTGTGCGGTTTACAACTTAATTCTGCCCAATCAAAGGTTCTGTAACGTCCCTCTCTACGGCGCTCACAGATGCGACTCCTTTTCTCCTCCTCCTGGGGAACTATATTGTATTGGGAGGAGCCTGTACGAGCATGTGCACCAGTCAATGGCACCTTTTGAGGAATAGAACTGAGGAAAGAAAATATGTAGCAAACTATGATTTAGTTATTTCAATTAAAATATATTTTTATGCATTTACCATATATACACTTTATTTAAATGAAAAAACACTTATGGTTACAGCAAAAACACATTCAAACCTGGATTTTATAGTAGGATTTTTCCTTGTATAGCATTGGAGAAAAAGAAAAACGGCAGATTGAAAAGTCAATCCCCTAAAATGGAATTGTTTTGTGAACAAATTAGAGCAATAAATGTTTCAGGGTTTGACAAAATATTTGTAACAACTGGATTAATGCACTCCTGAGAATTGCAGCTAGCTTTAAAGCAGTTACCATGTGACATCAGGGGCAATTCTGGGATGAACATTTTTCATTACTGCCTGGACCCAGTTCCGTCGTATCCCATAAGTCATTGCACAGAGGGTGAAGACCCCATCCTTTGTCTGTATGAAAAGAAAAAAATTCAATGAAATAGACACAAACACATCAGCTTAAATATAACTAATATACACTCACGTGAATCTGAAAGCCATAGTTTCTTTGTACAGGGTAATCTGTAACATCGTAACAAGTAGACAAATTGATCTCACCATCCACATCAGCTGCCTAGGTGACAAAACAGAGAAAGATCAGTTAATTTCTCTTAACTGCAAAAGGCAAATCAGTCATTATGATGATTCATTATAAATCAATTTACCTCTTCTGCTACAGAGTCACGGTAGAATCTCAGAGTCTTGTCAGTAAGAACAAACCAATGTTTCCTCCACTAGAGAAAAGAGAAGATCAGACCACTTTTCATAATAAAAAACATTAACAAATAGATTGACATCATTCAAATATATGTGCCCTGAGACACTCAAAATTCAAAATCACCTTTCCGTCTTCTCCCAATCTAGACATCCATCCCTTTTTGAAATTAAGGAGGTCAGGCTGAGAGGAAAAGAGCATTAGCAATGTCAAATGTGATATGCATGGTTAATTATGATTAACTAGATAAATTAGTCGCTACATCCCGTAAGTCATTTGGTTAAATTTATTTACTGGCATAATAAAAATACACATTAGGGTCATTCTGATCTGTATTGGTTGTACTTACTGTGGGTGTGGGATCAAGATGTCTGCTTTCCAGCGATTTGGAACGGAGGCTGCATGACGTTAAGGGTCGAGAGTGATCAGGAATGTCATCATTAGGGGAGGAATCCTACTTCGAGCCAAAACAGAATGAGAAAATAATTCACATTAAAGAGTATTACATAAAACTATTAAATGTAATTTTACCTTATTTCAATAATGATCCATTTACACTACCATTCAAAAGTTTGGGGACAGTAATTTTACTTTTATTCAACAAGGATGCATTAAATTGATTAAGTGTCACAGTAAAGGCATGATGTTACAACATATTCTATTTAATTATTTATTTAGGTATTTCTACTTAATTGTTTTCAGGATTCTTTGATGAATATAATCAAGGTTTTCCACAAAAACATTAAGCAGCACAACTGTTTTCAACATTGATAACAATAAGAAATGTTTCTTGAGCACCAAATCAGCATATTAAAAACCCACTACTAAGTGCACTGGATGCAACAAGTGACATTTAAAAATTCTTACAAACCCCAAACTTTTGATCTTTAGTTCATGATCTTTAGTTTTAGTTTTGATCTTGGTTCAATTAATACAGAGTGAGTTTTCACCTGAGATGTACTGACAGTTGTCTTCTGGTCATTTTGTGCAGAAGATGAGGAAGTAAAGGTTGATATGGGAAGCTCGTTATCTAGAAATGAACCCTCCTGTTGATCAGCATCCCGAGATCTCCTAGAAACAAACATAAAAAATATTCTAAAACAGTGGATATCAATTTCATATTCGACTTTAAGCTATACAAATTCTCCAAAAAATCTAAAGTTCTGAGCCTAATATACAAAAAAAGATAGACATTGAGTAGACAAAATAGAGATGGATTGTAATTTGTAGTACAGACCAACTGGAATTCAGTATGTACATATTATAATGGTAACATTAAAGTTAAGATATACATAGAAAATACAATGAACACCTAAAACTGAAATGAAAACAATTTGAACAAATTGCAGACATTTGTTGGGGAAATCAAAAAGCAAAAGCAGAAAGTTTGAGGAACAGCAATGCAGTGCTGCAAAGCGATTTAACATTTAAAAACATTGAAAAAAAATTGTGGCTTGTAGAATATGTTTGTAGTAAAATGGCAAATGGGAAAGCAAGCAGGTCTGGTTTGATTTGACTGATGGAGATGGGATGAGGTCTCCTGAAAGATAAACAGAAAAATGCTTTTGAAGGAATTGCAATAAAACGATAAACACTAGAGGGAGCCACAAACATTATACATGAAAACCAACTCTGTACAGTTGGTGTAATGAGGGAATCAAGAGTGAAATGCAGTCTTACCTACTCCGATTTCCAAACAGCCGGTGTACTTTTCTTCTTGGGCTGGGTGTTTGATGTGCTTCATGTCTGAGTGTGTGTGTCATGGATGTGTGTGATTGTCTCTTCCCACTGGACTCCAAACTTTTCTCCCAAGAGCAACCAACCACATCTTCAGGATCACCCTCACATGCCCCCTGTGAACTGTGATTGGTTGGTGGAGGAAAGGGGCAGGGGCTAAGGGACTTTAAGGTAGGAAACATACAAGGATGTGAGGCAGGTGAACAAACAGGATCACAGTCACACCTGGAGTCAGTGTGTGCTTGTTCATCAGCAACACGAGGACTTGAGGACTTCTCCAGAGAGGAATAGCCGCTTTCAGTGCCCAATCGACTCTTAGTACCTGACAGAGCAAATGAAAGCAAAGCAAACTCAGTCCAGATCTAATCTGTATTTCCAATTCTTACTTAGCCAGTGCACTGACATGAGTAACATATTTGTGTCATGGCAGATAAAAGTGCCATTTGAAAAAGAAACAGTTTCATAGTTCACCCAAAAATAAAAATCTGGCGTAAATCATTCACCCTCATGTCTTGCCAAACCTGTATGGCTTTCTTTCTTCCATGGAACACAAAAGGAGAGTTTCTAAAGAATATCTGATTCAGATAAGATGTATGCAATTACAATGAATAATAAATCCTGGAGCCTTCAAGTTTAAAAAAGGACAGAAAAGTACAACAAAATTATCATAAAAGTGGTCCAAACCAAAGTTAAATTGTGCAAACTATTCTAATTCTTCACTAGAAAAATTAACAATAGTTTTAGCTACTACCCACCTTTATTTCTTAAGCCGACAAATCAGTAAGGACTAAAACCATAAACAAGTACATCCAGTTAATGTCATAAGCCCACACACAGACACTCTGAGGTCGTACCGTCTGTGCCGGAGCAGCTCGAGAGCTGATCGAGTGACGAAGTGAGACAGGAGCCAAGACTGGTATTGAGTGAAGAAGCATTACCACTGCTGGAAGGAACCCCAACTCCACCATTGAGTGATTCCTCCTCCAGCTCTTTCTCCGAAGAAAGCAATGAGACCTCCTCCACCGTGCTCAACATGCTAGTTGTTCTGTCTTTTTTGGTGGCCCCTTTAGTACCGCCATTTCTGCTGCTGCCATTAGTGGCACTGCTCGTACTCGTGCCAGCATTGTCGCTGATGGACACTTTACCACCACTATTATTACTAGAAGTGATGCTGCCTTGTCTATTAATGCTGCTGGTGAAACTACTTCCAGTACTACTTTTTTTAGCACCACCACTGCAACTGCTGCTGCTGCTAGAGGTTTGGTTTTCTGCTGTCTGCTGAGAGAGAAAGACAGAGACAAAGAATATAGGAGAGTAAATCAGAGAGTGACAGGTTGCACACAAGCGCTCGGCCAGCAAAATCCAATTGGCATGGATAGTGAAGGAAAAGCCTATATACTTTCTATATACAACCTGCTTGACAAACAAGCACACAAGTCTTTTGCTCTCTGCTCCCACTTTTCAAACTCTTTACCCTCCCCGGGGGATGCTCAATAATCCCGTCCAGATCACTTAAGTTAATTCTATTAAACTTCATCTGACTAGCGCTTCAAATTACACAAAAACAAAAAACACACACACACAAGACACAGGAACACAGCATTTCATCTACATGCTGTTAATTGTTGCAGCACAGTGGAATGGCACTTTCACACACTAGATCAATTTGGTCTGGTGTCAGCAGAAAGAATATGCAGAAGGTAGAGGGGGATTAGTAAATCAACTGGACAGAAAGACAGGCACAGCACTTAGAAATGTAATTAAAGTAAAGAACAGAGGAGGAGGGCATTTAAAGGAGCAGTACTCCAAAACAGCATTATTCTATCAACATTACTGTGATCATCTAAAAACAAACCTGTTCCAGGAGCACTTGAATATCCCTTTTACACTTATTGAAGTGTACTAATCTGGTGTAACAAATAATGGTACAAGTGTCCATACACACTTATATGAAATCTATATGAAATAAAGTGGACTTTACTGTGCTTAAGGAGGAAAAAACATGTTAATTTTTATTCTAAAAGATTTACTGGGTAAGTTACCTCAGTATATAACTAGTTTGCTGATATATTGCCCTAGTATATATTGTACCAGATCAACAGAAGAACATTTACTCAAGATACCATTTTCCCGCAGAGAGCTTGGCAGATCTGCCTTTTCCAATCATGCTCCGTATGCATGGAATGAGCTTCAAGGTATACAAAACATGGAATCTGTCATCTCTTGATCTGTTTAAAAATATTTTAAAGTCCATTTTTATAGAACAAGGTTAATTATAATGACTTAAAAATGACTAAGTGTGATTTCAGATATTATAATCATCTGGATATCTAATCCACCTCTAGTTTAAGAAGAGTTTGGTTTGTAATTACTTTCTGAATATTTATAAAAACGCTGAACAATAGTACTAAATCCTGCTAAATGTTTAGTGCAGCTACACCTTGTAGATCTCAAATGAAATGCTAACAAGGTGTAGAAAACAACAACAGAAACAAAATAACTGGAAATTTGTTGACAAAACGAACACATCTAAAAACACAGTCAAATAAATTTCAGTGCAAATTTAAATGTTTTTAAATACCCGCCACGAATACTACATTGATTGTTTCTGTTCATATCCATATTTTACCAAAGCAAATAACTAGAATGTATATTGAAAAGATATTAGATAGGAATAGGATACATGCATTGCATGTCACATAACATGTTTTTATGAAATATGAACAAGACTCACTTTTGGTGGGTGGACTTTATCCTTCCCTTTCTTCCTCTGATTTGATTTAGCAGCTTTGGGGTAAACAAACAGATTTTCCTGCCACCTAAATAAAACAAATACTGTCAAATTCATATATAGGACAGGCCCCAAAAAAGACCCAGGCTGGAAATCACACTAATCTGCAAACTCAAACAAGCATTCCGATTTCTCTTACTTCTGCTTTTTGGACATCACTCTTCTAGACTAAAAACCTCCGGTTGCAAAGAAGTAGAGAATTATGAGCAATAAAAAAACAAGCCTGAACAACCCCAAAAGAAACAGTTCTAAAGCTGGTGTTCTCAACACAGAAACACATGCACACACTAATCCGAGACTCCTTGACACCTTCTATTACACTCTTAAGGGATTAGGTCAGCCTGGCTGAGATTTACTGACTTATAACACTTAAGCAGAAACAGAGGGATCAGACAGAAAGAAAGAGATGCTTTCAATTGAACTAGTGTACAGAGCTGAGATCGTGACACAAAAACAGGACATTTAACAGCCTGACTTAGCCTCTTTTGTTCCATTACATCACAACATATATGATTGCATACCATAAACGTTAATGGATGTATAAATCAAGTGGGATCAAAATTAACTAATGACAAAGTAACTGTTACGTGCGGCTCACAGTTCACACTACAGGTCAGTGAGTGTATTACCTACTAAAGCTCAAGCTGTCTGTGTTCTCTGTTCGGATGTAGTAGTCTGTGTCAGTGAAGCACAACCTCAGACAGTTTTGGAGGCCAGTTTGAGATGAAGCGTCAAGAATCTCACAACACTGGATCATATTCACACTTCCTTGAGGCAATGTACCTGGCTAGATAAAACATTTTAAAAAAACAGGAAGCATTTTAAAGTCAACATGAAATTGGACAATTCTTGATTTTTATGGAATATTGCTGTATTTATTATAAATGATTTATCTGTGCACATCATTCTTTTTTCATGCACCCTTATAATATTTACTCAAAATAACTTTCCCTCCCTCTTGCAGAGACATCCCTTCTCTTCTCTGATGAAGTGTTTACTGGTACGAGGACGGGGCAACCTGTCACTCGCATGAGATCAAAGCAATGGCAAACCACAACTATCCAATCAATTTCCACCCTGCATTTTTTCTTGTTCGTGAAACCATTACACTTTGATATACATCACAAAAGGGAAGAAAAGACTATCGCTTCATTAGTTTCATGCTAACTTTACTTTTATGGGGGATAATTGTAGAGCTGCACGATTATGACAAAAATCATAATTGCCGATTATTCCCTTGAAATTGTAATTGCGATTATTAATTACGATTATCACAATTTACATTGAATATATATAGGCATATTATAATACATGTTTACACAAAAAATGTTAACACACACACACACAAGTACTGTTCCCCTTTACTTAACATACACATAAATTGTAAGAATGACTCATAGTAAAGAAAAACATTAGGACTATGCTAAAGCAATTAAACAGCAGTCCCAAACTAGTTTTTGTTAATCCAATGTTGATATGAGCCACCACAGTCATTTAAAAATATAAAAAATAACACAAAGTGAAAATAAAGTGGCATTTTTGGGTTATGGAAACGACACTTACCCGGGTAAATACACAATACTAACAAGAACTGTTAATGAAACAGCTCCTGGTGAATAGAATGAAAATCATACCTGCATGCAAATCCTTCTCAGCTAACACGTGATTTATTGGTATTTTACTTTTATTCCGTGACTTACTAATGTATATTGTAACGACGTTGCATGCTCGTAGTTTCTTTTGCACTTTATTCAGTGAAGCGATACACAGCGCGCGTCGCCGCATTTGCGCGTGCAATTGAAGAGTGCGCGCTACGAGCACAGTATAACGGCTGACAGGACAGTAAAGTCCGTTTTCTGAGGTGAAAGACTTTTTATTTCAGCGTATACTTACGTCACTGCCTGGTATGTCATATTGTGCTGGGTTTTCTTAAGTAGCCGTGATTCGCCTCTCATAACATAATTATGGTCTAATCACACACGCAGAGTGGATTTTCGTTTGTAATCGCGGCTTTGAACGATTACGTAATCGTGGCATCCGTAATCGCAATTAGAAATTCCATTAACTTAATTGTGCAGCCCTAGATAATTGTAAGCCTTACCTTCTTGTTAAAGACAATGACAAGCAGTGTTATTTGCTAGAAGGTGATTTTCATAAATGGTGAGCTTTTATTTATACTAATGTGATAGATAGATTTTTTGCTTCTGGTGATTGCATTTAGGCTTCAAAATTCATAAAAGTTAGGGGTGTATATATTTATTGTATATCATGATACTGAACTCACGATCATATATATATATACACTGACAGAAAAAGCGTCAGTGTCAAGCACGTTTCACATATAGGCTACTCCATTTGCAGTGCGTATCTGGTGCGTATTTTTTCCGCACCCGTGTTAACAGGTTAGAGCTTTCACACTGCGCGCGGATGCGGTCCGGCGATCCGTTCGAGGAGCGGTGCATATACAGCAGTGCAGCGATCGTTTCCACGCAGAGTCTATTTCTGCTGCGCTGCACGTGCTGAATTAAAGATGCAGCGCATGGTTCGTGGTCAAAATGAACACAGATTGACATGAAAATATAATAATCTTACCATAAATGCATTTAATTAAATAAAATGTAGGCTAATAATCTCACCATAAATGTATTTTTGGACTTGCACACTTGGAGGAGTTCCGTTTACAAACACACACACACACACACACACACACACACACACACACACACACACACACGCGCGCGTTTAAATGTTTAAATACATTTATGTTTTTAATAAATAACAATAAATTGTTGTTTTACCAGCAATATCTCCAAGTTTGGTTTTCACAGTAGAAATCTCAAATGTCATGATTTGCCAAAGCAAGAGAGCCTACCGGCACCTTTTTTTCCCCCACTTCAAGCACTGGTTCAGACACAATTAGGATCAATGAAATGTGGACCACTTTTGCACTGTTAAAATATTATCTTCAACCAAAACGAATTTTTTTTTAAGTTTTTCTTTGCTTTTTTCAAAACACACTGTGGCAATGAGAGTGATTAAAAAACAAGTTATATTTCGCATTTTGTTGTAGGCTACTTCATGAAACATTTAAAACATTTTGAGACACGAGAAAAATGAACAGTCACACAATACTCTCCACTTTTGAAACATATTACTGTTACTATTATATATTGCATACTATTATAATACTGTTGTTTGTGTTGTATCCTTAGATCCCGACGACTGACTATTTGTGTCATTTGGAGCTCGACGTTTAAAAAATCTCCTTATGTCCATATTTTGGTGTAACGAGTCCGACCCCTTTCTTTTACTGTCTATGGTCTGACCAGATAACTAGGCTACAACGCTATTACATGCTAGCTGAGAATCGCTGGACTTACGTTAGCCTGTCACTTGTCAATTTTTTTTTTGTTTTTTTACTAAAGCAGTATATAAAATAAGATGTATTACCTACCACCATTTAGTTGTTTTGTGTTATTTCAAATATTTATAATATATCTTTTTTTTTTATGCAATTACCCGTTTCAGCCACGGGGGGGGGGGGGGGGGGCAACGCTCCCCCTGCCCCCCCACAAACTCCGCGCCTGAATGTAGGCCACTTTTTACTGGTAACATAAGACATTTGGCATTATCAGGACCCCCAAATATTCCCCCATTGCATTATTATCCATTATATTCAACATTATAGTAGTTTAATGTAATACTGACACTAAAACTCTGTAAACTTTTTTCATGTTGATGAATTTTCATGTTATTTTCATGTTGGGTGAACTATACACAATATATATTGTCACTATCCACAATACATATTGTTGCATTTTTGTATTGTGATATACTGTGACACAATATACTGTTACAACCCACCATTTGTTGGGGGCACAGAACCTATTTTTTCTGCAATAAGCCAAAAGCCAGTGGAAAAAAAGCCTATTGGGTTTTTGTCGAGGGAACCAGGGTGATGCTAACATCCAGGTTGGCCTACAAAAATAAATCACCACAGCTCTCTATTTAAGATAATGCTAAATGGCATTCAGTATGTATAACATCAAAATGAACATTTCTGGTCTGGTTTCAGTGATGGGGATTCATAAGCTTGATATAGTGGGGAAAATAAGATAAACAGTTTGAAAACACTGGATGAAAAACAAGTTAAACCTCACCATCTCATCCAGAGAGTAGCGTAGAAGCCCATGCTCGTAAAGCACAAAATATCTCCTCTGCCATTTCTATAACAGAAACGGGCAAGAAAGATCAAAGCTACACTTACAACATAATGATATATAAATATAAAGGACAATGTATCTGATGGAAATAATCTCTAGAACTGCCAGTGCCATCACCTGTTCCCTGTGGCCAGAACTGCTGAAGTCAGTGTCCTCTGGGGCCAAGAGGAGCCACCCCACATGAACAGGCTTAGGCTGGGAGAGGGAGAGGGAGAGAGAGAGAGAGACTATTTATTATTTTAATAAAATAACATAACATGAAAAGGATAATTTCATTTCTCCAGCATTTAAAAAAAGTACGTTAAAGTATATCCTCACCTGATACAGATCTGATTCGCTGAGTTTGTGCGAATCCACGGTTTTAAAGCAGTTTTGACATTTACTTTTATTAAAGATGTTGGCCTGAAAGCGATGGCACCGATTCTCGCGTGAAGAAAACATCGTGTTTTGCAGGTGACGACAAAAGGTACTTTTTTAAAAAGTAAAATCACAGGAAAAAAAACAATGAGGTTACTAAACGAAAGTGGCGACGGTGGATTTTATTTTCTTGAAAAACAAGTAAGGGGTTCACGTTGTCTTAATTTATTAATGGTGTTGTTGATGTTTTATCTTCCTGCCCCGCGAGCAAAAGGCCTTTCAGTCACTTAACTGATAGGCTAATTTGTGGATTGATACCTGAGTGATACACCGATGTAAACGCAATATAAACATTGGGTGGAGAGTTCAACTCTTCTAGAAACGTTTAGATCCACAGAACTTACATTAGAAGTTCAAACAAACCACATCACAAGCATGGTTGCTGACAATGTCGCTCGCGACGGACTGTCACAGACAGCTTTCACCGACAAGCCACTGGCGACATGACACAGGAGGGGCCAATCATATTCGGGGGCCGGTGCCACCCCTCTAGACACGCCCCTGCTTGGATTTCCTATGGGGGTTCAAGCCAGATTTAGGGGAAGATTTTTAATGGTTTAAACTTAATTTTTTTTACTGTGTAGAATACTGCTACATGTGCACATGACGTCACTACATTTTATATTTAATCCAGCAAGTGACATCCAGCTATCGTTTTCAAATTAAAACTTTTTTTTTTTTTTTTACTATTTTTGAGTAAAATACCCTGAACTTGTACATCTTTCAATTCATTAAACTACTGATGGAAAGGTCAAGTTGGGTACATTGCTTTTTGGAATACTTCAGTGCGGTGTGCTCTGGTTGTATACTGCACATTGTTATCAAAAATGATTTTTTAATGAAAAAAAAAAAAGAAAAGAAAAAAAAAGAAGAATAGTTTATTTTTTTCTTTCATTTTATTTATCATTAAAATACAATATTTAAAGGAATATACAGGGTTGAATTTATATATGTTGAGTTAAGCGGTAATGGTGAAATATATATATATTTTCAATAACATAAAAACAACAGAGATCATTATGGTTAAATAGCCTAGATCTTGATTCATGCCACACTTGTCTGTTAAAGCATTGGCATAAATGCTTGTCTGAACGTGTGAGTGAAAGTGATATCCATTAAAATTCTCCACCCTCTGCTTTCAGATCAACTTTCATCTTCTGTTTCTTCATTATGGTCTCCAACTCCGTGGCCTTCCGCACATCCTGCAAACGAGTACAGATATGAAGATAATCATCTTTCAATTCTTATCAATTCTCTCTCTTTTTTGGTTTGTTCTGTTTATTTCCAGACACTTTAACCATTCACTGAGAGAAATCTAGTTTGAGAAGTTCTGACAAATTACTTTATACTAAAATACTTATACTATAAGATATGTAATTTAAATTGAATATTTATTTACTTTGTTTAATGTTTCTTTGTTTAAAGTCAGCATGAAATGAAAGTTGTGATGGTCTATCTCCCTATTGTGACATATATCCGTGTGAAACAGCTTATTGAACAAGAAGAAATGTAGGCCTACACTCCTGGGCAAAAAAATGGGCCAAGCCAAAAATGGCACAATATTTGGTGGTCTTTTAATGATCTTAACCATTTTAATCACAAATCTCTGGTCAGGAAATTACTGGAGATAAAGTAACTCAGCACGGCTTTAAAAGTTCACAAGTAGTTGAAAAATGTCTCCCAGTTCGTTCGAGCATTGTCGTATTGAAAAACACCATCTGATCATTCCTAACTTTTTATTTGTGGGAAGCAAGACAATATTCTCCTGTACTGCAAAGCATTAAATGACTTTTCACAGTGAAGTAGCTCACTAATACCAGCAGCTAAAAAGGCTCCCCACACAATGACTCAGTCTCTTCCTCCATACTTCACTGAGGTGGAGATGCATATTTCATCAGATTTTTGAAGACACCGCTCTGGAGCATCACCGTGCAACTGGTGTTTCATTGTGATTCATCACTCCCCACACAACTTCCCATATTCTGCCTAAAACTTCATTCCGTCTCTGATGTATTTATGAGAAAGCAATGGCTTTTTAAGTAGTGCATTTGCTTAAATTTGGCTAATTTCCTGACCATTCATTTGTGGGTAAGTCAATTAAAAGCTTAGTGTTTGGCCATTTTGGGCTTGGCCCATTTTATTTTGCCCAGGAGTGTAGGGTGGCACTTGATTTTGTCCATGGATGGTTGTGATTTGCTATTGCTGTGTGCATGTTGGTGACAAGTTGTCTTGCTCTCGCACCAATGAACAACACATCTTCAGAAAAGAGAAGTTGTTGCAAGAGGGAGGTGAAGTGTTTTTTTGTGTGTTTTTTTTAAACTGTCAACGGGAAACATTAGAAGGTATGAGAGGTATTCTGTGAGAATGCTTCTGGGAGTGAGCGATGTACCTCCAGCAGTGCTTTCTGCACCATGATCTGGCTGTAGACTCTGATGCCCTCTTCTGGACAAACGTGACGCAGCTCCTCCTTATTCAGAGAGAAGAGCTGAGCTCCCGTTAGGACACCCAGACTCTGTACAGTGCTGAGACAGAGATAGAGATAAAACATGAGCAAATTTCAGAGGTCTTAGATCAGTTTTAGCTCCAGATCATCATGTCCAGATGTGTGTGTATTACTCACGAATTTTTGAAGCCTTTGGCCTTGAGCCACTCCTGAACCTCAGCTGCGGGAGAGTGATAGTCCAGCGGTGCTGTTGTGTCATTCGCTTTATTAATTACCACTGGCCGTACTGATGCTGCTTTACCATTGGCCAGTCGCTGCAAGAGCTCATCATTCATCAACATTGCTGTTCACACATATAAATATTACAGTAAGAAATTAAATGAAATAAAATATACTTTTGTGATATTTGGAGATTTATGACATTCTCTGATGAATATAACGTAAGGGACAACGTAAAGTCAGTCGGTCAATATAAAGAAATCGCAGAGAGTGTAATCAGGAGAAATCTTGAATCATTCAGAGTGTTATTATTGTTAACTAAAACTAGAGCCATGAAATAAAGCTGAAATAAAATAAACCATATATTAAATGAAACAAAGTTGATTTTTTTAAAGTTACCTAACTGACATAAATAAGTTTATGTTGAAGTACTAAAATGACTCTAACTGAAATAAAAAATAATTAAAGATATAGAAATATAAATATAAAAAACTAATAAAAATAACAGAAGCACATACAATTAAATATAAAATTAAATTAAAATAAAATAATAATATTATTAATACTAATAATATTCAAATAAAAGATCATTTAAGATATAACTAACAACTAATAGTATATAAATAATAATAATAAATTACACTGGTATTATTCTGAAGGGGGTTTCTTTTGTGATACTGGCCATATTACTATACTTATCCAGCTCGTTAAACAACTAACCAAATAAATTATTATAATATAATAATTAATATAATCAACAGTGATTTTAATTGAATTATTATTTAATTATGTGAGGAAAAAAGAAACCCCAGAATGCTACATGAAAAAAGGACAGTGTTTAAACACTGCTGCCAAAGAAAATGACCAAACATACAGTTTAGCAGCCATTATATAAACATATTTGATTGAAGAATGTAACGATTAACTTATCAGAATCAAGTATTCCTGAGAGCTGTGTACTATTTTATGAATAAAATGCATTTTGAATGACACAAAGCAGGTTTGTTCATTTTCTTGTATGCAATACTGAGAAATAATGACTTGACCATCCTCTATAACCTCAAAGTATTTCACTTTTTAATCATACTTAGAAAAAAAGGCATTTGTGAGACTGTAGTCACTGGTTAGAAGTGACTAATTTACAAGTACTGCGGTAAGAGACATTACCTTTCTCTCCGTCGCCTCCAATTGGTGGCATACTTTGGGGGCGTGGATCAGGGCGGACTAGTTTTTCACCTGAGGAATTGGGTGCAGCATAAAAAGAGATTGCTCTCGGTGGAGAGATTGGAGCTTTCTATAAAAATATGATTGGAATTAGTTTGTGACTGAGCATGTGAGTGTGTTATGTGTTGCTGATTGCATGTGTGCCTGCATGTTTCCTTTACCATGGACTGGTTGCGCATTACTAAGTTGGAAGTGTCAACTTCTGCATGATTGATCGGCTCAAGGATATTGTGTGGAACAAAGCCAATCTGACCGTAATCATTCTTACATTTCCACCATCGCTTTGATGACTCTAACACCTGAGACAGAGAAGATAAGAGAGACAGAGAGACAAAGTGATAGAAAATGAGGGGAAACGGAGTGAACTGGGAGCATGTGTCAGTGGTGATTTTCAAGAGGAAGCACTGATTACTATACAGATTAAATAGGCTATAGTAAAATGTGTGCTAAGAACTCTTTTAAAATAATAATAATAAAAATAATTTTGGTCAGCAATTACAGAAATAATTAACCAAACTCTTTTACTATTTTAACTATTTTAAATGCTAGTAGGCAAAAGATATGCAAGAGATAAATTGATATTTTACATAATAACCTAATATACACAATAAAACATGTAAGGTGGATAAAAACCCACCATCATGTTGTTAGAAACTTTTCTTTTTATATAGCCTATGATATACTTTAACTGTCATATTTTATATAATAAGAATTTAATATTTACAATTATTATTATTATTATAAAAAAAAGATATTAAAAGAAGGCTGCATTTACTGATAAAACCCCAGTAATGTTGTGAAATATTATTGCAATAAAAAAAGAAATTGTTTTGTTTTCTATTTCAGAATATTTTTAAATGTAATTTATTCCTGAAATGGTAAAGCTGAATTTTCAGCACCATTAATCCAGTCTTCAGTGTCTCATGATCCTTTAGAAATCATTCTAATATGATGATTTGCTGCTCAAAAAACATTCCTTATCATTACCAATGTTGAAAATAGTTGTGCTGCTTAATATTTTTGTGGAAACGTTAATACATTTTTTTTTCTTCAGGATTCTTTGATGAATAGAAAGTTCGAAAGAATAGCATTTATTTGAAATAGACATCTTTTAATAGTCTTTACTGTCACTTTTGATCAATTTGCATCCTTTCTTTAAAAGAAAATCGTACTGACCCCAAACCTTGAATGGTAGTGCAATATAGTGTATAGGAATACAAATTGTCAAAAAATATAAATGGAAATTGAAGTTGTAGGAAGCATTGCTGTTGTGTATGTCTATGCAAGGTACCTCCAGAGTATCTCCCTGTAAGACTGAGAGCTCACTACTGTTTCGTGCCACAAAGTCATAACTGCAGCGATACATCCTTTCTTCATTAGGAGGCAGAGAGTCTTCCATCCTAGACCATAAGCACACACACAATAAGACAAAGTGCCATCACAAAGGAACTGCACACACACAGCTGACTGGTCCATACTAACCCATCATGTTCCTGGTGTACAGTTAGACGTGTCTGATTAAGTACCTGTGGAAAGAGAAAGGAAGGTGATGAATTGTGGTTTATACAATACAATACAATGTTTATTTATAAAGCACAATTTAAAAACAACCGAAGTTGACCAAAGTGCTGTACAAGAAAGAGAGAAGAAAAATGTATGACTTGACTTGAATTTTTTTTTTTTCAAACAATAAAACACAAGCTCTAAAATAGGTGGAACGCATGAAAGTAAAATCATAAAACAGCAAGTCAAGATATATTAAACGCCAAAGAAAATAAATGAGTCCTAAGAGTAGACTTAAAAGTAGATAAAGTTGGGGCAGTTCTGATATACAGTTCAGGTTTTATTGTGGTTGTGCTTATATCAGGTCTCACACCTGCTGAGTCTGTATAAGAGCTTCATGTTTGTGCTGGGACTCTATGGGGTCCTCAATTGGTTGTCCATGCGCGTCTATGACCATAGGCTGCCAACCATCCAGAAAGACAGGTTTGTATGGAGACACAGTTGAGTTGAGTTGAGAGCTGACAAACACACATTAGAGATGGTCAACCAATCTTAACTAAGGGAGAATTTACCCTTTTATGATGTGCTTTTGTGCCTTTTTTGAAGCTCAAACACTACCATCCCCATTCATTGAATGTAATATCATAAATTCAATGTAGCAACTAGCACTTATTTGTTGTTCTTTTATGTTCCACAGAAGAAAGAAACTTATACAGGTAGTGGAACAACATGAGGGACGGTGAGTAAATAATGAAATAATTAACATTTTTGGGTGAACTATCCATTTAAGCGGGGTTCAAACTGATAGCAGATATTCTAGTAGTATTATTTCCATTCAAGTTTAAATTCAACAGTTTTGTTACTGACAGTGGCAGGGTCCAGTTTGGCCCGAGTGACATCCACAGTTGTTTCTCTTGCTCATTTAGATTCTGCTGTAGTATAGAGATCGCTCCACTGGTCAGAGCGGGGCTGGAGACTGTTGCTGCCATCTTAGGACCACCTGTAGTCTTCACCATCTGGTGAACATATAACAACAAACCATATACTATACCATATAATATGGCGATTACAAATCCTTTCCTTATTTTGAGGAAAAACTTAATATGTTAGCTGTAGTTTTTTAATTAAGCATGTGAATTTTAGTGTTTAGGTGCATCTCTGTATGTCTGCTGTGTGTGTAATTCTATTACCAAGTGCAAAGGGATGAAGACGTGGTGCAAGAGTTCTTCTGAGGTTGGCTCTGAGATTTTAGTCTTTAGGCGGTCCTACAACAAACACACAGACATACGCATTAGGCAAGCATTTTTATGAAGTTCTTAAAGCTGTGATTTCTGCACAACTAGCCAAACCACCCCACATTGCACACACACTCAAAACAATGCAGGATTTAAAACGATTTATCAATATGTTATCTTACCAATAGACAGAAAGAATATTTAATCTTCTGAAAAATATCCACAAACTCCTGTTCTGATGGCGGGGTCGCTGTTTGCGTGAGAAGACCATCTAAAAACATAGATATTGTTTAATATTTATGATTTATGATTTTTTTTGAAGGTCTTGGATAGGCTTGTGAATTATGGAGGTCATCTCTCTCACCATCCTGCTTTTTATTCTTCTTGCTGTTCTTTTTGCTATTCTTTTTCATGCTCCGTTGCTCCAGATCATTCTTAGCCACTGCTGTCACCTGCAGACGGGCCATGAAACGCTCCACATCAGCAAAACAGTGATTCACCAACTCCTAACAGAGGGAGATATAAAAAAGGAGTAAGCTGTAAGGTTTTAAGCGATAAATAGGCTACACTTACACAGATTCAGTGGCTTTCCATGTTGCTTTTAAGCACTTTCATTACTCTTCCTTCTAAAACTAAAATCCAAGTAAAATCATATTTTTCAGGTTGGGGCAACTTGTCACAATTTTTATTGAGGTAAGTTGTCATGTTTAATGGATGTTTGTGCTGTAAAATGCCATAAAATGGATGTTTAATGGCAGCGTTCATAGTGACAGCTTACCATACACTGTAAAAAATTTAACGTAAAATCAACAGTAACTTACTGGCAACAAATATCCAGCAAGCTTCAGTATTTTATTCCACGGTAAAATTACTGTAAATCTAACTACAGCAGTTCACAGCTTACTGTATAATAACTTACAGTATATTTATACTGTAAAATTAATTACAGTTCTTGTTTTTGCACTGTATTTTAAAATACTGTAAAGTTACTATGCAGTATAATTGATTACGGTAGTTTTTATATTCACATACACAACGTGTTATAACTAACTGCAATCTGTTACACGCTTAAAAACAGAATGAAATATAGAGGCTTGTATGCAAAAAATATTTCACAGTTATATTACTGATTATTAGATGTCACGTCAATTAGGACAACACTCAGAAGTCAGTTTAAAAACTTTTATTAAAATTGAATTCATTAAACTGTAGAAACACTCCAGACTTGGAAGGGCCAATGGAGATCCCAGATTTTTGCTGCCTATGGAGAACAAAACACAAAAATTGAGTTGCACTACTGCTTGACAAACATCAATGTGATAAACAGCTTTCATTTAATTTACAGTATATGGAACCACAATACATTCAACCAGGAGATGTGCCAAAACATAATACCTTTAAATGAGAATGAAACTATGTGAGGGTGAATACATTTTTGGGTGTACTATACCTTTAAACTAAATTCTAAGATCCTGATCTCCTCCCATGTTAAAATCTGAAACCGCTCTAATTTTATGAATTTTAATGCGTTCTTCAATAGCTGATAATGATTTACCTCAGGGATTATAAAACGGGGATTGTCGCCTAACTTAATGGACATTTTCGTGAATATCAAACGAATATTAAATATACAACTAAATTAACCGCAGTCCGTTGGCAGTGAATGTATCCAGACATCAACAAACTAATAGTGCACTTGAAGAAGTGAATGAAAACGAGTGAGCAAAATCGAACCCTGTGAACGTCTGGTCTGAATGACCGTGGATGCCGAGCTGAGGGAATTCATTCGGCGCGACTTTCACTGCCTGTGTATTCACTTGTGCATCAGTTGTAGCTACTCACGTTATGCATGTATAATATGACTTAAAACACTGTGGTTGTCCCTTCAAGTCGTGCATAACATGGGTCGATTTCGAACGTAGCCTTGTAGGGGTAACGTTAGGCGAGTATGAGGACTCGATTGCGACCATAGATCGCGACAGGCCACACGCACACAGTGTAGTTAATTTACACACAAATGTTCAGAAACAAGAACATTTCGATTACTTTGTTCTAAACTTGAAATTATTAACTAAAGTTAACAGCAAACCTTGTGATAAATAGTATTTGGCTAACTGGATCTGAATGTTTGCGTTACAAAGCTATCAAACTCACCACCGATTTAATGGTAAAACGAATATCTTCACATATGGGGTGAAACATTTAGAAATACACATCTTTAAGATATTGAATAAAAATAAAAATGTACATCTCACCTGGCTGGTTCTTGCTGGTAGTGCCCGTCCTCAAAGGCTCAGGATGAAATGGAAAATTCGAGTGATGGCTGACAGTTTAGATTATTGGTTGCCAGGTGTATATTCCGTGCGATTCCGCTCTTTCTGCAATTAAGTGCGTTTAAAGAAAGCAAAATAATAATAATAAAAAAAAAAACATCATGGGAATTGATTTGATCTATTTTACCTAGCCTATGTCAATGATCATCGGATGGAACTACATCTGTCACCCAAAAAATTGTATGTTATACCATTTGAGATTAGTTGGGTTTGTGACAAAATCTGGCAATCATAAAGACACACAATTAAAAAACACCCACATCAAATATTTAACTTTTTTTTAACTATATGCTAAATGCCTTAATATATGGGTTACCTTATGAAACAATGTATTATAAAATTCCTCAACTGAAATTACCTCAATAAACCAAAAAACGTCCTCTGTTGGGGTTGTCTGTTGGAATAATACTGTCATCAATTTAACAGTAATATAAGGATTACTGTAATTATTTTCCCACTCTGTTGGTTTTTTCAAAGAATAGCATAAATTGACAGCAACTTTCCTGTAAATCGTTTCTACATTAAGACAAAGCTGGAAATACAGCAACAATACTGTAAAAGCTATCAAATTGACAGAAACTTACTGTAAACTGTTTCTACGGTAAACTTTCACTGATAATACAGCAATAATACTGTGAAAACAACAGAAATCATTTACAGTGTATCTACCAAAAATAGCGGGGTTTGTTACAACGTGCGTTCAATGAACTCTACTTTTTTTTTCTGGGTAATAATGGTGATAATAATTGCAAATTACTCTTAGTTTATACAGAAACTCTTTTTAAATAAATGACTGAATGAAAAAATAAATAATCCTTAGACATACAGTATTCAGTGAAAAGTGTGACAACTTACTATAAAAATGAATAATGAGTCTTGAAATTTTCATTAAAAAAATTAAGGTGATAATTAAAAATATGATGTATATTTTATTAAGAAAATTGTGGTTCAGTGTTTTATTGAAAATATTGAGAACATTTTACTAATAAAACCAAGAGATAGGCCTACATTTTCCTAATTATTTAAGGAAACATACACAATTTTGAGGCTTGAATTGAGGAACTGATAAACCTGATAAAATTAAGGAAAAGGGCTACCTATTTATTTTAAGAGAATTAGCTCAATTATGTGGTTTTATTTAGAGACACCATTGTTAGTTCCCAGCATGCTTTGCACATGGCTGGAAATGAAGAGTAAATCTTGAAATTAAGTGTTATTTCATGTGTTTTTGAGTAAAGGGAAACATCTGTTAATATGTTCAATTATGTTTGACATTTGAAAGAGTTTCTATTATCTTAAAGTTTTGATCGTTACCATTGTGCAGAAGAGTAGGCTTATGGTTAGGTTGTGGAAAAACTGCTTATATTAATACTCTGAATTATGTTGCTTTGTTCAATGAGCAATAACTCTGTTAATAATAACGTAACAAGTTTGTTTCTGTGCTGTGCAGCATACTGTCTTTTAATAATACAATATAACTCAAAGTCAAGTATAAACAGGTTATTTCCATTCACTAGAGTTCACACAATTTTGAGTAAAAAATAGGCCTACTTAAAATAAAAAAGCATATTTCACTAAAAAAATATTAAATTCATTAAGTCATAGACTAAATAAATGAGGGGATTTTACATGATTTAATCAGGTAGATTCCATGAAAGAAATCAAGCCTTAACTACTCAAAAATATTATGTCTAATATTGTTACCATAATTTTTTTAAGTAAATAGCAGTAACATTTTTTTTACAGTGTAGTATGGTCTCTGCTAAACAAAACTAAAATACTGATGGATTTTTGGGGTCTGCATTCTATCAGACACAGGCAATGTTTTATGTAACAGTCAAACTTACAACTTCTCTCTGTGCGTGGATCAGATGTATATCCGTTTTCACTCCTCCATTTACTAAGATGAGCAATGAAATATATATAAAATGTACATATATTGTCAAAAGTATATATTGCTGTATATTTGTTATCAAACAGAAATACAGATATAAATGCATAAACATATACACATGCATATATACCTGTGGGACCGGGGCTTGAAGCTGTGTCATTTGGAGGTACTTTGATCGACTTTGACAATCTCCTGGGAATAACTTGAGGAGCAGCCATCTTAGAGATTGAAAGGTAAAAACGTAAAAAAAGAAAAGACAAAGATAAACGAAGGTTATATAGAAAGTATTTAAAGTACTGTGTCTGTCATCCAATTCAAAACTTTGCCTTGTCACCTGCTCACACGAATGTGAACAAATCATTTTTAAATCTAATTAAATTATACCTCCAGTTCCTTTGTCACCACTTTATGTGAGACAAAACTTTCAACCTTTTAGTTAAACAGCATTAGGCTACCACAGCCCATATCAAAAAGGACTATTAGGCAATGGACTATTGAGAAAACATTAGATGCTGTAGACAGAATTTCATTCAGTTAAGCTGGCAAGAAGACAAAAAGTAAGAAGAAGTGCCAAGAAGCTTGAGAGAATCTCTTTATATGGTTTAATAAAATAATCCTCAAGATTTGGACTACCACAACTCCCTATAATTAAGACACGTCTGTTCAGATCTTTTTCTTTTTTTTGCCAAACAAACAGAATGAATGGCTTTTTTGTAAATCTGGTCTTGGCAAGATTGCTTGAGAGTTTCACTCATTCATTGTTGATAAAGAGGGTTGACATTCCACACATAATCAACACACATTAGCTTCTCATTCAGTCACATCTGTGGCCTCTGACTAACAGAAAGCCATAAAAGATTGTCAGATCTTTGTGATCAATGAGCTTCTTGGTCGTGGGCTGTTACTAATATCATGTTTAGTCCTGTAAGTATGTAATAAAGTAAAAAATATTCTCTTTTTCTGAGGAAACATTATCACAGTTTACAAGGAACGTTTTTCATTATAACTTTTACAGCTGGATTCGAATGTCTGAGGCCACTCGTAAAAATGTTGTTGTCTTGTTCTATTCAACGATTTGTTTGCATTCACACTGTCATGTCATTGTATCGCCAAATGATAGGAACCAGACACAAAACACGACAAGATAGGAGATTACAGCGCACTGAACATTGCTGTAGTTCAGCGAATCATTTTTAATCCTTGAGGGAAAGCATTGATTTATTAACAATGTGCATCACAAGCCTCTGCACGTGACTATAAAAGCAATAGATCAGTTGCCCAATTGCTAATATTAATGTAAAGTCTCAATTTCTTTAAATGTTTGGTTTAAAATAGTCTTACCGTGTGTTAGATGTGAACACCTCCTTCTGTCACATATTCTGTTTACACCTAATGGAGAAATGCAAGAACAAGAAAAACTAGTTGATCTGTTTAACTTGAAGAAAACCTGGACTTCCTCTCTCTCTCTTTCGCTCTTTCTCTCACCTGCGTTTCAGGATATGAAGAGCATAGAAACCTAGGTGGAAGTGTGTCCTGCATTCCTCTGAGTGAGAGGCAGTAAACGCAATAGATATTCAGATAGATTTTTATGAGAATTTTATAAGAAACTTTGCTGGGCCTAAAATAGATTATAAAAATAGAAAAATATTAAAAGTAATACATGTATTTGCACATAAAGACAAGTGATAAATATTAGTTACTCACAGTGCCACAAACTGTCTTTGGTGAAGAACTGCATTGTTGCTGCTTCAGTTCAGAGTGTTCAGGCTAGGCTTGTTTGTCTAGATCTGTAATTCTCCTCTCACCCTCCCTATCTCTTTATTTTTTTTCCTAGTCCACTGTTTCTCTGTCTCTCACAGGTGTTAAGAAATGAAAGCTTTAGTGTAAAGTTCTGCCAGGAAGACTCAATGTTACGTCACTTATTACTTTCTGGCCTATCCAATCACTAACTGGAGTATAAAAGATCGTTACTTACACATGTTTGAGTTCACAGATGATGTCACAAACATTCACCTCCATCCTCCCCACCACCATCAGGATGGTCCCTGTCCATACCTCCCCGGGGGTCGGCTGCACCCCTGCCTTCATCTTCAGGAAATGCAGAGGTGAACTACGGACGGGGCCTGAGAACTTTACCATCCAATAATTTCATTTTCATTATCTAGTCTATTAATTAATATATGTCATTGTGACATCATCTCGCCTTCCGAGTCTTTCTGGTAGAAATGCTGTTACCTCAGTGTTTGCCATATACTTTTGTCTGTCTTTATCAGTTTATGCAGTGTGTGCTGTCATCACCCAATACAATTAGTGATAATATCTTACAACAAAGTACTTGTTGCACAGTTTGTATTACTAATGTAATGGTGTTGTTGTTTTGCTTTTCAAAAAAAGAAACTTTCTTTGTTATGAAATATTTGTTAATTCTGTAAATGTAGCTTGTTGTAAATTTTGCAAAACTATCAATTTATTATTTCAGTTAAACATAATCAGGAAACAGCTATCATTAGTTGGGAAGAATTTCATACACTTCCCACACTTACGTAACCTCTCACTTGCAGTGATATTTTGATAAGGATTCTGTCTATTGCCTTGATCACCAAGAGCATAAATGCTGTTCATCCTTCCAGGAACTGTGAATCAAATTTCACATGACACTTACAGTAATTGCATTTCTTTTTCCTCTCATTCACAAAGGTACACTGTATCTTAATATTTTAAGCGAACAAATAATTAAACACTCTTTCTCAAGTCTCAAAATAGATTTAGACACGCAACTTTTAATAAAGTAAAATAAGATGTTTTGTTGATGATAGATGATACAATGATTCACTCGAAAAAGCTTGCTTGTCACCACCTACCGTCGTCATATCTAAAATTCATGAGGCTGCTGACTGCCAAACCAATGGGTGGAGTTTGACGTCTAGCTTTACTCATTACATCCATAGACTGTAAAAAAATATGGACGTAGTGTCCATGACGTCACCCGTAGGTTTCTGAAGAGCGTTTTTGTAGCCGAAAGTGGGCGGAGTCGGCCGTCACCATCTTGGAAGCGCGTCACTGCCGGATAAACAAAAACGGGCAAAAAGGCGGGACGTGGGTGGAGTTGAGGAGCCTGGATGCTGAAACTATGCCCGCCTAGCTCGACGTGATCGAGTTTGCTCAGGCTAAGGAGCTAATGTGCTACTGGCCTCGCGCTAAAGTGACGGCTGACTTGAAGAAGTAACGTTAGGCCTAAAGCCAATAGTTAAAGTTCATGTTTTTGATTTAATCTGACGGTACTTTTTATTTAACACTAAACAGTTAAATAAGCATATTATAGTCTGTTCTGTTCCGTAAGATCAACGGTACCGCAGAACGAGTGTGGCCTCTATATCTTAGACGTTTTTAAATCTGAACTCCAAAAAGCAACGAAATTGTCAGATGTCCATGAGTGCATGTTCACAGAGGAAAACAACTGAAGAACAGCGCTGGTTGTTCTCTCGATACTCGACAACGACGGAATCCAACGGCGTGGGCGAAGGTATAAGGGCGGCGTGTAATAAATTGTATGAAATAATCCCGAAAAAAGTACAAACACGGCAGAGATGTCGAGTTCAGCAGCTGGAATCAGCTGAGGTTACATGATGGCTAACAGAGAGCAGACAAACGGCAAGAGACAGCAGCGGCAATCCTCCTGTCACTCAAGTGGCCACGCCCTTGATTATGCAGCATTTTAAGGCTTAATATAATTTAAACGGATAAGTTCTAAAAAAATTCACCCCCCTCACAGTTGTTATGAAGGGCAAAATTAGCTATATAGACCAAAACACCTTTAGACACCAGGCTGTAAACATTTTTTTTTTCTGCGGTAAAGTTGGGCATTTTAACATGGGGGAGATACAGATTTGACTCACTTTTGCTGCCAGCCTCAAGCGGCCAGTCGATGAATTGCAGTTTAATTCACTTCCGTGTTGGTTTCAAGACAGAGACAGGGAGGTTGCCGCTTGATTACATCCAGCGAGAGGTCCAACCACACCCTAACCCTACCCATAACTCCACCCATTACGCCCAGAGAGGGGGAGCTGGACGTCATTTGGCTCTGCAGTGAGGATGTAATGTTAAGCTCTATGCCTTTTGTTTTAATAATAAATAGTTAGCAAATTCATAAATCCAGATTGTGGAAAATAGTCTTCCATCTACCATTTTCAACAACACTGCAAACCTGCATCTTTGTTTGTGTTCTATAAATTCAGCCGAGGTGGTCAATCTGTGACATCGTCTTCTCTTCATATAAATTTGCAGGTCAGGATTCACCAAACGTTTTATTAACAAAAAAGTAGAGAGTAACTAATTGTTATAACACTGCATACAACTGAATCAAACTGAATTTCTAACCAAACTAACCAAACTATAAGCTTGCATTTCTTGTCTCCTGGATCCTGTCGCACATGATTGCAAATGAATGGTAGTCGGTGCAAATGCAATGCCTGCAGATAATGTTACAGAACCAATTCAATTAAGTTCAAGTTAATTTTATTAAATATAGTTTAGTAAAGTTCAATACATTTTTAAGTATACTTTATGTAGTATGTATACTGATATCAATATACTAGACTTGTAAGTGCACTATTTCAATACTACTTGGGACTAAATTGGCCAACTTTTTTAGTGTATATAAAAGTATACGTTTAAAGTATACTTTAAGTGTAACAGTAGTAAACTTTGAGTACACAACTATTTTACAACTACGTTTTTCGTTTGTACTGCAACTACAAGTGAGCAGTCTGATGCGGCATCAAGAAATGCAACTTGAATCTCTGTTTGGAAAGGAGAAAGCTATACATCTGTTCAATGCAGAGATGCTGCTGAGTTCTCTGGGCCTAAGCTCATCTCAGATGGTCTAAAAGACCGTGGAATTATGTGCTGCGGTCTCATCTTGTTTTTGGGAAAAATGGACATTGAGTTCTCAGTCCCAAAGATGAAAGGGACCATCCAGACTTTCATCAGCGACAGGTGCAAAAGCAAAGATCTGTCATGGTATGGGGGTTGACATCAGTGCAAACGGCATGGGTGACTTGCATATCTGTGTACTATTGATGTGGAGGCATAGCCTATATTGGGATTGTACAGAGACATAAACTGCCATCAAGATGACCCCTTTCCTGAGAAGCAAGACATTGCCAGGCCTCATTCAGCAAGTGCAACAACACACACACAAACAAAAACACACACACACACACTCTCACTTCCGGTGTGATGTGTGACTGTTGTGTGAGCGGAGCGATTGCGAGTGAATCGGAGCTTGTGAGTGAATCTTTCTTTCTTTTTCTTGCTTTTCTTTCTCGTTTGGGTTATTGTTAAAAAGTGGTGGTCTATTTGTTTGTTTGGGCCGCGTGCTACCGTTTTTGTTTTGTTTTTGCTGGTAGCATGACGGCCCCACGTATGCACGGTTTGAGTAAACTCACGCGGCGCCATGGAGTGAAAGTGGCGTCCGCGGGGAGTGTGGAAGACTGTTGCCTGGCTGCAGGAGAGGTTGTTGGGCATGAAAATATCATGTCGGCCTCCAGAATGAACAGTGCCACCTTCATCTTTCTTAGCTCTGTTGAAAAGGCAAATGAATTAGTTGAGACTGAAATAGTTATTGAGAATCTTTTTACTCATGTTCTCCCAATTTTCCATGCCATCCAAAAAAGTGATGTTGTCTAATATTCTGCCTTTCATAAGTGATGAAACTTTAGTGAGAAATATGGTAAATTGGTGTCACCTATCAAAATGCTACCAATTGGAAGTGGATCTCCTCTTTTAAAACATGTGGTTATGTTTAGGCGATTCGTTTATATGATCCTAAAAGATGATGAGGATCTAGATCTTTCACTGCATCTCAAAGTTGACGAGTTCGACTATGTTATTTATGCTACTATGGTGGTGAAGTGGGCCACTTAATTCGTGGTTGTCCTGGTAAGAATAAGGAAAACGGCTCAGCGGCTGATGACATTGTTAATAATGTCAGTGAGCGGGGGTTAGGGTTAGGGTGTGAGTATGACCCTAACCCTGTGAGTATGAACACATTGGAGACCGACATTTTAAAACTTCAAGAATTACCTGAGTCGACTGGCCAGGATTATTTAGATTCTTTGTCAAATAAAAGGACACAGATGGCTGATTTACTGGGTATTAAAACACAGGGGGCTCTGGTCAGGCCGAGGTTCCAGAGTGTGGACCAGATGGATGCCCCATCAG
This sequence comes from Gila orcuttii, assembly GCA_026230005.1. Lineage (NCBI taxonomy): Eukaryota > Metazoa > Chordata > Actinopteri > Cypriniformes > Leuciscidae > Gila > Gila orcuttii. Next base: position 27,890,692 of record JAPDVR010000003.1, read on the forward strand.
GTTCTTTTTCAACTTGGAAAAAAAGAACGGTCAGAGCAGTCACCCATGCTCTGCGTTCTGAGTCTGGAGGATTATTGACAGACCCTGCGGACATTCGTAAGAGAGCAGTTGTGTTTTATGAAAACCTGTATAAAAATGAACTTGGGGTGGAATACAGGAGTGACAGTGAATTTTTCAACGACTTACCCCAGGTGTCTGAGGAAGTCAATGCTGAGATCTCTGGTGCTTTGAGCATGGGCGAACTGTACAAGGCCCTGAAAGAAATGGAGTCTGGAAAGGCGCTGGGCATTGACGGCCTGCCAGTAGATTTTTATAAGTCTTTCTGGTTTAGAACTGAGAGAGGACCTTCTGGAAGTGTTGAATGAAAGTTTGGCTGAAGGCCAGCTGCCTCTGATCTGTCGTAGAGCAGTGCTAACCCTCCTGCCAAAGAAAGGTGACCTTACAGACATAAAGTGCTGGCGGCCAGTATCACTACTCTGTAGCGACTACAAACTGCTCTCGAAAACGCTGGCTAACAGGTTAGCAGGAGTGATGGATGGTGTCATTCATCCTGACCAGACCTACTGTGTTCCTGGTAGGTCAATATTTGACTATGTTTCATTGGTTCGTGATGTTGTAGAGGTCTCCAAGATGTTGAATTTAGATTGTGGGTTAATCTCATTGGATCAGGAGAAGGCATTTGACCGTGTTGAGTATTGCTATTTGTGGAGAGTTTTAGAGGCCTTTGGGTTTTGCCAAAATGTTATAAATCGTATTAAAGTTCTTTACAGTGGCGTTCTTTACAAGAGTATAGTGAACGGTGGTTTATGTGCTCCTTTTAAAGCTCATAGAGGTGTTAGGCAGGGGCGTTAGCCAAACTGTAAAAATAATCTTATATTGTCAGCTTATGCCGACGACATCATAGTCATGATTAGTAGGCAAAGTGACATACAGATTTTGTTAGATTTACTTAAAACTTTTAAAGATTCATCTTCTGCGAGTGTAAACTGGAGTAAAAGTGAAACTTTATTATTAGGTAAATGAAGATCTACCAGATCTCCCTGAAGGTTTAGGTTGGGGAAAATCAGGTTTTAAATACTTAGGAGGGTATCTTGGTGATGATTTTACAGTGCAAAAAAATTGGGAAGGAGTCATTGAAAAAGTTAAAGGTCGTCTGGATAAATGGAGATGGTTAATTCCAAAGATGTCATATAGAGAGCTTATATTAATTATAAATAACTTGGTTGCTTCTTCACTATAGCATGGGTTGCATGTATTGATCCTCCCTCACATCTGTTAGTGAAAATCCAGGCTTTTAGTAGATTTCTTCTGGGATAAATTGCATTGGGTCCCACAGAGTGTGTTATTCTTGCCAGGTGGGCATGGCCTAATACATCTTCACAGCAGAATAGCAACTTTTTGGTTGCAATTCATACAAAGACTAGTTGGTTCAGCTGAATTTAAATGGTGTTCTGTTGCATATGTGATTTTACATAATCTTGAGAATCTGGGACTGGACAAAACTCTTTTTTTTACTGGACCCTACGAAATTGAACACTTCTGGTCTACCAGTGTTTTATAGGAACCTCTTTAAGATGTGGAGTCTTTTTGTTTTTAAAAAAGTAGAGGGTTCACAGTCACTTCATTGGCTATTAGAAGAGCCATTGGACTTTTCCCAGGACTTAACAAGACACTCATTGACCCGTAAAATCACCACTTTGGGACAATTACTGGAAATATCAGGACTTGATTTTAAAAATAAAGCAGCAACGACTGAACATCTGGGAATTCGATCAACCCGTCTAGTTGTGCAGCTATTGGTGAAATGGCAGACGGTTTTTAATACAATGGAAAGAACTTTGTTGACTGAGTATTGTGATGGTCTCTGTAAACCAAATCCTGAAGACTCTTTTCCTTGTTTGTTTCTTTCATTGAATCTAGAAGAGGTTTCTAGAGTGTTTGTAGAAAATGTTGAATCCTTGTGTGACTTTTTTAGTATTGTGTTGTTATTTTTAACAAAAAAATGTTAAAAAAAGTGATACTCCATGGCGTGATTTTTTTTTTTTTTAATTGAATGTGGATAGAAAACCTGAGTGGAGAGCACTTTATAAACCACCGTTGACGAAAGAGACGGGTGATTTACAGTGGAGAATCCTTCATGGCGCTGTCGCCGTCAATGCTTTTATTTCAATTTTAACCCTGGAGAAACCAAGAACCCTTTTTTTCTCTTCGAAAATTATTAACTATGCATTAAATTACTGCTATAAGTTCACTGAACACCAAAATATCCACTTTTTCAATTTTAACCCTTTATTCCCTAATTTAGGATTAGGGCCAAATTTGACCCATTGGGCTTTAGGCATATCATTTCAAAGAATCACAAAAACAAACACTGTCAATGTAAGCTATTTTAAATTTAGGAAAATAATCAGTTAACCACACAGCTACATTTAACAATGTTTTTTTTTTGTTTTTGTTTTTTTCGCTTTATTTGTTGCATGTTAGAACTGGATTTCAAATGTACAAACACTTTGGCCAATGGAAACAAGAATCACGACTACAGGCCAAAATCACGACTAAAAAAATACTAACACCATGGGTCTTTGCTTATCCAAAAATCTGTTCTGCTAGAGAGAGGAACTCACACTAGACATTGTGGTAGTCTTTGAAACAACTTTTTTTGTTGATGCAGAGAGGAACAGCACATTTTTCACAGTGCATTTCAGTTTTAGGGCCCTTTAAAGATATACTACTTTATTAGTCTCTGGCCCTGTACTACTGAGGTAACTAGTAAAATATATTATACAAATGAAATTATTTCAAGGCTTTAGCCAAATACAGGACTGTCACCATTCTCCATCAAAGTCACTCAAAGAACCAAAGGGTCATTTTTGACCCGACATTTGTTTAACCCATACACCCAGAGGGTCATTTTTGGCCCATTGTTTTTTGAACTAGCTCAGAGTTGCTAATTTATCCAAAAAGAATCTAAAACGTACTTCTACACATTCTGCAAGCTAATACTAAATAGATTAACAAAAAAGACACAATTTTACCAACCGCTGGTTTGCTGAGAAGACGATTTTGTTTGGATAGGTTTCCAGCTCAACAAAACAGCATGTGGTTAGCCATCTTGTTACTACCACTCTGGCACTTGTGAGTTCAATATTCAACCACTAGGTGTCTCTATGCAGGGGCCAGAAGTGGCACTCTGGGCTTTTGAAGTTAAATTTGACAAAAACATTTTTGTTTATTCATTTTGGGTAACAGCAATTAACAGCGGCCAAATTTGACCCCGTGGGTTCTCCAGGGTTAAATCCTGAGATTGATGCTTGTGATGTATGGTGGTGTATGCTGTTGCTTACCACTAAGTAGAGCCCTGTACATGTATCTTTGTTATGACAAGAAAAGGCAGAACAAGAATGACATTGACAGTGAACAACTCATGGTGTGTCTTGTCTTTATTATATCTTTGTTTTCCTAAACAACCTGGATACAGAACCTGGATACACGAACCTGGATACAGAAGTTTGAGTTGTATCTCGTTGTAAGCGGAACATCTGAGAAATCAGGCGAGATAAAATGTGCTACTTTTCTTCATGTTGCCGGAGATGAAGCGATAAAGGTATTTAATACCATGGATTTTAAAGAGGAGGAAAACGAATGATTATGCACTGAAGCACTGAAAGAACAATTCAGGCGTTTACTGTGAACCAAGGAAAAACTTAACATATGTAAGACATGTTTTTCACTCGAGCTCCGGGACCAACTGAATTGCTTGATGATGTGACTGAGTTAAAAAACAAAGCCGAAGAATGTGAATTTGCACAGCTGACTGATTCACTGATCAGAGAATCATAACAATGATCAAATTAGAGCTCGACAATGCAAAACATTTTTTTTCACATACAGCAAACATCTCCTCACTATCCGCTAGCTGCACAGCAAAATCCCCAGTGTTAAATTAACACTGCTCAGTGTTTATATGAGTCCACACCCAGAGTGTTATAACTAACACTGAATCAGTGTTGAAGTTAATGAGATAATTAAGTTATTAATTGAGTGATGATTGAGCATTATTGAAGACACCTGATGTTAACAAGCAGAATCACTGAAGGAGAAAATAAAAAAAATCAAGTCACCATTGTGGTGATCAGTGTTTGGACTCTTGACCCTTAAGTTTTTTATCTTTACATTTTTAGATTTTGCTTGGCTACTGTATTGGCTACTGAGTTATAACTGCCAGATGAACAAAGAGAAAATGTGATCCAGTGGTGTTGGTTATGTTTTAACAATCATTTTTTACCTGAATCACTGAACTCATTTAAAGCCTAATCTCTGAGTTAAAATTACTTTATTGATTATAGCTTATAGATTTATTGATTAATTATAGATACAGTATAATATTTTTAGCATTTTCAATGTAATCCAAAGGATTTCTTAAGTTATTCTGATACAAAAAAAAAGCACTTCCAAAAACTTTTCATTTAGGCACACACAGACATCAAGAATCAGCGTATGAATCTCAGCATATTCAGATAAACAGATCAACTCTGAACATTAGAAAACAAGCGGCTAAAAAGTCACATAAAAACAGCTGAAATAAAATAAAATAGTAAGAATAAAGAAAATTAACAATAAAATGAACCTAATCATTATTTGTGCAGCAATGCATGATGGAAGCCATGAATGAGTTTTGATTGGTGGTACCCAGAATGCACTTGCAACATGCTTTATAATTGTCAACATTGTTGAGATTCACAGGCTGATTCTTGTCTAAATCAAATCAAATCAAAAAGAAAAACTTTTGGTTTCAGAACAACTTTAAGAAATTCATTGGATTACATTGAAAATGCTAATAACAATATTATGCTATGCAAGAACAGTGCTGTTAAGAAAAGTAAACCTAACTCAGAGATTAGACTCTAAATGAGTTCAGTGATTCAGGTTGAAAATGATTATGTTAAAACACAACCAACCCCATCAATCACTTTTTCTCATCTGGCTGTTATAACTGAATTGCTGTAGCCAAACAAAATCTAAAGTTAAAAATGTATAGGTCAATAGTCCAACTAATGCAAACACTGATCTACATAATGGTGACTTAAAATTTGTGATTTTCCCCTTCAGTGGTTCTGCTTGTTAAAATCAGGTGTCTTCAATAAAGCTCAATCACTACTCAATTAAATCACATTAACTTCAACACTGCTTCAGTGTTTCTCATAACACTTTGAGTGTGGATTCAAACATATAAACACAGAGTGGTGTTAATTTAACACTGGGGATTTTGCTGTGTGCTTGTCCCCTGAACACACTGTAAAAAATGCAGTCTCTGCAGACACCCCAGGCTCCAAAAACGGCAACAAAAACAAACTGGGCTAACCCGCACCACAAAACATAAACTGTTCCAGCCTATAACCGACAAGAAGGATTTGGGGGTGGGTTTGGGGGGTTAGTGCACGGATGAGGAGGAGGGAGGGTCTAGCTAGCCTCTGTTTTGTTTGACAATACTTCAAAAGTCAACAAGAAGTGACGTCACCCAACATCGCTTAGAGCACCTTTAAGGGAACCGGATCTGGATCTGAACAAAGTGGATATCTGCAGAGCGAGTGAAGTCACAAAAAGCCAAATCAAATCACTCCACGAGGAAACTGAACTGACTGTGAACAAAATTAGCAAGCTAAAGCTAACTAAAAAGTCACCTGGGAATAGTTTTGCTCCAAACGCATGGTCAAAGAAAGAAGAGGAATGTACCAGATGCGGTTACAAGCATGAACCGAGGAACTGTCCAGCCTATGGACAAATATGTAAAGTGTGTCATCTGAAAAATCACTTCGGAAGGATGTGCAAAACGCAAATACAGGATTCGACAAAAAACGACAAAACAAGGTTCACAGTGAGAAAGGTTCATGAGATTGAACAAGAGGATCATACAGAACTGTTCGTGAGTGCCCTTGAAGAGAAGCAGACTGGAAAGAAAACTGAGACACAGGTTAACAAAGCAACTGATGCCACAGTGGGGGGGAAAGACAAGTGGACAGAAACACTTAAAGTAAACAAAAGAGCGCTTTCTTTTAAACTGGATACTGGAGCGGAGTGCAACGTGATTTTATATAAAGACTTCAGAGCCATTGCAGGAAAAATGCATGTCAATGTGCAAGTCGAACTGCGTACTCAGGCCACAAGATGGAGCCAAAGGGCAAAGTATAGCTCATCTGCCAGTTCAAAGAAAATTAAGATGAGATTGAGTTCCAGATTATAGAGAAAGACTCACCTGCTATCCTGCGAAGGTCAGCGTGCACAGAGTTAGGACTAGTCAAAAGAATCTACAACATGAACTGTGAAGAAAACACTGACATTCTGAAAGAATTTGATGATGTGTTCAATGGGTTGTGGTGCAAACCTGGAGTGCATCATATCAAGACTGATACGACAGTGTATCCAGTGATACATCCACCCAGAAAAGTGCAGATCACACTAAAAGCCAAAATAAAAACTGAACTAAATAGAATGGAAAGTCTTGGAGTGATCGACAAACAGACAGAACCAACGAATTGGGTCAATAGCATGGTGATGGTTATGAAGCCGAACAAACTTAGAATCTGCATTGATCCCAAAGATTTGAACAAAACTATAAAAAGAGAACACTTTCCACTCAAGACATTTGAAGAAGTGGTGAATGAAATGCCAAATGCAAAAGTTTTTTGTGTTGGATACTAACAATGGATTTTGGCAAATTCAACTGGATGAAGAAAGTTCCAAGCTTTGTACATTTAATACACCTTTTGGCAGATACTGTTTCAAGAGGCTACCTTTCGGTGTATCATCAGCCCCAGAAGTCTTCCAGAAGTGCATAGCACAAAGGCTCGAATACCTGGAGGGAGTCGTGAATATCATGGATGACATACTCGTGTGGGGAGAAAATGCGGAACAACACGATGAAAGGATCAGGCGGCTTTTAGAGAAAATCAGGAGTATAAATCTGAAATTAAATCGGGAAAAATGCAAGATCAGAATGTCTGAAATAAAGTACATAGGGCATGTACTGAGTGGAGAAGGTTTGAAGCCAGACCAAGACAAAATCAAAGCAATTGTGGAGATGCCTATGCCACAAGACAAAGCTGCCTTGATGAGGTTTCTTGGCATGGTTCAATATCTCGCAAAATTTGTTCCAAACCTGTCGGAGATCAGTGCGCCGCTGAGGAAACTCCTGGAAAATGGTGTAGCATGGCACTGGGAAACTTCACAGCAAAAGAGTTTTGAGATGCTAAAGTCACAACTGAGCAACACCTCAGTTCTCAAATTCTTTGATGTCAACAAGGACGTGACTCTTTCTGTGAATGCAAGTTCAGAGGGTTTAGGTGCTGTCATTCTGCAAGAAGGACATCCTGTAGCACAGTGGTTCTCAACTCCAGTCCTCGGGACCTGCTGCTCTGCACATTTTGTATGTCTCTCTTATCTGACACACTCAGTTCAGATCATAGAGTCTCTCCTAACGACCTGATGATCTGAATCAGGTGTGTTAAATAAGGAGACATACAAAATGTGCAGAGCAGTGGGTCCCGAGGACTGGAGTTGAGAACCACTGCTGTAGCATATGGTTCAAGATCACTGACTGACTGCAAGAAAAGGTATGCTCAGATTTTAGCCATTGTGCACGGCTGTGAAACATTCAGCCAATACCTCTATGGTAAACCAGTAAGAGTGCAGTCAGATCACAAGCCACTGGAGACGGTGTTCAAAAAGCCTCTAGAAAAAGCACCAACCCGACTGCAGAGGATGTTGATGAAACTTCAACCGTATGATCTGTAGGTAAAAATCGTAGATACCCTTTAGCAGAGCCTACCTGGAAGAAGAAGCAGAACAATTACTGGACAGTGACTTGGAAGTTCATCAGTTGTCAGAATGTCTACCAATTTCAGAAGAAAAACTTGAAGCAGTCAAGAAAGCTACAGAAGCAGATGGAGAACTGCAGATGGTGATGGCAGTAGTCAAGACAGGATGGCCTAAACAAAACAGATATGTGCCATATGCAGTGAAAAAGTATTGGACATTCAGAGAAGAGCTGACCCTTTCAGAAGGACTGCTGTTTAAAAACACAAGACTTGTGGTTCCACAAAGTCTTCAAGCAGAAATGCTGGAGAGGATTCATAAAGCTCATTTGGGAGTTGTTAAGTCTAAAGAGAGAGCAAGAGATATATTGTTTTGGCACGGCATGGGAAAACAAATTGAAGGTGTGGTGTCAAAGTGTACAGTGTGCAACACATTCAAAAGGAACAATACCAAAGAAACTCTTGTCAATCATGAATTACCAGACAGGGCGTGGGCAAAGGTAGGAGTTGACCTCTTTCACTTCAACAAAGCAGATTACTTGGTATGTGTGGACTACTTCTCAAAATTTCCTGAAATTAAAAAGTTGACACAGACAACAAGCCAGAATGTAATAACAGCACTGAAGTCAATATTTGAAAGACACGGGATTCCAGATGAAGTTGTTTCAGATAACGGACCACAGTTTGTCAGTGCTCAATTCAGCAACTTCAGAGATAACTGGGAGTTCAAACACTTGACTTCAAGTCCAAGATATCCTCAGTCTAATGGTCAAAGTGAAAGAGCTGTACAAACCATCAAAAACCTACTCAAGAAGGTGCAAGAAAGTCAAGGAGATCCATACATTGCTCTTCTTGAGTACAGGAATATGCCTCTAGGTGGAGTGAAGTTATCTCCTGCACAGCTTATGGGCCGTAGATTGAGAACCAGACTACCAACAGCGAGTAAACTGCTACAGCCGCAGCTGCACAAAGGTGTTCAGCAAAACCTAAAAGACAGGCAGCTGAAGCAAAAGTTCTACTATGATCGTGGGGCTAGAAACCTGCCTACTCTGAGTGAAGGTGAAAGGGTGAGGCTGAGAATCGTTGGCAGCCAGCTGTAGTGGAGACAAGTCTTGACAAACCGAGGGCATGCCTGGTTCAAACACAGGGTGGAGAAATCTACAGAAGAAATTGAAAACACCTGCTCAAGACAAAAGAGTTGAGTTTCCAGAATTCACACCTTCAGGACTCATTCGATCCAGTTATAAATGACTGTGTTCCTGATGTGGTTGATACAAAACAGGCATTGCTGCCTGTACCAACACCTGCAAAGATGTCTTCGATGCCTGAAGGTGTTGCTGTAGAAACTGTGAAGGTGACGGTTTCTGGTAGAGTGGTTAGACCTCCAAAGCGTTATTCTCGCTGAAGTACGCAAGTAGTTAACTTAAGTAAAGGAGAGGCTGAGATCTGTTCATCTGTCATTTGAAAAAAAAATTGCAATAATGACTTTCTAATTAGCAATAAGAGTTAAAGTTTATAGTTGTGTGTAAAAAAAAAAAAAAGAAAAAAAAAGATGATGTATTGTGGTGTATGCTGTTGCTTGCCACTAGGTGGAGCCCTATACATGTATCTTTGTTATGACAAGAAAAGGAAAGAAAACAAGAACGACATTGACACTGAACAACTCATAGGCCCAGTCCCAGTTCGCCTACTTATATACGACCTAAAAGTATGTACTCTTTTTGTGAAGAAAAACTTTGAGTGTGTAGCAAAAGAGTATGCAAGCTTTGGGACATACTATCACGTCACCTTTAACGGACAGCTCTGTCGCGTGTTCCTGTCACCATAAACTGTCCTGTCAATCATCTTCAATCTAATTTTATTTCCTACCGTTTCGGAGAGCACGTTCATCTGCCAGTCGTGGGTCTTTCATGCGAAGACTCTCCTCATGTGTTTGCAATTTGAATATAATGATGCATTTAAAAGGTAATGGCTAAACATATCTTTACAAAAGTTCACAATCTGCTGCAGATGCAATATAATGTAGACAACGTTGAATAAATACATTTTCGTCAGGTTAGATACTGATAATTAATCACTCAAACCCCTTTATCTAAATCTCTCTACATAACCGGCGGACTTGCGCGTCCTCCATGTCTGTAGTTTTGTAGTTTGTAGTTCTAACCGAATCCTCGTCCAATGCGCGATCGGTTGTGGGGAATATTAGCCGTTAGAGTGTGCATCGATCTGCACTTCGGATTCTGACCGGAAATAGTAGACCATCCGGGTATCTTTTGGAACACTCATTTCAACATACTAGCTACGATTTGGGACGTAGCCTACTAATTCTATTTTCGAATACTATTTAGGACGGATAGTATGCGAATTGGGACTGGGCCATGATGTGTCTTGTCTTGTCACCCACTCCCGCCACACATTGTATTTCTCACGCGGAAAAACTATTTATAATATATTTAATATGTGAAGCGCCCAAAAATTTCTCTGGCCGCGCCGCTCTCAATATGGACCTGGCAGGAATCAAGCGCGTCTCCCCTGGAGTTCTTAGTCGAGCCTGCCACTTATCAGCCAATCAAAAAAAGAAATTGGCTACACAATAGCCAATCAGAAAATAGCACAACTGTATCTGGGTAAGATTTAACACAACCAATGAAAAAAAAAGCATGTCCTGGAATTGTTCACGTGATTCTGCTACAATCTTCCGAAAGTTTCTTTAACTTACAGAGGAAACCACTGGTGCTCCGAGCATCACTTTGATTTGTCACTCCTGCCTGTCTTCAAAACTTGTTTTCCGAATTGTTAAGCCTTACTGTACGTTCACACCGCGGCCGACTTGAGCGGCAAAGAAGCTCTGTCCGCCCTGTCAAGAACGCTTGTCAAAAAGTACGGGGAAGCTTAATTGTTGACGCTTTGGCCGCTCTGACGTAGTAGGGAGAAGAGAAGTGTCACAACATGAAATGTCACATGAGATTGGTGTTATTGCATTCCACTTCACTGCTTTTCTATTTAACTATGTAATAGTAGGGAGGTTAAGTGACTTTTGACTTCAAGTCATGATGCAATGGTCCCCTTTGGTATGGAAGTACCTTAGGGCCATAGAAATAAATTTATCCTAAGACACAAGTGAGATCACATTTTGTATCTTATATACGCACATTTTTTTAAAATGGCCGCCGACCATACTTGAGAGGCCCATATCTTTGCTTCTGTTAAAGCTATAATGACAAATTTGGTATCAACGTGTACATTTTTGTGGTCAAGGAGTCCAATAAAATAGGTTCCAAGACTAAAAAACAATAATGTTGTCCTTACCATGACAAGTGGAGGTGAAGTATGCAATTTTTTATTAAAAAAATCATGCCAAACACCAGGGGCGTCACTAGGATTTTCATTTTAGGGGGGCTAAGCCCCCAATGAGGGTATGATTTTTTTTTTAAATAATAAAAAAAGTTAACACTTTAGTTAAGGATCTAATGCTCACTATTAATTTCATTACCATGCAAAGGCAGGGTTTTATAATCACTGTGGTGCCAAATGTGAGGTAGGGTATATATGGGGGGTTCGGGGTTTCCCCGAGACAATTTTGATTTCTCTGATCTACATATGTGCATTTTAAGATGTTTTGAAGGCCAAAAAAATTGGATAACAGCTTTAAAACCATGTCAGTGGGCAGCTGATTATTTTTCTCTCCTCATCAGCATCACACTCTTTTTCTGAAAAAAAAGAAAAAGGGGGGCTGAAGCCCCCCTAAAAAGGGCCTAGCGACGCCCCTGCCAAACACACAGTCCATTCACAACTTAAAAATTTCTTCCTTTAGGTCTGCTTCGCATGCGCCCTTTACAGCACTGGCTGAAGACGCGGGTCCCGCGTCGAGCATGGGCATCCGGTCGTTTACGTCTCAAGGTAACTCAGAACTGTGGCACAGCTCTGGAGCCCTGGAAGGCGGTCGACTGGTATCAGACAGGTGTAAACCTGGGAGTAATCTCGAAACTGAAAGTGGTTTCGACAGACGCCTCCAATTCGGTCTGGGGCGCCCTCTGCGAGGGCAGACCGACTTTTGGCCTGTGGTCAAGCCAAGAAAAGAGCTTGCACATAAACTGTCTAGAGATGAAGGCGGTCGAGAACACCTTGTGGTTCTTCCTTCCCCTTCTAAAGGGCCACCATGTCCTTGTCTGCACGGACAACATGCCGGTGGTTTCCTACATAAATTGCCAGGGCGGTCTGAGATCATGGAACCTTCATGCACTGACAGAACGCCTCCTTGTATGGGTTCAGCGCAACCTACTCTCGCTGAGAGCGGCGCATGTGCCAGGCCATCTGAATGTGGGTCCAGACAGGCTGTCCAGGGACAACGTTCCCCCAGGGGAATGGTCCCTCCACCCTCAGACAGTTCAGCTGTTGTGGGACACCTTTGGCTCAGCGGAAGTCGACCTCTTTGCGTCTCAAGACAACGCTCAGTGTCCAATATGCTTCACAAAGAACCATCACTGGCCCAGCCGCCCTTACTATGCTTTCCCTCCGATCACTCTGTTACCACAGGTAATCAAGCGAAACAGGGAGAACGGTTCCTCTGTGCTTCTAGTAGCTCCGTTCTGGCCGAACCAAGTTTGGTTTCCGGAGCTGATGCAGCTTCAGAGCTTGGCTCCGTGGCCTGTCCCGTTGAGGAGAGATCTCCTCTCACAGGCCGGGGGTACGATTTGGCACCCACGACCCGAGCTTTGGGCTCTGCATGTGTTGGCCATCAACGGGTACCCGTCAGTCTCCCCGACGGAGTGTTAAACACGATTACGCAAGCTAGAGCGCCCTCTACTAGACGGCTTTATGCTTCCAAGTGGTCAGTGTTCTCAGGTTGGTGCTCAGCTCGCAACCTGGATCCACAAGATTGTGGGGTGTCGGAGGTTCTCTCCTTTCTACAGGAGCTCTTGGATAAGGGTAGATCCCCATCCACGCTCAAGGTATATGTGGCGGCTATTGCTGCTTTTGTCAAACATTCGCATGGCCAGTCACTGGGTAGGAACGACCTTGTAGTCCGCTTCCTCAGGGGAGCTAGAATGATGAACCCTCCTCGTCCCCCCTCGGTTCCCATATGGGACCTTTCCTTGGTCCTGGAGGCCATGAAGGGTGCCCCTTTCGAACCTCTACAGTCTGTGGACCTTAAGTATCTCTCATTGAAAACCGCCTTTCTGGTGGCTATCGCCTCAGTCAAGCGGGTGGGTGACTTACACGCACTTTCTGTTACCGCGTCGTGACTTGAGTTTGGGCCTAATGATTCCAAGGTCATCCTCAAACCAAGACATGGTTATGTGCCCAAAGTACTTGCCACTCCTTTCAGAGCGCAAGTCATCTCCCTGTCAGCCCTCTTCGGATATTTTCACGTTTTGATCTATGACATAAAACACACCAGTTGTAACCTGCTTGTGGTTTTTTAAACTTTATTGTGTCTGCTTGTGGTTTTTTAAACTTTATATAGGCTTCAAAATGTATACATTTTGGATTAACTTGTAAAGATTATCTTGATAGACAAAACGTGTTAGGGTCACAACTCTTTGTTGAACACAGATCTTATTTTTTGCGATTTTCCAAAAGTCTATGGGGAAAATGCATAGCTTTTCGATCGAGGGAACCCATGCGCCGCTAACTTCTGAGTTGTCCTACAAAGTGACGTCATAACTTCGGCACTCTATTGTAGCAGAACTTCACCTGCTGTTAGCATTCCATTGACTCCCATTCATTTTGGTGTCACTTTGACAGCGAATAACTTTTCATCTGAGGCGTCCAAAGACTTAATTTGTCCATTGTTTATTTCTAAAGAAACACGACAATGTATAAAAGGCTCCATTACTTTGTATCTTATGTTATGGCCCCGTAGAAGCCGTTTTTGTAAAAATAGGCTAACGATTGCGTCATAACCACGCGACTTTCTGTCGCACAATAGAGACATTACCGTATAGACAGGAGGAGAAGCTCGCAGGCAATCTTTTACTGTCTATGAGGCAATCGGAGGGACATAGAGGCATAAAGTCAAGGGAGAAGCCCATAGATAGAGAGTCCATAAAAGCAACGGGACAAAATATTTCAACAACGTTTTTGAGGAATTAGGTGATTCAGATGTGTCTTGGCACAGCTACTAGAAGATTTACAACTGTCAGACTGTCGTCCAGCTTAGTTTGAGCCTGCGCACTACGCTCAGCCATCAGGCAGGAAGTGCAATAATCGGGCTTCAGTCTTCTCCGTTGAAATCAATGGGGTCGCTGTGTCCATTTCTTTTACTGTCTATGTGCTTGCTGCTGAACCGCGTCATAGCTCATTACCATAACTCTTTACCTTTCCCGTTTTCTACAACTTTCTCAAGTTCTCTTTATCAAGTTACTGACTTATTTTTATTACTCTCATTTGACTAGTTAATTAGATAAGTCATAGACTCTTTGAATGTTATTTATATTATTAATATTTTATTCTTAAAAAATGTTTTCAACTGAATTCTACTTAACCCTAAAACAGGCAACGTGTCTCACGAGATACATAGTTTTTATTGTCTTTTTTGGGGCATACGAACGATTTTTTCATCAAATTCTTTTATCACTTATGACAGCCTGGTCTGTCTTGAGTATGCTGGTCACATAATTTGCTTAAAATTTTTTGTGATCAATTAGTCAGCCTGACCTAAATCCAACATGGCTGCCAGTGGTGCAGAACATTCAGATTTTGAGATAAGTAAATATATATTAAACTTACTTTTCTTCTGAAAAAAAAAAAAGAATACTGCTAACATTAATTGTGAACATTGTCTTAAGGTGCTGAAGGAGAAAATTAAGTAATATGTTGTTCATGTTGTTATTTAGCACGTTTTGAAATGTATGTCTCTCCTGAGACACGATGCCTGTTTAGGGTATAAACAAGGGATTAAACTAGCTCTATTTAAAATGCACTATTCAAACTTTAATGATTGTAATTCAAGAATGCTTTGGAATATAGACCTAAGTTTGGTCTTGTTTTAAAGAAAACAGTCAGCAGATTATTGCTGAAGTGAAAGCACTTCAAAAAATGAAAGTATGAAAAAGTTAAGGAAGTTTAAAACTTACATTAAATCAAATATACTGTATACTTAATATTTATTCTTTTTTATAAAATATGTATTTTACAAAATATTTTTTACTATAAAATTACTAAAAAAATCAAAGCCATATATCTAACCAAGTTGTGTTCCAAATTTGAAGTTGATATCACAAAAATTTAAGTTCCCATGAGAGATTTTGTTTAGGCATAATACCAAAAATAGCCACCGGGTGACTTACATTCCATTGAATTTAATTGTATGCATTCTGCCATAACAAATTAATAAATTTCTGTCCAAATATCACTTCTGTCACAAAATATGGAACCTTGAGACTCAGACCTTTCTGACAATATATGTTTTGTCAAGATTAGAAAAGGTTTTGATCATAAATTATGAAACATGACGATGCCCAAAAGCGGAGGAGCCCGTTAAAATAATTTAGAGTACCGTTTCTATGGTAACACAACGTCCAATTTTGTGAATCCAATCGGGCTGAATTTTGAGTTCGTAAGCTTTCGAATGATATATAATTTGTCAACATTAGATCAGGTGAAATATGGGATATAATTGTTTTAAACATACAGTGGCAGTAACAGTTAACAGATTAATGACTTGGTCCTTTTTTATACCCTAATCAGGCAATGTATCTCAGGAGACACAACTCATAAAATCCAAAATATATCAAATTTAAAAAAAATTATTTTGGATATGTTTTATTTAAGTCCAGATGATATAAAAAATGAAATGAAATTATTTTTGCTTAGCATTTTCCACTCTTGCCTGTTTAAGGGTTAAATTATTAAGTACAACTGAGTAGCTGTAATTATATTATTAAATGTTTTAAATTGAATACTAATTATTAAATTCAACTCTTTCTGTAATTATATTTATTTTTATGAAATGTTTTTAACTGAATACTACTGTAAATAAGTACAACCATTTAGCTGTAATTATTTAAACACTTGTCAAAAGTAAATTGTTTTGAGTAGCCTACATTTGTTGTTGAGTGTTTAATTTACCTTTGAGTTAATAAGAATTTTACACACTGTCAGCTGTATGTGGGCCACATAGGGGCCTTTAGATTTGATCAGAACTCAACCAAACAAGGCTCACATATGGGCCATGTGAAATTGTATTATTTGGCTCATACTTGGGGAGTTATGGCACTCCATTGGTCCAGTTCTGGCAAAGGAGATGTGGGCCATATCTGGACCTTTTTGTGGACCAAATTTGTGCCAAAGGAAATTTGCTGACTGGGGTGCAATGGCAGAAATTAGTTATGTTATGAAACTGTAACGTCTAGAACCATTTGTCACTGCTCTTCTACTATTGTAGCAAATGCACTATCTTTACCCACAGCCTGCCCCTTTCTATAGGCCAGTGAGCTCTCAACGCACGTGAAGAGCAGTGCGCTTTCACAAAATATAAACAGGAGGTGGGGCGCGAGGTGGAGCCTAGCAGGAGTCATGCATTACCATGCATAACTCTCGTTTTGCTGCCCAGATAAGCCCACTGCGTGATATAATAATAGTTTAGGAGGCTTTATACACACCAATAACTATTTTATAAACCAGATATTAAAGGGACGAGTGCAGAGACGCCAAAAGGAGAGCTCCGCGTGTTCTGTAATGTGACAAAGAGCTGTCAAGAAGGGGGAGGGGCCTCGTTCACGCGTAGGTTAAATAGCTTGAGAGTTGGTCTCCAATGACAGCGCGCTTAACTGCAGGGTCTGGCGTTACATTTGCCTTTTTACCAAAGTTGTGGACTCGGAGCCCTCCAACGTGGCGATCTCCTAACCACCCGAAGAGTGGGATAAATATTGCAGTCGGTCTGAATGACTGGATTACTAGCAGAACCGATAACACAGAGCCTGCCAGTTTAAGATTAGCGGTTTAAACAAAAAACTACAACAGGGCAACTCCCCCCTATAACGGGCTGCCAAGGTAAGACTCGAAGATTTTGTTGCTGGCTGCAAGTTTTCTTCTTTCTTGAGGTGCAACCGAAAACTTTTCAACTGTTTCAGGAGTTACTTTTACATTATGCATTTGCTTTAGAGGTTCTTGTTTGTTTCTATCCGAAAACAACAACAATAAACAAATTGTGTCCTGTTGCAGTTTAGCCTATGGTCTAGGCTTCTTGCCTTGGCATAAAGGTTTTAACTTGGTCAATGCATTTTGTCCTTGATACATAATTCGCCATATGTTTATCTGATCAATTTCCTTTAGTTTAATCAGGTTTTACTGTTTATTTACAGTTGAATCAATGAATGTAAATATATGTGGGGTGTGAAATATATTCATGGTTGATTGGCATGGCATGTTCCTAAAATACTGTCATCTGCCAAATTTACACCAAGCAGGTGATGTTGCATAAATTTCAGCCAAAAATATACCCTGGGTATTAGTTTACAATTAAAGCTTGTTATATTGTCAAACAATCAAGTGTCAAAACGTATTAAACGTAATCAAGTGTCAAAACATATATATATATATATATATATATATATATATACACACACACACATATATGAACAACAGTCATAATGCATAATATTTCAACATTTTGTTTTATCATAACATTGGACTTGTGTTGTTTGGGAATATGTAAAGTGATTCAGGGTGAGTTAGAGATATGAAACACAAGTAAACAATATGGCTTAGACTATGCTCATCTATAAAATGTTATGTTACACAGCTGTATAAAAACCTTGATATTGCCTTGATGGCTTTTTTTATTTAGAAGGGAGGATTTATTGCCTCACAAAAATTTTCACTCATTTACTTTTAAAAACAGATGGATAATAAAAAAAAAATTCCGTTATTTTGACAGGGAAAATGGGGGTAATGGATGGCAGAGGCAGGCTAAATACACATTAATTGCACAGATATTAACATAAATAAATAAATAAATAATATTCAATAAAAATAAACATTAATAAGACATCCAGAAATAAACATGAATTATTCATGTTTCTTTTTTATTATTTTTTATCGATTGCAAAAATGAACTAGATTAATCACACATTTTTTTCTGTGATTAATCACGAATCGCCATTAAAAAACCTAACGTTTTTAATATATTTTATAATGTTATAATTTCACAGTTAATCTCAAAATTAATGTAGAAACAACATAAAGACAGTATATTTTTCTAACAGATAGGAATAATACAGAAATTTAATAAAGTTATCAAACAGTTTAGACTGCATACATTTAAATTATATATAGATGAATCCTAATTAAAGTTACAAAAGTTTAGTCAAGAGCAATGAGTGATTTTCTCTGTTCCCTTTGTTCTTTGATTAACTTTACTGACAGAAAACTTTATTGGCTGCTGTCACTTTAAGACTAGCCGCTGCTGACAGAGACGTTGATCGCACACGCGTCTCATTCATAGACAGTAAAAGAAATGGACAGCGACCCCCTTGATTTCAACAGAGAAAACTGAAGCCCGATTAGAGCACTCACTTCCTGATGGCTGAGCGACAGCGCAGGCTCAAACTGAGCTTGACGACAGTCTGACAGTTGTAAATCTTCTAGTAGCTGTGCCAAGACACATCTGAATCACCTAATTCCTCAAAAACGTTGTTGAAATATTTTGTCCCGTTGCTTTTATGGACTCTCTATCTATGGGCTTCTCCCTTGACTTTATGCCTCTATGTCCCCCCGATTGCCTCATAGACAATAAAAGATTGCCTGCGAGCTTCTCCTCCTGTCTATACGGTAATGTCTCTGTTGTGCGACAGAAAGTCGCATTGTTATGACACAATTGTTAGCCTATTTTTACAAAAATGGTTTCTACGGGGCCATAACGTAAGATACAAAGTAATGGAGCCTTTTATACATTGTCGTGTTACTTTAGAAATAAATAATGGACAAATTAAGTCTTTGGACGCCTCAGATGTAAAGTTGTTCGCTGTCAAAGTGACGCCAAAATGAATGGGAGTCAATGGAATGCTAACAGCAGGTGAAGTTCTGCTACAATGACACCTCCCGTGAAGCTTCAGTTTCCGGCTGATGGATTACCCCCTTGGTCTCATTAGGCTTGTTTGAGATGAGAAAAATCTGCGCAGCACCGATCACCGGTGATCAGCGCGAGATGCATGCCGGTTAGAAATGTGTCCGAGTGCGGTCCGCCCTTGCTCGGATGTCATGCTGACGTATGTCAAAAAACTCTTGCGACTGCAAGGCGGATGTGTCGGAGTCTGCAGTCGAGCGCAGTTGCTCTCCACCGACTGCGCTGATCAAAAGCACGATGGGAAACGACTTGCTGACGACACAGCTTAATGCTCATTGGTTTAAACAACCGTGAGGTATTGTTCTTTTAAAATGTTTGATTTTAAAACTCTGATCCTGTTTTGTGTATAGCCTACGTTATGTGTGAATATTCCCAAACTCTCTGACAGTGCGTCTCTATGGGTCATGCAATGTAATTTTTATAAAAACACTCACACAAAAAAACCCATCTGTATTAAGGAAAAAAAATGATTGATAAACACATTTGGAATGGAATTAAATAACAAGTACTTTGGGTGTCTTGTTCATTATATTTATTTTCATTTAAAAGCAACAGCACTTAAATTACATCCAGTTAGCAACACTGCACGAGCGTGAATCCCGCGATCCGTCTTTGATCTCGCAGGTGCTAGATCCACTACGAGGAGAGAGAAATGTCCGGCTTGCTGGCGCTTTTTTCACCTCTCCCCTCACTGCAGCCGCCTACTCTCGCCTATTATTTCAGGCGAGGCAAGGCGCATCTCAAACAAGCCTATTCTCTCACAACTCTTTACCTTTGAGTCTTCTCCTCCCATTTATACCAGTGACGCATTCAACTTCCCGCGTCTACTACCTGCGCAGATATCAACTGCGCAGGGGCGGGAGATGGGTGTGAAAACGGCAGTGTTGAACTTGACAGGTATGCCCCTAACTTGTAAAGATCTAGACTTATGGTGCGTTCAAGTCATCTCGTAAAGACACAAGTTGAACGCACATGAACGCCACCACAATGTCATAAATACAAGTGGGAAGCTCGGGATTTTCTTTAAGCCCCCATCTTTACGAGTTGGGGGAGTGTCATTGAGAAACATGGCAGAATACCACAATACCAATAGGTATTTAGCATTGATATTGTCAGGCTTTTCTATTTACAGCGCATTAAGCTAATTGCCTGCACAGAATATGATGGCATTATAATATAACAATGTAACGATAAAGCTTCATAAATTAATTAAAAACATAAAAAAGCAAAGCACACCTGACCTGATGCACATATTTCTTTTATCCTTGCAGTATGTTTGTGTAATTAATTTAGAGAAAGTTCACTGCCATCTTGCTCCGACGAAAGTGACTTGAACGCACACTGCCATCGTAAACACGACTTCCCACCTCATAAGTACGAACTTCCCAGGAGGACTTGAAATCACCATTATGGTGGGAAGCTCGGTATGGTGCCATGCTGGGAGAAAGAAGAGACATGTTTTTAAATTGACCAAATTAAGTTTGTTGATGTATCTTTCACGCTCTATGGCAGCAGGGTGGACATATAATTACTTGACATGTTTAATCTTAGTGATTTCTTAAGTTATTCACGACTGCCGGCTGTGTACTGAAGTTGTTTTGTGACGCTATTTTGTATTGAAGTCTATGGGAAGTCTAGTTTATTTTCACCTAAAAAGGGGCGGTGACGAAATCGACATTTAGGTTCCCGGATGTGCCGGTAGTACGTATTTTGCAGTTTTAGAAAACAATTCGCGTCATTCAGATACTATTTTAAGGGCGCGTGCTTGGCCATAATGTAGCGTGTGCACAATGCGCATAATACATTGCTTCTCTCATTTACTCTCATTTACACAGACGCAGCAGTTCCCATTTTTGCAAACCTTACATAATTACAAGGAAAAATATTACCACACGAGGGAAATCATTGTGGTGTCCATGAAGAATGCCTGAAAAAGTAGGCATACAATTAGCTTACACATTTACCCAAATTATTACGCCTGTTTAACCGAAGCTAATTTGGGTGGGTTTCTCCCATCCCCATACAATGTCACTTTTCTGTCTTTTACGGCCCTGATGAGAACGTCGGACTCCTCAGCTGTGAACCGCTCCTGGCGTGTGCCTGGCAAATCCACCATCATAATAGCAATCCGCCATGGAACAAGCGCGCCTGCTTTTAAAGGGAATGTGAGATGACGCTTTGATTGTTTTATTTCACGTTACGCCCAAACCACACCTATGAGTAATGTACTTCAGACCAACCCATTTTAGATTTGCGTCGAGCGCAAGAGTCATTTATCCCGCCAGTGTATAATAGCAACCGCGTCCGAGATCCACCCACAAAGTTACTTACGTTTTGAGTTTGATACTTGCGTTTCAGATCGTTAAAACAGGGCCCACAGAGAGCATGCACACTCTTTGCCAAGTGAGTCTGACATGAGATACATTAATGCATAGCATAAACTGATGCGCTGCTTTAAATAGGCCTACAAAGTAAATTTGTGTGATTTGAGAGAAAGGGGACGAAGAAGTTATGTGGCTCGTCTTACGATGTGCGTAACGCTATATAGGCCTAATAATCAGTTTTATAACTGCGGCGAAGAGCTGTGCACGCGCAAGGTACAGGATTTCAGTTGTAGGTCTACGAGCACTGCTTGCACGTTCCTTGGCTACTAGAATCGCCTGCGATTTGCCACTGTGTGCCTCTCATTGAAAATAAACTATGACTTGCGCTTTCCGCATCCCGTGTGAAACTGCCTTTATGTTGAGGTGGTAGGACTACTGGCCCAATTTATGAGCGGCCCACAGGGAATAGCCTACTCCCGATTCTCCCGATGACCACTACGGGCCTGCTACCCACAAGGAGAGCAAGAGCGATATTTCAATGAAATAATCAGTGGCTTTGACACTAGATTCTGTCTGCATGTATAGTCATGTGTTCTCATGCTTAGTGTGGCATAAGTGAAATCAAATGAGACTGGTATAGAGAAATAGCACAGCCAATCAAATAACGGGTTGAGTGGGAAGGTCACTGGCACTCGTAGAAAAGGCATTTGTAGAATAACAGAGGCAAAGAAAATCTGTTCACTTTCCCACTACTTTCAGTTGGCCTTTTGTCTTTGTGTAATTTGACAGTATATTGCCGTTATGAGAGGGCACAGAGATGAGAGAGATAAGAAACATGTTTATTTTTCACCTGTCACAAGATCGTCAAAGATGCATCGGATACCTTGAAAACTTTCCACCTCACGTCCGCCTGTCAGTCAACTAAGAATGACTAGCCGCTCCAGCTCTGACGCAGTAACAGAGCTCTTTCTCCTTCTCTCACATGCTCTCTCACTCTCTTTTTGCTAGAGAGTGTTCCTGACGTCTGTACTTTTCCACTCTTACAGTGGAGAGCACATAGACCCCTGAGCTGGGCCCTTCCTCAGACGGTGGGCAAATACTGCTGGACCTGAATGTTTCAAGTCTGCATTTACCCACATGGCCTCTTTAGCTGTGAAACGCAGACGCATTACTTTATTTTATGCTACAATTCAGGGGTTTTCAACCTTTTTAATGCCTTTTAATACTTGCAAATAACATTATCCCCTTTCATGAAATAAAGGCAGCTATATGTTTTCATGTAAGACCCATTTATACTTTTTGTGTAAAGCGTTGAATTATAAAGACATATCTGTTAATTTCCAGAAATTAACTGGCCTAAAGATTCTTGTACAGGCCTGGTTGTGTGTTTCACAATCACAAGGAGCTCCTCTGTATGTTGATAAAATGTAAATGACATTTTTGTTCAAAATTATTTTTGAACCAATGGGACTCTGGTACTGTAGTTGTGGTTGCCTTCTGTTTGCTGTTAAATATTTGTCTTGAACTGTATGCAAATTTGCAAACATTTATTATTTGCTAAATTAAGACCGTTTGTGAAATACACACTTCCATGTTTGCCTTTTGACTGTGTTCACCTGACCTTTTTATCTCGAATGGTGAATGTCTGGATTATTTCTAAGATAAATAGATTTACTGTACAATTCAGTGACAAATAAGGAGTGAAAGTTTGCACAAAAAAATTAAATAAAACTCAAATTCTAAAATTACTTGTTTTATACTAATAAAAGACAATGAGTTATTTTAAAAGTTTTTAAAAATGCAAAGAAAAATAAGTAAACAGATTTAGATTTTTATTTTTACCTACTGTAACATCTTGATGTTAAATAAAACAAGTACGTGGACTTGATACATGGTAATAATGTAAGACAACTAATTTATTAATCATTTATACATTCTCTCATTCATTTATATCACTTATATTTTCTGCTCTCTGTGTTGTACATTCTACACCACGATCTTCTGTTTTCCTTGAAGTGAGAAGAAATGTGATAGCTGGAAAGAAGGAGGGAGATGGCAAGGTGGACTTGACTTATTGACTTTACTAGCTCCAACTTACATAAAGAACACAATGAAACTATTCACTTCTCTCCAGGGAAGATGGAGAGAGTTTGAGGGAAACGAGAGAAGTACAGGGAAGCGAAGAGCTAGATAAAGGGTTAGCACGGATCCCCATGGTTTTCTGCGAAATGGGTGTACTTGTCCAAGAAAGTGTCTTCACACACTGTGCACGTTATGTAAACTCCAAAACATGTTGAACACAGTACTTTTCTATTGTATGTCACTGTTTTAGATCTTATGTTGACATAATAATTGCTGAGAACCTGTAAAGAAAAGTTATAAAAAATGAATTGATTCACCATTTACTAGAGCCCGACCGATATGGATTTTTGGGGGCCGATGCCGATACCGATATTAGGGAGTAAAAAAAGCCAGATACCGATATATCGGTAGATATTATTTATGTGTATATTATAATACAGTAGCAATATTATTTATGTGTATTATAGTACAGTAGGGTGATATCAGCCAAATTGGGCCACTTTTTGGTAAATCGTTTGGGACAATAATACAATGCCATATATGCCTTTTCCATGTGTTTTTATGATTAATAATGACTGTTTTTGATAATTTTGTGTTGAAATTATGTAATAAAATATAATTATTTAGGCCCTACATTTCTTGAAACATCAGCTGTGCCAACTTTTTTTGCATGAGCAGTTTCAGGTAAAATGGGCCAGTTGTTCAGGTAAAATGGGCCAGTCAAACTGCAAAGGGAAATAGTAGGCTAATTTATCCTCAATTTTAATTTTAAAACACAATTGCTTATACAGCCACATGACATTTAAACTGCATTAAACTTCATATGCGCCATTAAAAAAAAACATTTTGGG
This sequence comes from Gila orcuttii, assembly GCA_026230005.1. NCBI lineage: Eukaryota > Metazoa > Chordata > Actinopteri > Cypriniformes > Leuciscidae > Gila > Gila orcuttii. Next base: position 27,914,831 of record JAPDVR010000003.1, read on the forward strand.
TGCAAACCCACATATTCAAATGTGCAATTAAAAAAGTCCAGTTTGGAACAGCATTAGTAAACTGATGTCAATGGTGTGTGTGTGTGTGTGTGTGTGTGTGTGTGTGTGTGTGTGTGTGTGTGTGTATGTGTATGTGTGTGTGAGGGTGTGTGTGTGCGCACACACACACACACACACACACACACGTCTGGTTCGCTATCTTTGTGGGGACTCTCCATAGGCAAAATGGTTTTTATACTGTACAAACTGTATATTCTGTCCCCTTACACTAATCCTACCCCTAAACCTGCCCATCACAGAAAACTTTATGCATTTTTACATTTTCAAAATTCAAAGTCTAATTGAGCGTCAGCGTCAGTTCTGGCAGGCCAAGTAGTCAAGATGCTGCTAGTGCTATTGGCCAACACGGTCTCATCAGCGATCTGCTCAGCTGAGCTGCATCAGCGCATCAGCTGTTCATCTCCCCTCGCTGCTAATGACTACGCTCAAATCAGGGCGCCCTATTTAAACAGATACAGTTCGCTCCTAACTGCTTGCTGCTCGCTCTCTGCAACCCACCACCTCCCCAGCTCCTCCTTGTCGTGTATAACGTGGCATTTGCTATTCTGTCATCGTTGCTGCTCTGTTCATATGGGGGAATAGTTCTGCTCTCCCAGTGCTAAACTGTGAGCGTTCCCTAATGCTGCTGCTGTCCTCTGACTCTCTGCTATTTCATGGTGCTCATGAAAGGTCAGAGGACTCCCTGAACAGAGCCATACCGCCAAATTTCAGTTATCAACTGAATTGCAATTTATTCAATACAATTTCCTCATCATTTCTATTGTCTTGTGTGTTCTTGACTTAAATGGACCTGACAGAAGTATATTTATTAAACCATTTCCCTCGTGGGGACTGCTGGCTGGTCCACACAATGTAGGTGATCTCAGGTTTTACTATCCTTGTGGGGACATTTGGTCCCCGCAATGTAATATAAACACAGGCAGACACACACACACACACAGATGATGGCCCATTTTAGCTGAAACCATGTGGCCCATTTTACCTTAGTGGGTTAAGGTAAATTGGGCCACCAAGAAAAACATCACTTTTTCAAAAAATATGTTCATATACCAAACTAACAACATTATTTCTGATTGATGCCATCAAGACAGATATTATGCATATATTTTTTTATGTGCATGTTTGTTTTTTTATAGATTTATCATCCTTATAATATTAAGTTAGATTTGGTATGCCAGGCTACTTACCATGCACCTTTCTGGTGCAGTCTTGATTTGAATGATTCCCCCGCCCACCATATCAACCATAAACTAATCAAATCACCTGTTACTTGTCAAGCAGAGTTATGAAGACAGTTTGAAATCATTTGCAGTCATTGGCTCTAAATTCCAGAGGAGCTGGGACCCCCAAACCTTAAATGGCCCATTTTACCTGATGGCCCATTTTACCTGATATCACCCTATACCAGTCAAAAGTTTGGACACTTTCCTATTGGTGTGTACAAACTTTTGATGGGTACTTTACACAGTAGCTATAAACAGACTAAATATATTTTATAAACACGTTTTGCAATGATCACTCAAATGTGGTGATCAAACACTTGTGTGACACAGATATGTAATGGAGGCAGGGGGAATGATAGAATGAGAATTATACAGTTGAGCTGTAACCAAACTAGTTTGCACTGCATGTTATATTATATTATATTATATTATATTATATTCTAAATACTGTTGCATAATCTTCACTAACCACTTTGTCTTTTAATTTAGTCATGACTTGTATCAATAAATATATAAAAAGTGTCACTGACAAAACCTTATTATCTTCTATTTTTACTCTTAATTCCTCTAATCTCTACCAGTGGAGGAAGAACTCAGATCTTTTTACTAAAGTAAAATTAATAATATCATAATGAAAACGTTTTTAATTACATATGTACAGTACTTTTATACTATTTTAAATAATTAGTAAGCAAAATGTACTAAACGTGAAACTAGGCTACTCTTAATGCAAAATGGCCCTATAGCCTATAAAGTGTTATAATTATATAAATTTTTGAATATTGCTTGATGTTGTAACGTAGCGTTATAGGCAGAATGAGCTTTAACACTGTGTCTACACGGACGCGGCCGTTACTGCTCGCGTCGCAACAGCTGTTTACCCTAGACAAAGCAGAATCAGTTTACTCTCGGAGATCGCTCGCGCCACGCATTTTAATCAATGTTTCATCAACCAATTGCCTTAATAAATAAGAAGTAAATATAGCAGACAATATAATAAGGACTTCTCAGCTGTGCGCTTGCAATAGTCACAAGCTCACACAATATGTGACAGAGGCTTGTAGCAGAGAAATCAATTCTGTGAATTACACTGCGCAAATCACAAGTAGGCTACTACCCACTGGATGAAGAAGGGTTGGCTCTCAGTCTCCACAGGCTACATAAAATATTCATTTTATTTTAATTTATTTTTCGTGTTCGCATTTATGAGGAAAAAACAATGTTACAGACTCGACAGTTCAGCACTACGGACGTGAGCGCTCTGAAAGCGGCACTAAAATATGCTATAAGTATAAGTGAATTTCGTTTTGTATTAATTGTATCTTAATTTTAATCAATGTTTCATCAACCAATTGCCTGGATTTAATATATAAGAAGTAGATAGCAGACGATAGATAATCTCGACACGGAGGCGCCTGCGGGTGAACTGGAGCTCGTCTCATGAACCGAAACTCAGCGTATAGACCTGAGAATTGATATATATATCTATATTGAAATGTCTACTTTTAAACAGAACAATTCAAAACGAAAGACAGACAGACTCATGTAATGTATGAAACGTCTCAGGTTACGACTGTAACCTATGTTCCCTGAGAACAGGGAACGAGACAATACGTCATCGACGTTATGGGGAACGCCTCAGGCGTGACAGGTGTCTGAAATCAAGTATCAACTCACAGCAATCATGTTGACCGGCGACAGCCCGTGCATCATCAGCTCGAATGATGAGCGCGTCAATCTGGATGTATAAAAAGTGCGCCTTGAAACCGTGACAACATCCTATCGTCTGAAGGGACTGTTGCAGGCAGGCCCCGAGGTATGGCAGGGAGACGTATTGTCTCGTTCCCTGTTCTCAGGGAACATAGGTTACAGTCGTAACCTGAGACGTTCCCTTTCGAAGGGAACTCAACAATACGTCATCGACGTTATGGGGAACGAAATACCCACGCCGCCATACTGAGGGGAGTGCATGCCCAATGGCAGTGACAACTGTCATAACCAGTAATACAAAGGACACTAAAAACCACTCACCCTAGGTCACGTTGGGCTGTCAGTGACAGCACTCCCTACCGGTCATAGCCCAAGCTAATGAACCGAGAAAACTGCCAGAACATAGTTCATGGGAGGTAAATCTGGGCCAGCTCAAAGACTTAGGACCAACTTCCAAATAGAAGGGGTCCCTTCCAGGGAGTGTGGCTAGGGGACTCAAGGGACTCCCAGCCAGTCACTATACAGAAAAAATGCCTCCTGACATGCCACCAGGCTGGCCTGGTGATCTATACTAAGATGCACAGTCTGGCCATTGCCTGTCTGTCCGAGACAGAGCCTCTGGAAACTGCCTTGGAAAAGGCGTTCAAAACTGAAGGCCTGCAAAGCTGGCAGAAACCATTCAGTTCCGGATCACAGAGACCGGACCACCTGGAGAGTGTAACTCAACCTCAAGAAATGACGGAAGTCGTCCACTCAATCCATGGGCCTACCCAGTGCTCGTCCTGAACACTGAGGAAGTAAGAGAGGGATCAAAACCAGGAAGGTCTGCAGGTCCAAAGACCTGATTACCCCCTATGTGGGGAGCTCCAGTACCTGAGAGCTCACATCAGGAAAGGCCGGTGAGGCCTGTAACCTGGCGACCACCGCATGTGGGAGCTCATAACCAGGAAGGCCGGGTGAGGCCTGTAACCTGACGACCACAGCATGTGGGGGCTCATAACCAGGAAGGCCGGGTGAGGCCTGTAACCTGGCGACCACCGCATGTGGGAGCTCATAACCAGGAAGGCCGGGTGAGGCCTGTAACCTGGCGACCACAGCATGTGGGAGCTCATAACCAGGACGGCCGGGTGAGGCCTGTAACCTGGCGACCACAGTGTGTGGGAGCTCATATCAGGAAGGCCGGTGAGGCCTGTAACCTGAGACCCAGAATATGGGAGCTCATAACCAGGAAGGCCTGATAAGGCCTGCAACCTGACAACCATACCACGTGGGGGCTACATTAGAAAGTACATGAAACAAAAGTGCATGTACTTAGTGATTCTGAGTCCAGAAAAGGCCTGGATCAGAATGAAGAAGTTAGCCAGAAAGGCGTCTGTCGTAGCATATTTTGACGAGATCTAGAGTGGGACCCGAGGTGAAAGACTTGGATCTGGGCCACATAGAAAGGGACTGAAGCGTACAGCGCATGACCCTTACCATAAAAATGGATTTTAGAAAGTGCACAAGGTGTTCCATCATGTGACTTACCATAAGTATGGTTTTGACATGACCAGGAAGGCCAGATGTGGCCTATAACCTGATAGTCAAAATGTGTGGGAGCTCACATTCAGGAAGGCCTGATGAGGCCTGCAACCTGACATGTGAAAGCTCATAACCACACCCTAGCGACCACAGTGAGTGGGAGTTCACATTCAGGAAGGCCTGGAGAGGCCTGAAACCTGACATGTGACAACTCATAACCAGGAAGGCCGAGGGGGCCTGAAGCCTGGTGACCACTGAATGTGGGAGCTCAAAACCAGGAAGGCCGGGTGAGACCTGTAACCTGGCGAGCACAGAAGGTGAGAGCTCATATCAGGAAGGCCTGTGAGGCCTGTAACCTGGCGAGCACAGAAGGTGGGAGCTCATATCAGGAAGGCCGGTGCGGCCTGTAACCTGGCTACCACAGTATGTGGGAGCTCTTATCAGGAAGGCCGGGTGAGGCCTGTAACCTGATAGTCAAAAATGTGTGGGAGCTCACATTCAGGAAGGCCTAATGAGGCCTACAACCTGGAAGGTGAAAGCTCACAACCACACCCTAGCGACCACAGTGAGTGGGAGTTCACATTCAGGAAGGCCTGGTGAGGCCTGAAACCTGACATGTGACAACTCATAACCAGGAAGGCCGAGGAGGCCTGAAGCCTGGTGATCACTGAATGTGGGAGCTCATAACCAGGAAGGCCGGTGAGGCCTGTAACCTGACGACCACAGTAGGTGGGAGCTCATATCAGGAAGGCTGGTAAGGCCTGTAACCTGATACCCAGTATTTGGGAGCTCATAACCAGGAAGGCCGGTGAGGCCTGTAACCTGGCGAGCACAGTAAGTGGGAGCTCATATCAGGAAGGCCGGTGAGGCCTGAAACCTGACAACCACAGCATGTGGAAGCTCATACTCAGGAAGACCGGGTGAGGCCTGTAACCTGGCGAGCACAGTATGTGGGAGCTCATATCAGGAAGGCCGATGAGGCCTGTAAACTGGCGACCACAGCATGTGGGAGCTCATAACCAGGAAGGCCTGGCAAGGCCTGAAACCTGGCGACCACAGCATGTGGGAGCTCATAACCAGGAAGGCCGGGTGAGACCTGTAACCTGGCGAGCACAGAAGGTGAGAGCTCATATCAGGAAGGCCTGTGAGGCCTGTAACCTGGCGAGCACAGAAGGTGGGAGCTCATATCAGGAAGGCCGGTGCGGCCTGTAACCTGGCTACCACAGTATGTGGGAGCTCTTATCAGGAAGGCCGGGTGAGGCCTGTAACCTGGCTACCACAGTATGTGGGAGCTCTTATCAGGAAGGCCGGGTGAGGCCTGTAACTTGGCGACCACCGTGTGTGGGAGCTCATATCAGGAAGGCTGGTAAAGGCCTAAAACCTGATACCCAGTATTTGGGAGCTCATAACCAGGAAGGCCGGTGAGGCCTGTAACCTGGCTACCACAGTATGTGGGAGCTCTTATCAGGAAGGCCTGGCGAGGCCTGTAACCTGGCGACCACCGTGTGTGGGAGCTCATATTCAGGAAGGCCTAGTAAGGCCTGTAACCTGAAACCCAGTATGTGGGAGCTCATAACCAGGAAGGTCGGTGAGGCCTGTAACCTGGCGACCACAGTATGTGGGAGCTCATATCAGGAAGGCCTGTGAGGCCTGTAACCTGGCGACCACAGCATGTGGGAGCTCATAACCAGGAAGACCTGGCGAGGCCTGTAACCTGGCGACCACCGTGTGTGGGAGCTCATATTCAGGAAGGCCTAGTAAGGCCTGTAACCTGAAACCCAGTATGTGGGAGCTCATAACCAGGAAGGCCGGTGAGGCCTGTAACCTGGCGACCACAGTATGTGGGAGCTCATATCAGGAAGGCCGGGTGGGGCCTGTAACCTGATAACCACAGTATGTGGGAGCTCATATTCAGGAAGGCTGGATAAGGCCTGTGACCTGACATATGGAAGCTCATAGCCTGGAAGGCCTGGTGAGGCCTGTAACCTGGCGACCACATGTGGGAGCTCAGCTCACCTTACAATTCTACATTACCTTTGCTTGCCAAACATGTCCCCGGCTCTGTACAGGAGACGAGTTCTGAAAAATAAGAGAAATGTTATTTGTGCAGAAAAAAAAACATTTCTACTCAATATAAAACCTGCAGCGTGCGAAATGAAGCACACCAGGACTCAAGAACTCAGAAACCTGAGTTCTACTGCTTCACAATGGTTAAGAGACAAGATCCAGGGAGGTGATGTCTAACGTTCAGTCCGAGAACGTTTACTCTGGATCACCTCCCTGAGATCCTGCCTCCCGCGGGAGTTATGCCTCCTGCGCGCCCTGCTCCCCCTGCTAGGAGAAGGGGATGCACAGGAAGCGACACTGGCCTTCTAAGTCTGTCTGTGATCCTCAGACCACAACGGACCATGCCCTCATGGCTGCCTGGGCTGGGCCGAGGACCTCCGCGGCATGCAGCTCTTAAATGGCGCAGAGCGCGCCCACGCCTCCCTGAACTTATCGACCACCGTCTCAACGGAAGGTCCGAAAAGCTCAGAAGGCGAAACCGGCGAATCGAGGAGAAAGGATTTTTCTTTCTCCCCGATGTCAGCCTGGTTGAGCCACATATGCCTCTCCGTGGCCACCATAGTCGCCTGATGTAATCTTAAGCGGCTTGGATGGCAGGGTCGGGGTTCCCAGTGACGAAGACCGATCAGAGGCGAGATAGTTAGCCAACGTCTCGACCGGCAGCATCGACACATACCCGTGCTCTGCGGCCCCATCCACAGCAGCGAAACTAGCCTGCTGATGTAGATGAAGACGCGCGGAGAACGGGTTCTTCCATGCCCTCTCGATCTCAGAATGGAGATCGGGAAGGAATGGAAGGCTCGTCCGAGCTGGTGGCTTATGGGTAGGAAGGAACCGATCGTCCAAAACACCACGAACAGGTTCCTCCCGGACGCGCCTCCACTGCAACTGCAATCTGTTGGTGGCGCGCCCCATAACATCCACCAAATCAGCGTACACTGGGCAGGAGGGCTGAGATGGTTAAGTCCTAACCAGACTGATATCATCAGTAGCCGACTCCTGCCCGGCCCGAAGAGAATCAGTCACAGATCCATCAGAAAGAGAAAGAACCTCCTCTACAACGACCAGTAACTCATCCTCGTCAGCTGGCAGATCATCCGCGAGGTTAACGCCCCTCTCCAGCTGATCTGCCAGCTCCATCTGAGAGCCCCACGAGCTCACGCGCCGTTGAGCCTCAGCCCGAGCGGGACCAACACCGCGGGGTTCAGATGCCGCGCCCACTTCCCTCGAGAAGTGGGACAGACAAGAACAGAGCGTTTTCAGAGAAAAACGCTCACAGTTTGCGCAGGAAGTTCCCTCGAGAACTCCCCGCGCGTGCTCTTCTCCCAGGCAGAAAACGCACAGATCGTGTGAATCCTCCGGTGTCAAATATCTGGGACACGGGTCGGCACACTTGCGGAAAGTATTTTCCCCTTCTCTGCACGCTTCATTGTTGATTACTCAAAACAGACAAACAGTCCCTGAAGACGAAAAGGATGTTGTCACGGTTTCAAGGCGCACTTTTTATACATCCAGATTGATGCGCTCATCATTCGAGCTGATGATGCACGGGCTGTCGCCGGTCAACATGATTGCTGTGAGTTGATACTTGATTTCAGACACCTGTCACGCCTGAGGCGTTCCCCATAACGTCGATGACGTATTGTTGAGTTCCCTTCGAAAGGGAATGTGCATTTCTCTCTGGCACGCGTTCACTGAAGATCGCGAGTCAGCATCGTCAACTTCATCTTTGGCTGACACTGACTGAAAACACTTGTTTGTTAATAAACAATTAAAATGTCTCCCTGCTATATTTGTTGTATTCATAATCATTACTTTTGCCAGTTCTTGTGACAGCTTTTAGGTGCTTTATTGGCAGCGCCACCCTTACATGAATCACCGCACCCGCATTTTTTTAAATATTCATTTATCGGCCATTATAAATGCCGATACGATAGTTAGGAAAATGCCTAAAATCGGCCGATAATATTGGCCCGCCGATATATCGGTCGGGCTCTACCATTTACCCATGATGGTTAAAACAAGGCGCTATACTATAAACGCTATAAAACTTTTCAAATTGTTTGTTAAATCTGAAATAAAATATAAATATCAGATTTAAACTTAATTTTTTATGAGAAATGTTGCCTTGAAAACGAACTGAAATAAAATAAGTTTTTATTAAAATTACTAATACTAGAATGAAAATAAATAGAAAAATAAAAAATATTTAAAAAACCAATAGAAATGAAAAAATAACATTGCAAAATTACTAAAACTTCAGCTAAAATTAAACCGAAAACTGGACAAATACTGTGCCCTTTCTAGATGGAGAAGCCACCATTGACCAATGAGAATGGGAGTGTGTTGGCCGAGAGCCGATCAGACATGGCTTTGGTGTCGGCAGATAATGAAGTCGGGTCTGCGGGTGCTGTTGGGCAGGAGGACAACAGGCCAGCGTGGGACAGTAAACTGCAGTATGTGCTCGCCCAGGTGGGCTTTAGCGTTGGCCTGGGAAATGTCTGGAGGTTTCCCTACCTCTGCCACCAAAATGGAGGAGGTGGGTACTTTTATTATTCATTTACAGTTTTAAAAAACATAGTTTTGTGTGTGTCCCTTTAAATGCAAATGAGCTGCTGCTCCCGGCACAGAGGGCAGAGCTTCAAGGGCTGTTAGCAGCTCAGATTACCTCACACAGACACACACTAAAATGCCTTTTATGTTTAAACCGGAGTCAGACAATGATGGAGAGACTCAAGAGGAAGTCTCAAGCCTCGCTTTTTCAAATGCGTGTTGCATCTACGATAGCTGTTATGTACCAAAAAGCTATGACAGGATGTCTTCTAATAGCACTTCGTCGAGTTTTATTGTGTAATAAAGTACACAACCAAGCAATGAAAAAAGCATGTAATTAAGACTGTAACATTGACTTACCTGTCGAGGAGAAAGCAGGCAACTTCAGCATCTCTTTTGAAATCTTTCTCCTGCATTAGCTCTTTCCACCTGGAAAAAGCTATCCCGACATTGACTCTTGTTTTTTGTAATCTCCGGTCATGTTTCCTTTTACGTTCAATCTTTGACTTTTTTTGGCGGTGAGGATTTCTTCTCCTGTGGCTCAGCATATGTATGGTCAGCAATTAAAAATAATAGTGCAATGCAGCATTTTAAACTTGCTGGGGCAGTGACAAGCACCTCTCACTGCTCTGCTCCTCCATTTCTGCTGCTTCAGTTACGTGACGCTGGCTCTGAACGAAAACGTGTTGTGGAAACCTAGTGGCCTAGTACTTTTTGACCCTCTCTGCAATTATAGTTTTTCAAGATGGCGGAACGACATGGAAGCCTCCGTGGACCTACCCGTCACATGTATATAAAGATAATCAATTCTTCGTTTACGAGGATAAGTCAGATAATTGGCAGAGGTATTTGTACACCATTGAGGACATATTTATGAATAAAAATATTGATTTTAGATAATAAAATACCTAAAAAACTACACATTGTCCCTTAAGGCAGTAGAAATGTGCTTTATAAAAAACTAAACTAAACTAAACATTGTATGTGTGTGTGTTTGTGAAACTGAATGATTTGTAATGTAATCACACACTCTCTTTCTTCAGGTGCCTTTATGTTATTGTACGTGATGCTGTTGCTCATTATCGGGGTTCCTCTGTTCTTCATGGAGCTGGCCGCTGGCCAATGCATCCGTCAGGGCAGCATCGGGGTCTGGAAACACATCTCACCTCGCCTCGCAGGCATCGGCTACTCCAGCTGCATGGTAAAACACACATATACACTCTCTCTGTATGAGAATTACAAGTATTATTCTATTGCATTATAACATGGGGCTTATGTTCATATACATATGGATATATATATATATATATATATACACATTTTTATATTTTCAAAAGAAGTCTCTTATGCTCATCAAGCCTGCTTTTTTTGATAAAAAAACAGAAAAAAACAGTAATATTGTGAAATATTATTATAATTTAAAATAATGGTTTTCTATTTTAATATACTTTCAAATATAATTTATTTCTGTGATGCAAAGCTTACTTTTCAGCATCATTACTCCAGTCTTCATTGTCACATGATCCTTCAGAAATCAGTAGCTGATTTATTATCAATGTTGAAAACAGTTGTGCTGCTTAAAGGTGGGGTATGTGATTCTCTTTTTTGTCCATTTTTTCAAAATAACTTGAAATCCTATTCCTAATCCACTTACAGCCACTGAGTTAGAAGCACTGAAATGAAAATTAAGCAACTTAATCATCTGTGGAACGGGCAGGACTCGAAAAACTCCAGCTAATCATTTCCAAGACCACCTAGAATCATTGGACTGTAAGTTCGTCAATCAAACGGTTGTACCACACCCCCCTCCCCCCCAGCGCACATGACCCCCTTCGTGCGCATACTCAAAGCTCGTGACGCATGCGCACCTCGTCAGTAAAGCCAGTTCCATGATTAGTAGTAAATCGTCATTACAATCGCTTCTGAGTTTTCGCTCGTGCATGATTGCACGTCCATGTTCTTCGAATGGGTGGAGTCAGGGCCAGCGTTGGAGGAAAGAAGGTAGGACCATTTGAATTGTGTATTTTCAAAATCTGCCGGTCGTTTTCCAAATCACATACCCCACCTTTAATATTTTTGATGGAACCTGTGATACTTTCTTTAGGATTCATTGATGAATAAAAACTTAAAAAGAACAGCAGCATTTATTAAAAATAGAAGTCTTTTCTAACAATATAAATCTTTACTATCACTTTTTATCAATTTAATACATTCTTGCTGAATGAAAGTATTAATTTCTTTCAAAAAAATTAATAAAATTACTGACCCCAATATTTTAAACGGTAGTGTATATTGTTTCAAAAGATTTTTATTTTAAATAAATGCTTTTCTTTTTTAAAACTTTTTTCAGGATTCTTTGAAGAAAATGAGTTATTACAGGTTATAAAAAATATTCATGTTTCGGGGTGGGTTAGTGAAGAAAGTATATGTCAGTATGTCAAGGTAATTTAACTGAATTTAGTAAAAAAGAATAATTGATGACAGTTTAGTATATTTGTTTTACAATTAATCATTATTCAGCATAATTCATTTTACATAATTTAACATTATGAAGTAGCATTATTAGGGTGTAAACCTGGTTCACATTGTTATTTTTATTGCCCGTTTGTTTTCTTCTGGTGCATACTAGACATTATAACAAAGATGGACAAAAATAGTGTGTTGACATTTTTTAAGAGATATTATTGGTGAGTTTATATTTAAAATGTCAACTGAATTGGATCACGCCAGGGAGTACTCATCTTCGAGTACTATTGAACGAGCCAATGAAATTGCCGTGCTTGATTCGCATCACACACTCCACTCCCGCGGCGCGTGTATAAATACGGAAGTGGATGCACGCACTATGTTTGCTTCTTGTTTAAGATGTCATTCCACCTGTGCGTTTCTGGATGCGGTCGTTCCCTTTTCTTCTCTGACAGTCACAATTGTTGCATCACGTGTTTGAGCTATATATTTATGTGTATATAAATATGTGTATATAAGTAGTCTATATAAGGGGCTTTGTGTCAAAAAGTGATTTATGATTTATTGTTTTATGACATATGTTTATGACAGGATGTGGACATGGGAGGGGTTTTATGAGCAACAGGTGGTATGTGAACTTTGGCCCCCACCGTGTTTGTTCCGGAGTTTATGGCTGTGTGTGTTTATGACGGGCAATTTGGTTGGTGTGACTGAAAAGAATGTAGGAATGTTTTTTCAGGTGGATGTTTGGAATGGGGATGTGTTTTATTATAGCAGGATAATGCAGAGAGAATGATGAAATTATGAACATGAAGAAGTCTGCCACGGATATGATTTTCATATGGATCAGCATCATCCATAATGTCTGTGGGAGAGAATAAGAAAAGAGTTTAAAGAAATAGAAAAAATAACATAGCATTTTATTAAACATTTAAAAGTAAGTTTTAAACCTTAAACATGTGTTGACCATAATGAGGTGGTCTTTATGAGTCTATCTGACTAAAGCAGATTTAGCCCCTTAATTTGGACCTTTTAGGAAATAGCAGCGCATTTTCAGAGACGAGATGTGTCTCTGTGGTCCATGAGGCATCATAAGTAAAGTTTGTCTTGAGTGAATATTTAATTGTACTCGTCTTAAGGTCTTCAGAAGTCATAACTTCAGGGTCAATGGGGCTCCTGAGAATATTTAATTTCCCTTAAAACCAAAGATTAAGCTAAAAGACACAACTTCCCAGTAGGGATGGCCCGATACCATTTTTTTCAAACCGATACGAGTACGAGTATTTACATTTGTGTACTTGCCGATACCGAGTACCGATACCAATATTTCTACCGCAAAAGTAACTATAGGCTCCCAGAAAAGAAGACAGAAGACTATTTTAGAACACAGGTTAGAAGACTGTTTTTATTTTCTTCTCTGCATGTTTTAACAAGTCTAAAAATAAATAATAATGAGTAAAATAATAAATGTATTAACACACAAACCACTGTTAATTTAACATAAAAGCAAGCAGGCTACTGCATGCATGGTCTGGAATGACTGAATGCGCGCAAAGTGCGCTCCCTTAATAGCCTAAGGGACGTTCGGTATTCATGGAAAGGGCCACCGGAGGAAAATAGGGGAGGGTCATGTCTTTTTATTCTTTGTTGAGGGGAGGGTCATTCAACTTTTTTTAGTCTAGGGGGAGGGTCACCCAACTTTTGTATTTATGAAAACAGCAACATTTCAAAGTGGCTTGTTTGGTGCATATTTTTCCATGTAGCTTTATGTAGCTCTCTCGGTCTCGGTCCTCCATCGCTATCAGATGGGTCTGACCCAACAAAAATCCAGTTTGGCGCTGCCTAACAGTGCGCGCGCACTTCAGTAGGCCCTACGCGCTCAGAAAAAGTGCATCATGTACAGAACGCCAATTAAATGTTTACCCGGCATAGCTTTAAAGCACGAGCAAATAATTAACTTTTGTGATTGCGAATAAGTGCAGTGTCCTGTGAATGTAACTCTACCGCTGCATTAACATGTGATATGAATGTACGTTGAGTGTATTGGGACTGAGGCGCCAGAACTGCAGCTGATAGAATGTGCGCTGTACGATATACCATATTTTAGTTTCCATTCTTATTGGGTTTCCACAACAATGTTAGTGAGTAGGCCTACATCTACTGAAATTGCCACCATAACAGTGGAGTGTGATGTGTTAGACGTAGAGATACCACATTTTTAAATTAGGCTACTATTATAATTATTTGGAGTTAACATAGGCTAATACATGGACGTGTTGACATTTGCAGTCAAAACATGAAATATAAATTATCAGAAAATGCATTTAATAGGCTACTGAAACGTCTGTTTATATATCCATACCCCCTTAATAAAGGAGTCAAGACATTAGAAAAATATCAGTCTACACATGCGTTTTATATTTAATATGAGCGAAATACATATGTGACGTGACACAACAAATCTTTAACTTTTAGGTGGCAAACTATTTTTTAATAATTCTATGAATTACACTGCGCAAAACAAAAGTAGGCTAATAACCGGATGAAGAAGGGTCGGCCTCCACAGAACATAAAATATTATTTTTTATTTTATTTTTCGTGTTCGCATTTATGAGGAAAAAAACAATGTTACGGACGTGACAGTTCTCGTTACGGACATGACCGCTCTGAAAGCGACTTTAAAACTTTCACAGAGACTTCAGAAAGCACAAAGCCTTTCTTTAAAGTAAATTTCGTTTTTTATTAATTGTATCTTAATTTTAATTAATGTTTCATCAACCAATTGCCTGGATTTAATAAATAAGAAGTAAATATAGGAGAAAATAGATCATCATGCCACGGAGTCGCGGCGCGTGAACTGGACTCTCGTCTCATAAATGAACCGAAACTCAGCGTATAATGTACTTGCCTCAAAGACTTGAGACATATAGAAAGCTTGATGTCTACTTTTAAACAGAACATTTAAAAACGAAAAACAGACTGCTCTCTGCTTATGTAATCCCTATGAAATCTGCATTTCTCTCTGGCGCGTTATTGAAGATCGCGAGTCAGCATCCTCAACTTCATCTTTGCAGCCGACACACTGACACAGAAAAACCTTGTTTATTAATAAACAATAAAAATCTCTCCTTGCTATATTTGACATATTCATAATCATTACTTTTGCCAGTTCTTTGTGGCAGCTTTAAGATACTTTATTGGGAGCACCACCCTTGTTACATGAACGCGTCACCACTGCATCAGCACCGAAAACATGATTTTTAAAAAAAAAATCTAAAATAAAAAATCATGATACGAACCGAATTGTAGGTTTGGTCTATCGTTACAGCCTTAGTAAGATGAGAAAGCAGGAGTTTAGTCGTTTGTCATGGTTGTAAAAAAAACAATGGCTATCTGAACATCTTTGCCAAGCGCAAACCAGTCTATGTAATCAATAAATTATCGGGGAGGGTCATGCCTTTTTTCACAATCATTTTGGAGGGTCATAGAAAAATTTATTCCTGGCGAAGGGAGGGTCAAGTCTTTTTTGACTACAGATCTCAAAACTCCTCCGGTGGCCCCTTAAATAAATAACGAACAGTCCCTAATTCCTAAAAAGCTGACAGTTCATAGCGATCTCACACATCTCTGTTATTATCAATGAAGCTGACTGCTCAATGAATCTTTCATAATATCCACACACTGTTATAATTAGAGGATTTGCCAGCATACAGAATTCAGCACTGAACAAAAAAGTTTTGAGCGGTGAGGGGAGACTATCTTAAATGCTTCTGATTGGCCATTGCGTTCAAGAAATCAACACATATGACTGTGATTGGCTACATCGCTCAACACTGCAAACATGTTATGAATAGAAACTCTGGCCTGTAAATCGTTTCTATTTTGTTTTAGTTGTTATTCTTGCTTTTCTGCAACAGATGAATAAAAATCTATTAGTTTTAAAATATTTTATTCATAGATATTTCTAGTTTGCGCACTCTATTGCGTTGGGAGTGCACGTCGCTATGCCTCAGTTCACCTCGACAAAGCACTCGCGGCAGCCAGTTTCGTTTCGCAAAATGTACGTGGTATCGGGGCGTGGTATCGGCGAATTATTATGAGTACGAGTACGAGTATATGAGGACAGTATCGACCCGATCCCCGATGCCAGTATCGGTATCGGGCCATCCCTACTTCCCAGGGTTCCCTACCAAAATCAAATACTTTTGCTTTTATAAAATTTGCATTTCTTATGTCTACAAAGGTTCAAAGTAAAAAAAAAAAGAGATAAATATGGCTGATGCAATGTTTTTAAGAAATACCTGCTGCAATACTCCAAGTTCCTCACACAACGGCGGGATTAAGGATGGTCAATTGGTGAAAACACAACATATGTACAGCATATTTTTATGCTGTATTTTTACAGACCTAAAACCATGATACTTCAAAGTATGGAATAGAAGTTTTTTAACATGTATATGATTTTGAACATTTATATATTTGTGTGTTGCAAAAGCAGAAGTCTAAGATTCAAATTTATTTATGCTTTAATTTCTTTAAAACAGTCTGATGACCATTATTTCTGTGATTACTTGATTAGTAATATTGCTAGAGGTTCCCTTTCGAACGGTCACTTCGTATTGCGTAGCTATACGCAGTGGGGAAACTCCTTTTCCTCGATTTACTGAAGCCTTTATGTAAAGCGCATTTGCAGCTGCACAGCTAGAACATGAGCGTCTGGCTCGCTCATAGGCTGCGCTGCGGCAACTGCACATCCAATGGCGCGGGCGCCTCTGACGTGCGACCAATGAGATCACTCTGCGTCATACACGTCAGAGCCCGCCAAGGGGGCGTGACCGTAGTCTATAATAGTCCCCGAATTTGCCATTATAGCAGGTTTAACGACTGAAGCAACAATTTGCCATGTTACTATAGTGCGGCTGGCTACGCAATACTCGTTCCCTAACTCAGGGAACTGAGGTTACGTGAGTAACCGAGTAGTTCCCTTTCGAACGGTCACTTCGTATTGCGTAGCTATACGCAGTGGGGACGCCATGCAAAACGCTGCACTGAGTAACTGGCTGCCACTGCAACTCCTTCAGCGACAAACTTCACGTCTCTGACCATTTATTGAGCCTTCGCCGTCGAACAAGCCTTCAGCCTGAGCGAGCTACAGTTCAGCAGACGACACATTTCAACCGTGTTTCTCCTGACGCCGTCTCTCCTTTGGCTATCCGGCGATATCCTTTTCATTATTTATTGTATTTCTGTGTGTTTTATCTGTACGAGCGTTGTTTCAAATGACTCTCCGGCTCTACTTCAGCTGAGGAAGAGGAAGCGCCGCAGCCAACGGCAACCGGAGAGCATGGATGTTAGTGAACGCACGCCGGCCACGTCCCCGCGTGCCTCACTCTCTCCAGCTCGTTCATCTCCGGTCCTGTTCGAGGGAGATCCCCCACGTGGCGGGCCTTGTCTACTTCGGCGGGCCCAGCGAGCACGACGACAGCCTGTCTATCGCCGCGTCAAAGGAAGAATGGCCAGGCTCTTTCGACCCCGTCATGGCTTCCCAGCCAACGCCCAACGCGTCAGCTACCAGGACTAACTCCGACGCGGAAATGCTTCGGATCCTGACGCAGGCCGTAGCGGAGCTCGAGTGGGCCGCGCCCGCTGAACCCCCTCGAAGTCGGCTGGATGGCTGGTTTCTGCCAGGGCACCAACAGGCCCCTCGTCACAAGCCAGCGCCATTTTTTCCCGAGGTACACGAGGAGCTTACCAAAGCCTGGCGCACTCCTTATTCTACACGAGGCCCCGCAGTTTTCGCAACGCTCTCCTCCGTGGACGGAGCAGCGGAAAAAGG
Organism: Gila orcuttii; assembly: GCA_026230005.1. NCBI lineage: Eukaryota > Metazoa > Chordata > Actinopteri > Cypriniformes > Leuciscidae > Gila > Gila orcuttii. The sequence continues at coordinate 27,932,267 of JAPDVR010000003.1, forward strand.
CTATGAGTCATTGCCGCCCCTCGAAGAGCCGTTGGCCGCTCATGTCTGCCCGAACACAGCTGCTAGCTGGCGAACTAGAGCTGTTCATCCTAACAAGCCGTGCCGTAGCACTTCAGCCCTCGCTGGACGCGCGTATTCCGCCTCCGGTCAGGCTGCATCGGCCCTGCACACGATGGCCGTGCTGCAGGTTTACCAGGCCAAACTCCTCCGGTCTATGGACGAGGCTGGCCCGGACCCTGAGGCCTTTCGGGACCTTCGAAGCGCCACGGACCTGGCCTTGAGAGGAAGGAATATCGGGAGGAATATGGCGAGTTTGGTCGTGTTCGAGCGCCACCTCTGGCTTACCCTCACTGACATTAACAACGCGAAGAGAACGAGGTTCCTCGACGCCACAGTATCCAGCACCGGCCTCTTCGGCCCGGCGGTGAAGGGGTTCTCGGAGAGATTCACCGAGGCACAGAAAGCGTCCCAGGCCATGCGTCACTTCCTGCCATGCGTCACTTCCTGCCTAAGCGCTCTAGCTCGGCGTCGAGTGCTCACAAGCCAGCCCCGTCGACGCCTCGGCCAACAAAGCCCGCGAAACAGGCCTCTCAGCCCCGCCCTGCGGCTGATGCCCAGCACCAGCTGAGAGCAAACAAGTGCTTCCCGCTTCCCCGACGCCAAGGCCCGAGACCAAGCGCCGCGCCCCACACAGCGCCGCCAAAGTCGTCCTAGCACGCAGGGGAAAGAGAGAGGGCACGGGTCCCGCACTCGCCGGACCACCCTCAAAGAAGCCAACAAAACTTCCCACAGCCCCCTGTTCAGTTCAGGCAGCTGGGGATTTTATTACTGCAAACAGGCCCGTAACAGTAAGCGCGTTCTTGCAAACAAACGCCATTTTCACGGCGACCCAAATAAAGCACAAAAAGAGCATGTTTCACAAACACAACACATGGGTTCACAGTCCCCCTTCATCAGGCGGCCCCTCCCCCGTTGTAATACTGACTTCCCCACACGCAAATGCTTGTACAGTCAGTCCAATACTCAATGTGTGCACAAATCACAATATAAGGGTATCAGGTCCCCCGTCACTAGGCGGCCCCTCCCCTGTTGTAACACTGACTTCCCCACACGCGAATGCTTGTACAGTCAGTTCAATACTCAATGTATGCACAAATCACAATATAAGGGTATCAGGTCCCCCTACATTAGGCGACCAGCCCCAATCTGTGTGTCAAGCCCTAGCCACACGGGTTCTAGCCTGGCAAGCTATCCCTGGTGTGTCGAGTTGGGTCATAAACACTATAAAGCGAGGTTACTCGCTCCAATTCGCTCGCAGACCCCCAAAATTTCAGGCGGTTCTCGAGACCCACGTGACCCACGTTGCTTCTCACCGAAGTACAGAATCTATTAGCAAAAGGGGCGATAGAATTAGTCCCCCCCGCACTAAAACATATGGGTTTTTACAGCCGCTATTTTCTGATTCCAAAAAAGACGGCGGTCTCAGACCCATTTTAGACGGCTGTTCAAAATGTTAACTATCCTCGCGCAAGTGCGCCCGGGGGATTGGTTTGTCACAATAGATCTGAAAGACGCTTACTTTCACATTCAAATAAATCCTCGTCACAGGCCATTCTTGAGATTCGCCTTCGAGGCCCAGGCTTATCAATACACCGTTCTGCCGTTCGGTCTATCGTTGGCACCCCATACATTCACGAAGTGTGTGGATGCAGCACTTTCTCCTCTGAGACATCAGGGAGTGCGTGTGTTAAATTATCTGGACGACTGGCTGGTACTGGCACAGTCGAGAATCGAGCTATTAGCTCACAGGGATTTGATTCTCGGCCATCTAAAATGCCTGGGTTTCACAATCAATGTTTCAAAAAGCAAACTAACCCCCAGCCAGAGCGTGATCTTTCTGGGCACAGTTTTAGACTCGAGAGCTATGACAGCGCGACTCACACCAGAGCACTGAAGAAATTTCAGAAACTGCTTGGTCTCATGGCAGCAGCATCGCCAGTACTCCGCTTGGGATTACTGCGCATGCGCCCGCTGCAGCATTGGCTGAAACGCCGGGTGCCAACTCACGCATGGCAGTCAGGCAACTTGCGCGTTATGGTAAATCACGGTTGTTTAAGAACCCTGATTCCCTGGCGGGCTTAGAACTGGTACCACGAGGGGGTGACAATGGGAACAATTTTCAGGAGGAAAGTGGTTCTTACAGATGCGTCCAACCTGGGTTGGGGAGCGCTGCTCGAGGGCATGCCTGCATCCGGCCTCTGGTCGAGCACGGAGCAGAGCTTACATATCAACTGTCTGGAGATGAAAGCAGTTGGATTGGCCCTGAAGGCATTTCTATCGAACCTCAGAGGTCACCACGTTTTAGTCCGCACAGACAATATGTCAGTGGTGGCCTACATAAATCGCCAGGGGGGCATCAGGTCAGGAAACCTGCATGCGATGGCGAGAGACCTCCTCTTATGGGCTCAAACCAACCTGAGCTCTCTGAGAACAGCGCATATCCCGGGCGTCCAGAATGTGGGCGTGGATATGCTTTCACGGGGCAACACTCCCCTCGGCGAGTGGTCCCTGAACCCACAGACGGTCAGTCTGATATGGAAGGTGTTTGGCGAGGCCGAAGTCGACCTTTTCGCCTCAAGAATCAAGCGAAAACAAGTCCACAAGTCATCAAACGGGTCAGAGAGAGCGGGTGCCCAGTCCTTCTGGTGGCCCCTCTCTGGAAAACCAGACCGTGGTTCCCAGAACTGGTTCAGTTATCGGACACAATCCCATGGCCTGTCCCACTGAGGAAAGACCTCCTCACACTGGCGAACGGGACATTGTGGCATCCGAGACCCGATTTATGGGCCCTCCATGTTTGGCCCCTCAACGGGTACCCAAGGACCTTCCTGAGAAGGTCTTCAGCACTATATCTGAAGCCAGGGCCCCGTCGACTCGGCGCCTTTATGCTTCGAAATGGTCAGGTTTTTCCAGCTGGTGCTCGAAAAATCAGGCTGACCCAGAGTCATGTGAGATATCTGTGGTTCTCTCATTCTTACAGGAGCTGCTGGATGCGGGTCGCTCCCCGTCCACGCTCAAAGTGTATGTGGCAGCCATAGCAGCACATCATGTTCTGGTGGCTGGCCAGTCACTGGAAAGAAATGACCTGGTTGTGAGATTCCTTAAAGGTGCTAGGAGAATGAACCCCTCCAGACCTCCATCTGTGCCGTCTTGGGACCTCTCCACGGTCCTGGGGGCTCTGAAAGGTCCGCCTTTCGAACCGCTCCAATCGGTTGATCTAAAACCCCTCTCGCTGAAGACCGCTCTCCTTATGGCATTGGCATCTATCAAGCGAGTGGGAGATCTGCAGGCACTCTCTGTGAGCCCTGCATGTTTGGAGTTGGGTCCAGATGACTCCAGAGTCATCCTCAAGCCCAGACATGGTTACGTTCCTAAAGTGCTCTCAACACCGTTCAGAGCACAGGTGGTGACGTTATCAGCCCTCCCTCCTTCTGCAGAGTATGGAGAGGTTAATCTTCTCTGCCCTGTCAGAGCGCTGAGAATCTATCTGGAGCGTTCTGCGTCTTTTAGACAATCAGAACAGCTTTTTGTCTGCTTTGGTGGTAGATCCAAGGGGGATCCAGTCACTAAGCAAAGACTGTCTAGATGGATAGTGGATGCTATTTCTATGGCTTATACCGCAGCGGGTCAAGTTTGCCCTATAGGCTTCAAGGCCCATTCGACCAGAGGTATGGCCTCGTCATGGGCTTAGTCATCTGGCATTCCCATTAGTGATATTTGTGATGCGGCCGGCTGGTCCTCGCTTTCCACATTTATGAGTTTCTATAAGATGGAAGTGCCTTCCCTGCAGGCGAAGTTGCTTTCGGTATGATTGAGACCCGTCGGTGGCCGGTCTTGTCATATATTACTGTGCACAATCACATTCACATATGTGACCAGTCACGGAAACTAGGGACACAAGTCGGTTCTGGGGCATTTTGAGTTATTCATAGATTCTGAAAGTGTAGTCTCCAAGCTTTCCAACGATGTGTAACATGTGGAAATCTGATAATATTTGGAGAAGTTGTGGCCATTTGAAGGTAGGCACTTAAAAAAGCTCAAAGATGAGAAAACGACCTCGAAAGATTGTGCAGTTCTCACCTCTCTCTGCTGCTAGGAGTGACAATAGGGCTCATTTACATCTCATTTAGATAAGCCATACCCCCTGTAAAGCTCCCCCCTGTGCTTTACAGCTTTTTTTTGCACTTCGAATGAGTGCACTTCTGCAGCAGCTCTAGGCGAAAAACAATTGTGATGCCCCTCTATTTGCAACGTACCAGCAACAACACACAAAGACCAATATGCCATATAGCCTACATATAACGCAAAACCAGCAACAACACACAAAGACCAATATGCCATATACATATAACGCAAAACCAGCAACAACACACAAAGACCAATATGCCATACATATAACGCAAAACCAGCAACAACACACAAAGACCAATAAGCCATAGGCCTACATATAACGCAAATAGTGCGCAACGCGCGTGTGCCCAAAATGTCAACAATATTAAAGTTTATGCAGGAGGCAAATGCCTGCTGGCATTTTTCTTTAAGCAGTCAATTTTCCAAATAATCACATTTCACCTCCTCAAATTACTGTTGCAAATCTCTTTACACCACTTTCTTATGTGCGTATACTATACACACACAAATGAAATGTCCGCAAGCACATTATATCATCAGCAGGTTCAGCATCTTAAATAACGACTAAAGAGCAAATGAAGCTTAACTTACGTTTCAGAAACGCGCACGGCAGGCCTTCATCGCCTTCATCGCAGCAAAGGTCTTAACTGCATCCTCTATTTCGATTCTCTGTGCCAGTTCATGTTCTATAGAGATTGTTGCCAGTCCATTAAGTCTGTTCAGTTCACAAAACTTTCCCCATTCAAAGCAATCGGGACGTCACATATGAAACAGCCAGCCACCGCTGTCAGCGAGCCGAGCCGCCATATTCAACACCAAGGGCGCGCGCGCCGCGCCCATACCTCCGGTTCAGTTTCCCGAGCGGCGAAAACATTTTCGGTGTAACTGCCACGGTTCAGCTCGTCTGCGACAATCTTTGCGGCGTCCATCTTCATTGAATTTTGATATCAGATAGAGCCTACCAGAGCACAGCATAATAAGTAGCCATGCGGTTCACTTGGAGGGCGGGGACAAAAGCGCCATATTCAGTATGGAAATACACACAGACAATAACACGCCACGCCCCTACTGCGTGCTAGAATCTCCGAAAACAAGCCGATTTCAACCTCAAAATGTAAGCTTTTAAATATACCAATACTGCTATCTCAAACATGGAGAGGCTTCTTCGTGATTTCAACTAACAGATTCTGCAAAAAAATTAAATTCACCAATTTTGAAAAAACACTCTTCTTTCTCATTTTGCTCGAAAGTTGTGCTGCCGACTTGTGTCCCTGGTTTCTGTGACGGGTCACATATATATATAAAACCCGCTGCTGGCCGGTTGTATTTCATGCATAAACCTGCTGTTGCTGGTTATATTTACATATATATATATATATATATGTAAAACCCGCTTTTGGCCGGTTATATGACATATATAAAACCCGCTTTTGGCCGGTTATATGACATATATAAAACCCGCTTTGCCGGTTATGTTCCATACATATATAAACCCGCTTTGGCCGGTTATAATTTCATATATAAACCCACTTGACTGGTTATATGTTCATATACTAATAACCCCGACAGTGTCTGGGTTCATTGGTGTAGTGTATTGGGTTATTTCTAACTGATGTATACTATTTTAGACCTGACGGTGTCTGGTCTATTTATACATAATTATGCGGTTATGGCTTGTTCTGTATGCTCAGGGGCCTGAGTTGCAGTGGCAGCCAGTTACTCAGTGCAGCGTTTTGCATGGCGTCCCCACTGCGTATAGCTACGCAATACGAAGTGACCGTTCGAAAGGGAACTACTCGGTTACTCCTCACGAGCTGGAGAGAGTGAGGCACGCGGGGACGTGGCCGGCGTGCGTTCACTAACATCCATGCTCTCCGGTTGCCGTTGGCTGCGGCGCTTCCTCTTCCTCAGCTGAAGTAGAGCCGGAGAGTCATTTGAAACAACGCTCGTACAGATAAAACACACAGAAATACAATAAATAATGAAAAGGATATCGCCGGATAGCCAAAGGAGAGACGGCGTCAGGAGAAACACGGTTGAAATGTGTCGTCTGCTGAACTGTAGCTCGCTCAGGCTGAAGGCTTGTTCGACGGCGAAGGCTCAATAAATGGTCAGAGACGTGAAGTTTGTCGCTGAAGGAGTTGCAGTGGCAGCCAGTTACTCAGTGCAGCGTTTTGCATGGCGTCCCCACTGCGTATAGCTACGCAATACGAAGTGACCGTTCGAAAGGGAACTACTCGGTTACTCACGTAACCTCAGTTCCCTGAGTTAGGGAACGAGTATTGCGTAGCCAGCCGCACTATAGTAACATGGCAAATTGTTGCTTCAGTCGTTAAACCTGCTATAATGGCGAATTCGGGGACTATTATAGACTGAGGTCACGCCCCCTTGGCGTTTAGAAAAGACTTTTTTAAAATGTATGACCGATCCTTTTTTCTTCAGACAAAACTACATTTCATTAATCACCCGAGGCGTTTAACAACCACAGGAAATACATGTTGATTAGTAATTTTCAGACATCCAGGCATAGGTTTACTAAGAGAAAATATTATGGAAGTCATTTTCAAACTGTAATTATACCATATTTCATTTATTAATATTATGGTTTCATGTTAATTTATAGTTTTTATTTGTTTGTTATTAACTAATACCTTTTTGTTTTTAACTAACACTTAAACATCCAGCACACAATTAAAGAGATGTATGAGCTAAGGATGTTCTCTGTCCCCAAATAAACAGACAATGGAGTGTTCACAATATGCAATTTACAGTTAGATATTATCCTACTATAAACTACTGTAAGTGTGTAAATAGTTGTGCTTAAATCTTTGGGTGTATTTTTATACACCAACATATTTTTAGTTAATCGTTTATTTTTGTTTTTGTACAGTGTCCGAGCGTGGTCAAACATGTTCATTTAGGAATTTAGGAAAAACATGTTTTTAAGAAATAACTGCCGCAATACTCCAAACAGTTCAACACACAAGGATGGTCGGGTCAATTGGTGAAAACACAGCATATGTAAGGTAGTTTTCCAAATACTCCCTGAAAGCAAATACTGTATGTTTGTAAGCAAATACTGTATGTTTGTATTTTTAAAGGATAATCTAGCTTTAAAGTTAGAATAAAAAGTTAAAACCAAACATATCTTCATACCCGTTGTGTTCTGACACAAGGCCAGACACAATTTTTATAATTATTAAAGCCACTTTAATTATTGTTAGCACGTCTTCATCCCAAGCACATGGTCTACACTTTGCCACAATGGTAAAACACTAACATAACAGAAACTCTTTTAAATATAGTAATATAGAAAACTAGGAACAGGATTTCCCCTTCCCATCATGCTGGATAGGGGATGCAAATTTTGACATGAAAAAACACATAAATAACATTTGATCAAGATAAAAAATTGTTGACTTGTTAATGTTCTTTTATGTTCATACAGTCCCTCCAGGATTTCACGATTTTTTTATGTGATTTTTGCGATCAAAATGACTGATTTTGTGGTGGTAATTTCCAGAAATTTGTGAAAAAATTTGCGATTTTTATATTTTATAATTAGGACATCACATTTACCATAATAGTATTATGTCAGATGCACAATAGTCATACATGACACAAATCACAAACAAAATGCATAAAGCTTGTTTATTTGGTCTAATCAAATTCTTTTTTTAAAATTGTGCTGTAGCCTTTTGTTGTTGCTTGATTAACATTAACAACAGCAGGTAAATTAGGTTACTGTCACTTTAAGACCTACTACAGTAATGACGAACGTCCCAATCAGTTATTACTGATTGTTTTACGTAAATACTTGCCAAGATTAATATTTTGAAGTAATTGTAGCTATGTGTATTTGTTCAAGCGCTATAAAGAGAATTCAATATTCTAACTAGGCCGACAGGCGGTGACATGCAGTCAGTCAGTCAGTCACACACACACACACACACACACTTGCAGTCAGAGACAGACTGTCACTCGACTGGCTGAAATTAGTTCTCTTTCACGGTATACTGCGCTTTTAATAATTCTTTTTAGTACCATCGAGCATATCATATTTTTTGTTATGTCATTCAATCATGTTAAACGCATTAATAAGTTTGCCGTGCTGCCCAATGAAAACCTGGACGCTTATGTGAGAGGGCAGGAGAGATGCATTTTCTTTCGTCATGTTTCTGACAGACCGCTCACAGACATCACGCGTGCGCAACATCTGTACCCACGTAAAAATGCATTGAAACTTAAATTAACTAGAGATATTTCAATTGGGTGATTATAATTTAATGTTTTGTGAGGTCTTTTTTTGAATTTTTGTGATTATTTTGCGGTTAAATTAGGAATTATGCAGGATCGCAAAAAAATTCGACATTTTGTTGATTTTGCGTTGTATTCAGCGATCGCAGAATCGCGAAAAACTGGAGGGACTGTTTATATTTAAAAGAGTTTCTGTTATGTTAGTGTTTTACCATTGTGGCAAAGCGTAGACCATGTGCTTGGGGTGAAGACGTGCTAACAATAATTAAAGTGGTTTTAATAATTATAAAAACAACTACTATGGAGGTGCATTGGATGTGACAAAACCATCTTATAGCTATGCCTAACAATAAGAGTCTTTACTGAGTAAAGATTTTGTAAAAGGTTATCTTATTAGATACTATTTGTAAAAGTTGAACACAAACTAAATAACCGAATCAATTAAACAATTTGATTATTTGTTTTAATATTTGTTTGATATTAATTTTGGATAATTGAACTTAATAGTTTTGGACTAAATTAAAGGTTCTCTAAGCGATCCTGGGTGACGTCACTTCTTGTTGACGTTCGAACTATTGTCAAACGAAACGGAGGCTAGCTAGACCCTCCCTCGTCCTCTTCCGCACACTAACCCCCCAAACCCTTCTTGTCGGTTATTGGCTGGAACAGTTTGTTATGTTTCGTGGTGCGGGTAAGCCCAGTTTGTTTTTGTTGCCGTTTGTGGAGCCTGGGGTGTCTGCAGAGACTGCGTTTTTTTACAGTGTGTTCAGGGGACAGGCAGCTAGCGGAGAGTGAGGAGATGTTTGCTGTATGTGACAAAAAAGTTTTGGCCTAGAAAACGCGTGACATCGCTTAGAGCACCTTTAAGAATGTTAACCTGATTCAACTAAATGGCATTGAATTAATCTTATGTAATAAACTTAAGTTTACTGAAATAAACAATGTTAATTAAATGCGCCATTACCCAGTTACGTAGAACCTGTTAAGTTAAGTTAATCCACCATATATTTTTGATTTTCCAACAAAATTTTGATTAAACATTACAAGGTCAAAACGTATGTCCTGGGTGAATTGTTCGCAATAGATGCATAACATGCATTTAGAAAGGACAGATAAGACAGAAAAATCCATTTCGGACTCCTCACGGTGTTTATTCGTCAACGTAAGGTGGTTTTGGTCATAAATGGCTCTTTTCTTATACACACGGTGCGTGAATAACCTTTAAAAGACAGGTAACGTTAGACCTCAAATGTGTTTGCATTACAATAATGTGTTACAGGTACTCTGACTAAACTGACAGAATCTATTTACATGTTGTAAATGTTTACTATAACTTATGGGAGGATCAGGGGGTGTTTTGTTTATGTCAACTTAAACTATTTGTATTATTGATCTTTTTTGCATAAAGAACTTCTTCAGCTCTTGGATGTTAAACACCAAGGGGTGAGATCATTTGAATTGTAGCTTTGTCAAAAGAAAAATCATCTGTATTTTAGATGGTGTATTTTAGATCTGTATTTACACTGTATTTTAGTGTGTCAGACGTATTTGTAGCATTATTCTCTTGCTTCATTTTGTATTAACTCCTACAAATATCAGTCTGATAAATATGAAATAAGAAAAGTGTATTTATAAAACAAAAAGTATTGTTAGAACATTGTGTCTGGCCTTGTGTCAGAACACAACGCGTATGAAGATATGTTTGGTTTTAACTTTTATTCTAATTTTAAAGCTAGATTATCCTTTGAAAATACAAACATACAGTATTTGCTTACAAACATACAGTATTTGCTTTCAGGAAGTATTTGGAAAACTACCTTACATATGCTGTGTTTTCACCAATTGACCCGACCATCCTTGTGTGTTGAACTGTTTGGAGTATTTCTTAAAAACATTGTATCGGACATATGTATCATATTTTTATCCAGGAAATGAATTGTGATTGAACTTTTGTAGAAATAAGAAAAAGTGCATTTTATAAAGAAAAAGCATCAAGACATGCCGAAAAGATGATGATTTAAAAGAAATAGGATTTGCTTAGTCTTAATCACTCTCATATAGAAGGACTGTCATTTAATTCTCGTTATGCTATATTTGTTCATGTTTTTCATAAATTCCTAAATGAACATGTTTGACCACGCTCGGACACTGTACAAAAACAAAAATGAACTATTAACTAAAAATATGTTGGTGTATAAAAATACACCCAAAGATTTAAGCACAACTATTTACACACATACAGTAGTTTATAGTAGGATAATATCTAACTGTAAATTGCATATTGTGAACACTCCATTGTCTGTTTATTTGGGGACAGAGAACATCCTTAGCTCATACATCTCTTTAATTGTGTGCTGGATGTTTAAGTGTTAGTTAAAAATAAAAAGGTATTAGTTAATAACAAACAAATAAAAACTATAAATTAACATGAAACCATAATATTAATAAATGAAATATGGTATAATTACAGTTTGAAAATGACTTCCATAATATTTTCTCTTAGTAAACCTATGCCTGGATGTCTGAAACTTACTAATCAACATGTATTTCCTGTGGTTGTTAAACGCCTCGGGTGATTAATGAAATGTAGTTTTGTCTGAAGAAAAAAGGATCGGTCATACATTTTAAAAAAGTCTTCTAAGTGAAGATGATGTGTTTGTCACAAACACATCTAAAGAGTTTTTTGCTCGCGTGAGGAAACCTCTAGCAATATTACTAATCAAGTAATCACAGAAATAATGGTCATCAGACTTTTTTAAAGAAATTAAAGCATAAATAAATTTGAATCTTAGACTTCTGCTTTTGCAACACACAAATGTATAAATGTTCAAAATCATATAAATGTTAAAAAACTTCTTTTCCATACTTTGAAGCATCATGGTTTTAGGTCTGTAAAAATACAGCATAAAAATATGCTGTACATATGTTGTGTTTTCACCAATTGACCATCCTTAATCCCGCCGTTGTGTGAGGAACTTGGAGTATTGCAGCAGGTATTTCTTAAAAACATTGCATCAGCCATATTTATCTCTTTTTCTTTTTTTACTTTGAACCTTTGTAGACATAAGAAATGCAAATTTTATAAAAGCAAAAGTATTTGATTTTGGTAGGGAAACCTGGGAAGTTGTGTCTTTTAGCTTAATTTTTGGTTTTAAGGGAAATTAAATATTCTCAGGAGCCCCATTGACCCTGAAGTTATGACTTCTGAAGACCTTAAGACGAGTACAATTAAATGTTCACTCAAGACAAACTTTACTTATGATGCCTCATGGACCACAGAGACACATCTCGTCTCTGAAAATGCGCTGCTATTTCCTAAAAGGTCAAATTAAGGGGCTAAATCTGCTTTAGTCAGATAGACTCATAAAGACCACCTCATTATGGTCAACACATGTTTAAAACTTACTTTTAAATGTTTAATAAAATGCTATGTTATTTTTTATTTGTCATCAATGTTATTTCTTTAAACTCTTTTCTTATTCTCTCCCACAGACATTATGGATGATGCTGATCCATATGAAAATCATATCCGTGGCAGACTTCTTCATGTTCATAATTTCATCATTCTCTCTGCATTATCCTGCTATAATAAAAGACATCCCCATTCCAAACATCCACCTGAAAAAACATTCCTACATTCTTTTCAGTCACACCAACCAAATTGCCCGTCATAAACACACACAGCCATAAACTCCGGAACAAACACGGTGGGGGCCAAAGTTCACATACCACCTGTTGCTCATAAAACCCCTCCCATGTCCACATCCTGTCATAAACATATGTCATAAAACAATAAATCAGATTCTGACACAAAGTCCCTTATATAGACTACTTATATATATTTATATGTTCAGCACACTGAGGCAGCTTTTGTGGACGGCTCATGTTCTCATTGCGGGAATGTGACTGTTGTGGTGTTCAGATCGAGACTCGCCTTCGTCCGCGAAGCGCGAGTCCCCATTACCATGCCCCACCCCCGGGTGCCGTATGGGATGGGTGATCGGAGGATAGTGATGGATGTCTCGCCCGGTAACCATTCCCTGTGGGCTCCTCACTCCTCCATCACACCGCAGCCGATGGAATTCCTGTTGAGCATGCTGGTCCCTCTGTAATGGACCGATCAGCCATTTCAATTGGGTTTCCCCCAGAGGATAAGATGTCGATAGCAGCATCGGAGGGTGAGCTGGCCTCTGGAGATGACGACTCGGCTGTGTTATCTCCCTCTGGGAGTGTAAAATTGCCCGAGCCAGATCCAGAAATGTCAGCTATGCTGAAACGGGCCGCCGAGGCTGCCGGGCTCGAGTGGAACTCCATCGTGTCCCGTTCAGTCTCGGTTGGAGGATTGGTATCTCGGGGCGGGCCGCGCTGGTTCTCAGCTTGCCGCCCCAGTGCTTTTCTTTTCCGAAGTGCATGGAGAGCTTATCAGGTTGTGGACGGCACCTTTCTCTGCCAGAAACTGCCTGAATAGCTTTTCCCCCTCACTACCCTTGATGGAGGAGCGGTGAAGGGTTGCGAGGCTGTCCCTCCAGTGGAGCGGTCTGTCACGACACAGGTGCACCTGTGTCTGGCGGCCACTGCCTTTTGGGAGATCCTCGTCCCCCCCTAAGGCCTGTGAGTTCTCGTCCGTTCCGACAGGCAGAGTTTACAAAGCCTATGGGCAAGCTGCCTCCTCTTGGGTGCCATGGCGCTGCTACAGGTCTGTCAGGCCAGAGCACCCATCGACATGCACGAGGGTAGCCCAGAACGTGCGCTCATAGGTGAGCACCGTACTGCTCCGACCTCACCCTCCGGGGCACGAGTGTCATGGCGTGCGCGATCGGTCTGGCGATTAGGGCTGGGGCGGTATGGATTTTTTTCTAACCGCGGTTGAAAAGCAAGAAATTCCCGCGGTATAGTGGTAAACCGCTTTAAATACTTTAAATATGATTTTGACCACTTTATTAAGTTTTGTTTTGTAGAAAGCCTTTCTTTAAATTGAATTTCGTTTTGTATAAATTGTATCTTAATTTTAATCACTGTTTCATTAACCAATTGCCTGGGATTAATAAAAAAGAAGCAAATGTAGCAGACAAATAATCAGGACGTGGAGGCGCGGGCGCGATCTCTTGCGCGTGAACTGGAGCTCTTCTCATAAATGAACCGAAACTCAGTGTATAGGCTACTTGCCTCACAGACATTTAAAAATAAATAGAAAGCTTGAAATGTCTACTTTTAAACCAAATTCAAAACGAAATGATAAATTTTAGGCTACAGTCAGGTAAGGTCAGGTTTGCCGATGTGCGTTTTATTTTGGCTATTTATTTATTATTTTTTTTTGCCTGTGCGCCGATCATAATTCTGGGGATACAACATAGGCTACTAGGGACTTTAGCCTTTAAATATCTTTGCTGCATTGGATCAGTCTCCTTTCTAGAACAGCCAGGAGCTTAGCTTCGCGGCAGCAGCACCTTGCATCGCCCATAGACCTTAAAACAATCAGCGGATGGTGGGCGGGTGCGGTTTTAAAAAATTTGTTATAAACGTTGGTACGGCTGATGGAGGACGGATGATGAGTTTTGTGATGCGGTAGCAGATAAAATAGCCCATCCGCGCATCTCTAATACGAATGGAATGTTATTATGTGTCATGGAACATTGCACTCCCCAACTCGCGAAAGGTCGGATTTGCTCCATCTATTGATGATAAGTTTTGTTTAGAAAACTTTGAATCCATGTAAGACACAATGTCATTATATATAATCCATGTCACCTACTGTGCCAGGTCAGGAGTGGAGCAGGTCTTGATAGTTGTCCCTTATTGGCCCAACCAGACTTAGCTCCCCTCGACAGCCTTCCTGACTTCCCCTGAACACATTTTCAGGGATGGAGCACGATGGCACCCGCGTTCTGACCCCTGGAGATTCCGGGCTGGTCCTACACTGGACGTGGAGGTTCAGGTGGCTATCGCAGGAATATGTGGTAGTTACCATCACTTCTCCGAGCACCCCCTGGAAATAGTTAGTGTGCTTACGCATTAGAAGTGGAACCTATTCGTTGAGTGAGTCTTCTCTCCGTGAGGAGATCCTGGGAGCGTTCGGTTATTTCAGTGCTCTCTTTCCTGCGAGATGGGTTGGAGTAGGCTGTTTTCCTCCACCCTCAAAATGATGTTGCATCATGATGCAAAAGCTTGGGAAGCACGTCCTGTTCGTCAGGTTCCTGAGGGAGCAAGGGAATATCTTTGCGCCCCTCTTGGGCCTTATCTCTGGTGCAACTGCACTGCAGAGACCGCCCCTGAGCCACAGCAGGCAGTGAGTTCAAAATTCTGTTTAAAACAATTCTCCTGCTCGCATGGTCTCTACTAGAGGGACTTGCTCGCTTTCAGTCAACGAGTTGTGCCTGGAATTCGGGCCGGCTAACTCTCACGAGCTGAGACCCCGGCCTGGATTGTGCCCAAGGTTCCTACCTCTCCCGTAAAGGGACCAGGTGGTGAGCCTGCAAGCGCTGCCCCGGAGGAGGCAGACCCAGCCCTGGCTTTCTCTGTCCGTCCGCTTCATTGCGGTTATACGTGTACAGAACGCAAGCCTTAGAACCTCAGACCAGCTCTTATCTGTTAAGGAAATCAGCAGAGAGGGAAGGCTGTTTCCAAGCGAGGTTGGCCCACTGAATGGTGGCTGCCTTCATCTTGATGAAGATGCACATGTCCACTTAGATGGTGAGCTCCTCTTAAATGAGTGTGTGCTCCCGCCTAGGTGTTGACAGAGTGCTTCGCTGACAGATATTCTAGAGTTGGGGGCTGGGCGACACCTATACTTGAACCGCTGCTTCCCGTGGGCTCCCTTCTCATGAAGCCAGTTTCACCGTGAGCCCGGTTCAAAGTGGCTGGATACGTGCGCCATTTCTACTCCAGTTGAGTTCCCCTTAACTGAACCCTGTTGAGTCCTCCTCACCCCTCCGACGACAGATGTGGCGGAACATCCGGTGTAAGGCCTACCACTCGTAAGCAGTGTGGAACCTGTGTTAGGCTGGGTCCATATGTTGCGATCCCTATGGTGATCCCATATGTGTGTTCTTCCACGGTACGGCTCCCTACGGTGAGCCCATGTCTTCCCTCGGCAGAGCCTCTCTGCCGTCACTGTTGGCTGAGTCTACCCCTTTCTTAGGCTGGAGTCACCCCAGTGACATTCCATATGTTGTACTGCCCGGTCTTTCGCCCAGTTCATAGGTGTATTCTCCACGTTCCCCCCTTCGGGTAGGTTTGGCTTCTGCAGCGTCCCTTCCTTTCATGTACAGGGAACGCTTTCCCAGTGGTCCTGTGGGAACAGCAGTGACTTCTCTGGCCTAAGCCCTGTCCTTCCCCGCCTTAAGTGCGGGGGCATCAGGAGGCTTTGTCTAGGCACTGGAAGGTGGCAACTCTAGTGGCGCTTTCAATGGTGGATCCCATTCAGTCGACGTAGACTATGTCTGACGTTATCGACTGAAAGGGAACGTCCTGGTTGCGTATGCAACCCACCTTTCCCTGAAGGAGGGAACGGAGGATGTAGTCCCCTTGCCACTACTGCTGGACCACCGCTGACTCCGGGTTACGCTCGGCTCCTCAGCGAAAAAGCAACTAGTGCGTGCATCCACTTCCGTATTTATACCCGCGCCGCGGGAGTGGAGTGTGTGATGCGAATCACACACGCCAATTTCATTGGCTCGTTCAGTAGTACTCAAAGATGACTGGCTCCCTGGCGTGATCCCATTCAGTCGACGTGGACTACGTCTTCCGTTCCTCTCTGTATGAGTATAGGAGAATTTCCTGTGAGCATTTGTATATGTGTGCTTGTATGATAACATTATCAGTAAGATCAGATGGCAGAAGTTCTATAATGTTGGCATCTTACACAATATGTTTGTTTTTTGCTTTACACAGTAATGGAACAATCAAAGATCTTGAAAGTGTGTATTTTTAGACTTTCTTTTTGTTTTTCAATCATACACCTATACATCCATAAGATGTCATTGTACTCTTTTTCTCTCTCAGGTTTGTTTCTTTGTGGCCCTGTACTATAATGTGATCATTGCCTGGTCTCTGTTCTATATGGGGAATTCATTCCAGTATCCATTGCCATGGGAACAGTGTCCTGTAGATATGATCTCAAACCAGACAGGTATGTTGTTTACATACACAAAATCACTTGG
Source organism: Gila orcuttii (assembly GCA_026230005.1). Lineage (NCBI taxonomy): Eukaryota > Metazoa > Chordata > Actinopteri > Cypriniformes > Leuciscidae > Gila > Gila orcuttii. Next base: position 27,948,874 of record JAPDVR010000003.1, read on the forward strand.
AATTCACTTGGAAAAATCACTTTTATTCACCAAGAATCCTGAAAAAAATGATGGTTTCCACAAAAATATAAAGCAGCACAACTATCATCAACATTTATAATAATAAGAAATGTTTCTTGAGCAGCAAATCATCATATCAGAATGATTTCTGAAGGATCATGTGACACTGAAGATTAGAGTAATGATACTGAAAATTCAGCTTTAACATCACAGGACTATATTACTTTAAAATATATTCAAATAAAAAACAATTATTTTAAATTGTAATAATATTTCACAGTATTACTGTTTTTACTTTGATCTAATAAATGTAGCCTTGGTAAAGGTTCTTTTAAAAACATACAAAAAATCATACCGATCCCAAACTTTTGAACGGTAGTGTAAGTTTAAAAAAAAAAGAATTTATTAAAGGAACAAAATGCATTAATGAAAACATCAAGCTTTAAAAACAACATTAAAACCCGTTGCATTCAAACGTTAGGTGAGGGATTCAATGGAAAAGATAATTTAGTTGTTGCTTAAGTCAGACAGATGCAGAAAGGAAAATTATCCTTCTCTTCAAATAGTTTTTTACTAGTGTCAAATAATTTGTTCAGAATGAGCAGTCCACTAGTCAGTTATTCACACACATCCCTAATTATCACATACTTTGTATATTTTGTGTCTTTGAGATTTACAGTACAGTTGTTTTGATCTCATCTTCCTGTCTTAGTGAAGGAATGTGCCTCAAGCTCTCCTACCTCCTATTTCTGGTTCAGAAAGGCTCTGGATATCTCAGACTCCATAGATGAGTCAGGAGAGTTTAACCCTATCATGACCGGTTGCCTCCTTGCCGCCTGGGCTATAGTGTGTCTCGCAATGATCAAGGGCATCAAGTCTTCTGCCAAGGTACAAATTACAAACACGTTTGTTTTTCAATCATGGTAGAGATGTTTCTGGTACATCTAAGTTTGTTACTGAGCTAATGATATTTTCTATCCCCCAACACTCACAAACCTTTTAGCATATCTACATAGTCAAAAATAAATATATTTTTTATCGTTTATCAAGCCATTTTCCTCAGAATGTAGTGTGTTTCACTATCCTTGAGGTTTTACAATTCTTGAAGGGACATAAAATTGTTTCCTAAATGTTTTTAAAAAAATGAATCAACAGATGTTCTTAGTGGAATCAATAAATTAAAAAAAATTCTTCCAATTTATGAACTGTCTATTCCTTTTCTCCAGGTGATGTATTTCTCCTCCGTGTTCCCTTATGTTGTGCTGATCTGTTTTCTCATCAGAGGGCTCATGTTGGACGGGGCTTTAGATGGCATCAAATATATGTTTTATCCTAAGGTGACAACAAGAGCTCACACGACTCCCATAAAGTACAATTTAAAGGCATGTTATGTTAAAATTTTGTAATTATACAGTATTTCTCTGTTTGAATTAGCTGGAGATTTTGGGGGAAGTGCAGGTGTGGCGTCAGGCTGCCACACAGGTGTTTTTTGCACTGGGTCTCGGTTACGGCTCTGTGATCGCTTATTCATCCTACAACCCTGTGCATAACAACTGCCACCGGGACGCCATCATGGTCTCTGCCATCAACTTCATGACCTCAGTATTGGCCACTCTGGTTGTCTTTGTGGTCCTTGGTTTCAGAGCCAAGAACATTGCTCTGGAATGTGTTGCATCGTAAGTAAGAATCTGTGTTCGTTTTCTTTTCTTTTTGCTTGAAATACGATTGTATTTAATTTTCTCTTATGCTCACCAAGGCTGCATTTATTTGATCAAAAATACAGTAAAAATTTGAAATATTACAATTTAACATCATTTTCTATTTATTTTTTTATGTTTTGAAATGTAATTTATTCCTGTGATGTCAAATCTGAATTTTCAGCATCATTACTCCAGTCTTCAGTGTCACATGATCCTTCAGAAATCATTCTAATTTGATGATTGGTGCTCAAGAAACATTTATTATTATTATTATTATTATTATTATTATTAATGTTGAAAACAATTGTGCTGCTTAATGTTTTTGTGGAAACTGTGATACATTTTATTCAGGATTCTTTGACGAAGTTCTAAAGAACAACATATACTGTATTTGAAAAGTGAAAAAACTTTTGTAACATTATAAATGTGTTTACTGCCACTTTTGATAAATTTCATACATCCTTGCAATATTAAAGTATTTATTTCTTCAACAACAACAATCTGACAGACCGGAAACTTTTGAACGATGTGTGTTTGTAATTTACATAACAGGGATTGTTATATATCGTGTAAGCTTTTCAACAATACATCCTTCTATTCATCTTCATTTTTGTCCCCTCAAACTAAACTGCATATAATAAATCAAGCTAAATGTTACTATAAATTATTCTGTACCAAACTAACATTTTTATAATTTCTTTATATTTGTATTTCAATTAATGTCACTTTGCAGTAATGTGGCCAGGATGGCAGAAATAGCAACAACAGGTTCATCACAGCATTGGTGGCCATGGTTCAACATTTCTGATCCCAAATCAGTGTCTCTTCATGACTACAGAGAATGGTACAGCCACTATGGAAGCCTGCCAGGGTCAAATATCACTGACTGTGACCTGGAAAGAGAAATGAGCAAGGTAGGGTTAACATATATATGTGCACTTCAGTGCATATTCTATTACATTAGTTAAATGTATCTCACTGTCATAGTGAAATTATTTCTGGTTGTGAGAGTCCATCCATCCCCATCTATGCTGTTTCTCTTTCTCTTAGGGAGTGGAGGGCACAGGTTTGGCATTTATAGCATTTACAGAAGCGATGTCGTTGTTTCCTGCAAGTCCATTTTGGTCAACTTTGTTCTTTCTCATGCTGCTGAATTTGGGCCTCTCCACCATGTTTGGCACCATGCAGGGGATTCTTACCCCACTCATGGACAACTTCAGAGTGCTGGGGCGCCACAAGACCATGCTGACGGGTACACTCAAATAGACGTGCTAATACTAAAGGATATTGTGCCCTAGCTGTCACGTAACTTGACTGTATCATTGTATAATACGCAGTGTGTTGCTGTATCCTGGGCTTCCTCTTTGGCCTGCTCTTCACTCAAAGAAGTGGCAACTATTTTGTGACCATGTTTGATGATTATTCTGCAACATTGCCATTGATCGTTGTTGTCATCTTTGAAACTTTCAGCGTGGCATGGGTTTACGGTGCTGATCGGTGAGATGAAGTGTGAAATCATTTATTTATATGCTGATTAAGTTGTGGGATCAGCTATGTGTAGTTTTTTTTATCCTCATTGTATTTGCTGTTCTGCAGTTTCTTGGATGATGTGGAGGTGATGCTACACTGGCGCCCTCCGGTGGTTTATCGCTATTTGTGGAAGTATGTGTGCCTGTTTGCCATGGTGGGGCTGCTGGCTGCTAGTCTTCTCCGCATGGTCTTCAAACGGCCCACTTACACAGCCTGGAACCACACCACGGTATTATATAAAAAAAATGACTGTAAATAACTTAAAGGGATAGTAGACAAATATGCAAAAAAAAAAAAAAAAGTTCTGTCATCATTTACTCACCCTCTTGTCGTTAAAAACCTGTATGACTACATATTTTTAAAAATGTCTTGGTGTTTTTTTTGTGCTTTTGAAAGTCTCACATTGTCACAGTATGGTGCAGGCAGAAGGAGATGAGGAGTCCAAAGTTCCAATGCAAACATTTACTAACAATATAATATAAACAGGTACAGACAGGCAGAAGGTTCACACACACTTAATACAACGAAGATCAGACAATGAACAAGGCAACACACAAGGCTTAAATACATAAGGAAACAGGGCAGGGAAACGAGACACAGCTGACAAGACTAACGAGGTAACAGGTGAGACAGATGAACTAATGAGGGTTACCATGGAAACAAATGAGTGGCAGGAAAGCAGAACAAAGGAAGACATGTGACTAATGAAAATACAAACAAATACTGACAAGAGACACACATGCTCATCAAGGCTGCATTTATTTAATCAATTATACAGTAGAAACAGTAATATTGTGAAATAATATTAAAATGTTTTTATTTGAACATATTCTAAAATGAATTTTCAGCAGCCATTTCTCCAGTCTTCAGTGTAACATGATCCTTCTGAAATCATTCTAATATGCTGATTTGCTGCTCAGGAAACATTTATCCTTATTTGAAGAATAATTTTTTTGGTAGCATTATAAATGTCTTTACTGCCACTTTTTATCAATGAAATGTGTCTTTGCTGAAAAAAAAAAAAAGTATTTCTCTCTGTCAGGGTTCTGAAGCTAGCCTCGAGTATCCTGGATGGGCTCTGATCATGCTGTCCATGCTGATCATTATAGCATCTCTCCCGGTGCCCATTGGCTACCTGCTCTCCTTCCTTAGAGGGGGGAGAAGCCTACCAGTGGAGGAGGGTGAAGTTGAGCCTCCAAGAGAGCGATACTCCAAATACAATTCTGATGAGTCAGAGCCAAATAACCATCACTCCCCTGTGGACGAAGACAGGAATCGGCCCCGGTCCACCTTCCTTCCACTGGGTGCTGAACACTACAGGCTACTCTCGCAACTGGAAGATGGAGAGGAAGAAGAAGACACTGAGGTGTAAGGGAAAAAATTTAGATAACGGGTGTTTGAGTAGAAAACAACAAGACTAATTATTCATCAGTGTTGGAGTTCTTTAATGGAGTGGAGGGAGACCGACTCCATTTATTCTCATCATGCTAATTACATTCAATGAAAAATATTTGTCAACTGCGGCACTATTTAAGAGGGATACTTTATGTGATACGTGTACACCAATCATTGAATTGCTTTGTTCTTGAATCCCTACATGTACTTAGCCTAAGTGAAGTGGCCTGTACCAAAAGTGCCTGAATATAATGAATATCCACACTTAATTATATTAATTAATTATACTTAATTATAAGATTACAGCTTCTCCAAAGCATATGACATGCTCGTCATCTAGAATAAAACATTTGTTTTTACTACATTTTCTTAACATGACATAACATTTTCATAACTCTACATTTCTTAAGTAAAATAGGGTAGCACTTTACAACAAGATCCAATTTGTTAACATTAGTTAATGCCTCAGGTAACATTTAAAATGAGCAATATATATTTTTACAGCATTTATTATCCTTTGTTAATGTTAGTTAATAAAACGTTTTAGGTTACGACTGTAACCATGGTTCTCTGAGAAGGGGAACGAGGCACTGCATCTTGGATTGATGCTATGGGGACACCATCAGGATAACTGGTGAACACACACCAGAATTTCATTGGCCGACCACAGTCCATCACATCATTAGTGGAGAGCCCGTAAATATAAGAGGGTGCCGTAATACAAGTCATCAACTTTTTTGTCTGAAGAAGAGATGTAGGCAGGCCCAAGGCATGGCAATGAGGCGCAGTGTCTCGTTCCCTTTCTCAGGGAACCATGGTTACAGTTGTAACCTGAGACATCTCCTTTCGAAATGGAACTTTAACACTGTGTCTTGGATGATGCTATGGGGAACAAATACCCACTCTGCCATTGAGGGAATTGGCATAGCATAAATTGACTCAATGGATAATTTAGCCAGAGTTATAGCGTCAATCAAGGGTGTGCTCACCAAAGACTCACATAGACTGTCTAGTGGTACCCCTCCCTAACCCTCTATCTCCCAATAATAGAAGATATCCACGCTTCTGTGCTTTTATAACAAGGGAAGTCCAGGCCTTTACAACCTTCCTCCCACACAGGCCATTTCAGACCCAAAAATGGCTCAGCTATGACAGTCTCTTTTTACTTGCCATAGCCCCTAGGGAGTATTCGCCATGGGAGAATATTTTCCCAACTACGACCTTGGGTATTACCACGGCTTCTGGGGGGAGAATGCAACACTTATGCTGGACTGGCAGCCTAAGAAGGCTCAATACAAAAAACTTTCCTCACCCTCGTTAACCACATCTGTATCTTTCTGGCTGGATGGTGCCAGCAACATGCTATCTGCTGGATCAGATGATGTTATAATTAGCACATCTTGATCTAACAGATTGCTTGAGCCAGTGACTGAAGAATGCGAAAGAGCCATACCTCAGCAAGCTCGGATCCCCATGACTTAAGCTGAAAGCCATGTATTACAGGCGCCCTCTTAAGGCAGGAACACACCAAGTCGACGGGCGGCCGTCGGGCAGTTTTTGTGCGTCGGCCGACTAAGTTTTCTCAGTGTGTTCCGCACCGTCGGCTGAAATTGGTCCCCGTCGGCTTTGTAACAGCCGATTCGACATGTTGAATCGGCGTCTGGCCGTCGGTGAGAGAGAGAACTCTGATTGGCTGTTCAGCTTAGTGAACGAGTCAGTGCACGAGAATAATAGCAAAACAGAGAGCAAAGAAGTCAAAACGGTACAGATAGAAGGCTGCTGTTATGTTACGTCATCTTACATGAGTGTTCTTTGGCAAATAGTTAAATATTAACATGAGTGGAGTGGTTTAAAGAAAGTGTTTAACAGGATTGATATTCAAAACGGTAAGCACGCACTGCTTTGTTTACGGTATGTGTATCTGCAGCCGGTAGCGTCGGTTTCCTTTTTTGAATGACGAATATATACTAATATATCTGCAGAAATAGACTGTTGTCTCATTTACACGCAGGTGCAGAACGCGCATTCTAGCTAACAGTCGGCAGTAGTTCTCTCGGTTTATTCAAGTACAGCTTTTTACCCCAACGCGAGGCAACAACACAGTCGGCTTTCATCAGCGCTAATTCGTCAGCGTCGGCTTGTTGTGTTCCTGCCTTTATACTCACGACACTAATGACGTCATGGACGTACTTCAGACACAGGTTACGCTGATGCCGTCCCCATAGCGTCAATCCAAGATGCAGTGAACTGTTATATTTATGCTACCTCACAGTGCATTAACTAATGTTAATAGATACAACATTTAATCTTAAAAATGTATTAGTAAATGTTGAGATTAACGTTAACTAAGATTAGTAAATGCTGTAGATGTATTGTTCATTGTTAGTTCATGTTAACTACTGTAGTTACCTAATGTTAACAAATGAAACCTTATTGTAAAGTGTGGTTACTTTATTTTAAGGTGTCATTGTTACAGTGTAATTAAATATTTAAGTACAGTGTACTATTAATTAACTACATGTACTTACTATAGGGTTAGGGTAGGATTAGGATTTGGTTGAGGGTTAATTGCATGTAATTAGGCATAAATTACTGTTATTACATGTAACATATGTAACAAGGACACTGTAAAATAAAGTGTTACCTAAAGTGTTACTGAAAATAGATAATGGAAGACTGTTTGACGTTTTAAAAAATATCAGTATTATCCCTCTTAAAATACTAATATTTTTTTAATAATTTTCTCCAAAGAAATGGTACATAGAGGATAAAAATGTTTCTTTAAGTATGAAACTGTTAGCCATTAACCTTATTAATAAGTGCATTTTAGCCGGAAATTGGTTGTAATATCCAAAGAAAATTGTATTGTATATTGTCAATAGAGTTATGGTAAATGTCAAGTTCTTTCTGACATGAATTAGGTAAAGATTCTTGTAGTATTCAGTGACAGTAAAATGCCATGTATATATATATATATAGAGATTTTTTTTTAGTAAAGCCACGTCATAACATAAACAAACTGACTATCAAATGCAGCAAATTTTCTCCAAATATCTACATATATGTTTTCATTTTTTTTGTTTTTTTTAGGTTTTTAACCAGCAGGTAAACTAATCCAACACCACAAATATTAAAAAAAGATTGTGTCATTGTGTCTTCAAGCTAAGGAGTGAGACATTTGCTAAATTACTGCCACACATGCTGCAATTTAAAACATAACACTCAATACATGCAATTTTAGCCATGACTCTACAATACTATGAAGACACTATGACAGCACAGGGGTTTGTATTCATATGCAATAACATTGAACTGTACTGTGTGATATTAGAAGATCAATGTAGAACAGATAGAAATAAATTACTGTTATATGTTTGCCTCAGGTTAAATCAGTGAACACAAATAGAGAAAGCTCAGAATACATATGGTCTGTTTCAGGCTGACCAGAAAGATTTTAGTCTATATTTTAGACAGATACATAAGAGAGGTTTTAGTCATTAGACGAAAGGTTTTCTTTTTTTTAAACTGTTATTCTATTGATGCTTGGATTTGTATATACAGCAGGGGATGTTTGCATGTTCACTTCCTTTGTGAGTATTCTCTTTGTTTGTTCACTTCTGTTGTGATATGACAGTATATATATAGTTTGAATACTGTGTGTGTGTGTGTGTGTGTGTGTGTGTGTGAGAGAGAGAGAGAGAGAGAGAGAGAGAGAGAGAGAGAGAGAGAGAGAGAGAGAGAGAGATTTTGTGCCATGCTGAAGAATCACTGTATATCTAATCTATGCCAAATAAAAAGTTATTTGGTCATAGATGTGAAAGGACATTATTTTTATTTTTTTTCATTCATATTGATTCAGTTTGACAGCGCCATATAATAATAGAGTATAAAATTGAAGATAAAGTTTTAAGTTCAATTCAAATACGTTTTCACAGTAAATGTTGATCCAAAGGAACAATATACAGAGAACTGGTCTCAGATCAATGTTTATAAGAACAACCATAAACAATGTTAGGGGAAAAGCACTTGGACTCAGTAGCCAATGTGAAATATTTAATATGTTGAATTGTTACCGTAGGGAGTTATTTTTACCTGATATAATCCTTAATCTTATCCTAAACATTTGTTGGTTGTAACCTTACAGACCACATAAAGGCTGATTCAGTGTTTTATTATGTTGTTATTATGAAAATAAGAATTCGACTTGATTAAAACTGGTTGATTTGGCTGGTAGACTATATGTAGCTAGCTGGTAAAACATTTACACTACTCAAATTTGCAAACGTCTCGTAGTAAACGCAAGGTGGCGATAGACTGCTCGCTTTCATGCTGAGAAACTCTGCGCGCTAACACGACTTTCATTTACAGGTGACAAATTGTGCCATAGATAGGCCTATGCTGCTAGTAGCCTAGTTACATGATCAAGGTAGGCTGTACTATAGGCTAAGCTATGAAAATATTTTAGTGATTATGTACAAATATGTCAATAGACCAGACTCGAAATAAATATGTGCTTTATGATACATCGTTTATAATAGGCTATATAGGCTAATGGTTTGATTTATTTTATGTAATGTGTAGTTGTGTAAAATGAATTGTGTACTGGTCTATTCACAATAAATTTTATTACAAAAACCATCAAAGTAATTTCATTTGAATGATTATATAGGCTATTCATCTGGGCCACGGACAGAGAGAAAAGAAAGAGCGGGGAGGGGGATGTTAGAGGGATAACCGAAGAGAGAGAGAGAGAGAGAGAGAGAGAGAGAGAGAGAGAGAGAGAGAGAGAGAGAGAGAGAGAGAGAGAGAGGCAGGCACACGGGACAGGAGCACACCGGTCGGACTCGGAAGTCGCGAGGATGGAGATCCGTCCGGACCGCTTTAAGGCTCAGGCAGGAAAAACTTTGGGGAAAATACACAGGTGAGGTAGCCTACCATCTTCTTATCCACAAAGTATGTACTTTTAAGAACTTTTCCGTTACTTGTTTTACATTTCTCTCTTGGTTAATAAAGAATAAATAGCTTTTGCTCAGAGGTGATTTTTGTAGAAGATGAGGTGTTGAAAAACATTGGAATTAAAGTGAGTTTATGTCTGTAATTGCAACTGACAGCACGTTTAGTGAGGAAAATTTGCTAGTGGAAAGTTAATTATGGCCAAGAAGTGATTGTGTTTCCATTCTCTGTGCGTGTGTATCCTTCTTCAAGATGTCAGGTGCAAACCCTTGTCGTGACTGAATCTGAGTCAAATGTGTTCTTATGTAATCGGTTTGCATGTAATGCATCCACTCTGTACGATTGAGAAGATTGTCCAGATGGATCAGATTAGTTCGAGGCTAACCCGGTGCCACATACTTCCGACGCGTGGCGTTGGTCGCTTTCTCTCTCACTTTAGTGTCTGTGCGCGTGAGCGAGTTCATTCATTATTCCACCTGAGCGTCAGGTAGTCGCGCGCATCACTGCCCTGCTCGCGCGTCCCGGGACACACACAAGTTCTGATTCCACGCCCTAGTTATTACAGGAAGTATTTGACCAAATTTGGTCTTCATACGCCATGAGTACTAGGCTGCTTACTAGCCTGGCTACCAAGTGTATTCGATACAAATGTTCCATACAAAAAAAAAAAAAAAAAAGAACAGTATAGCCTATGGTAAGTCGGGGTAAGATGACTTTTCAGATAGGCTATTTCAGACATCTTTCATTAAAACCTACATGTGTGTTGAGTGAAATCATTTAATTTGCATTCATAGCGTTTACTAATATATTATGATGACATATCTTGAATTAAAATATGGTAAATTATTCAAAATGTAAATATTCATATATAGCCTACTACCTGTAGGCTACATAAGTCATAGAATAATTTTGACTTTTTTCATGGATTCTGCTTTGTCTGTCATCGGTTATTCAATTATTCAACTAAATTGTAAACATTTAATTTTAAATTGAATACACTGTAAAAAAAAAATTAGTTAAAAAAACATAGGCCTAGTTCTATAGAATGATACAAAGTAATTTATTTCAACAACTTAAATGTATTATTTTAAACCTAATTAAGACCAGGAAGTATTTTGTCATGGCAGATTTGGTGTAAAACACATTTTGCTGGCGGTGGAGCATTTTTAATACCTTGTTAAATCTTGTTAATTCGATATCTGTCTTAGGCCCAAATTCAGACAGGATGGACTCTCCCAAAGGTCAAAGTACATCCCTTGCAAACAAGTTTGTCTTCTTGGAAAAATGTTTGGTAACCACTAACATCAGCGTTTACTAATAGCCTACTGAAAAATTGCATTGGATATATATTTTAAAGGTTTATATACTATAAAATAAATAGCATATTTTGTAGTCTACATTCTTTGCGATGTAAACACAGCCATTCACTGGTGAAATAAGTTTTAGTGTTAAAGATTCATGTTTAGTTTAGTGTTAAAACGCATAGGCCTATTCTTACATGAGATTTTAGGTAGACAACTAAACATTAAAATCCAGCTCCGAAATAGCCCATCAGAAACACACACACACACACACACACACACCCACACAACAGCTGTCGGCCCAACAAATCCCTGAACGCCCCCTCCCATCACTTCCTCGTCTCTCGCGCTCACCAGTCAGCTCTGTCCGTCCTCAGTGCGCGAGATCGCGGTATTAAATGAAGGTCAGCTTCGCGATGCTGTGCGTACGAGGTAGTTTCCCCCTGGAGGTGAATTTAATAGAACTTTTCGAATACAACATGCTTTTTTTAATCTTAAAATAACCCATGCCTTTAAAGTGTAGTGTGAAACTAAAGGTATGGTAGCCTATTTGTGCAAAAGTTTGTGTTAAAAGTAAACTGCTGATTTGGATTTCTGACTCTCGACTTTAGTTGTGAGACTCTGTGTCCCTGATAATATTTTAGAGAGAGCATCAGCTGCTGATAAATCATTTAAAGCTCAGCAATCTACTTCTCCTACTGTTTCAGCCTCGCAGGCCAGCAAGCAATACACCTCACACCTGCAGTTTTCCCTCTGTCATCCCTACTCCACCTCTCCTGCTCAACTCTTCTCAATCTGCCATTCCTCACTGAACAATATGCTATTTCAGCCCTGTGGAATTTTAATTTTTTATAAAGTAAATTCTATTAAAACACACTTCTCACTGTTTGCTTGCCGGTGTATATATATATATATATATATATATATATATATATATATATATATATATATATATATATTCGCTGTTGGACATTGTTAATATTTTCCTTCAGATTTCTGGCTCATTCTCATTCCAAGAGGAACATTTAGGTAAAAATTAACCTAATATGACGTGTTCAGTGAATGATAGTAAGGTAATTTCTCCTGTACCGTTTTTTCACTCATATATTTTTATTCTTGTTTGTCGTTTGTATTTTGGATGTTCACTAGGATACTTATCTGAAAGCATGTGAAGGTCAGGCTGCGTAAGTTTGTGTGTGTGTGTGTGTGTGTGTGTCAGGAGGGGGGAAGTATCTCCCCAGGTGACATGGTCCCACTGAGACCCAATCTGTTCAATAGACGCAGGGGAGGGTCAGAGGAGTTTGGCATAAAAATCATATAACAACGCTGATGGTAGAACAGAAACAAATGTGAAGGGGTGAAGGGGTGAAGAGGGGGGCGGGTGGGGGGATTTGTGGATCAGTTTTAATCTGTTACGTTTTATACAATGTAATCAGAATTTTTCATAAAATTAACCAACGATCAGAGAGGCAACTAGATTCAGAACACCTCTCCATACATGAAACGTCAGTAAAATAGTGAGCCAAGATGTTAAAAGGATGAACAGAACATAGTTGTAGTGATGGTCAAAGAGAGAGAAAGAGAGAGAGGGAGGGTGCTAGAGAGAACTGTAGGATTATGTAATTTCTTTTAACTGTTGTGCCTTTATCCTCTTTCAGCAAGATTAAATGGGAAAAGTGCATGTGTGTCAATGTATGTTTGATGTGTTTGTGTACGTTTAGTGTCAGCAGAAATCCACACATCTCACCTCTGAACTTAAATACAAATTTGCAGCTGTGATGAACTCATGGAATGTAAACTTGCATAATGGTATGAGATGCAGAAGTGCATGATTTTTTTTTTTTTTTGTCTGTGATTCATCATCACATTCATCGTAAATAATGATATTGCTGTCCTGCGACATTGTTGAAAATGATGTATGTTTACAGGTGTACATGCTGCAAAAAAGTTAAATATGAAAGTCTGTTTTAAGTAAAAAAAAAACAACAACTTTAATTTGATTTCTATTTTATATTTATATTTTTTAAATATAAAAATAAAATCATTCAAATATTTATTTAAATAATTGTAATTAGGTAACCCATTAAGATGATTACATGTATAATTTGAAATATTTAACAAAGAAATGTTTAAATCAGTACTCAGTGGCTAGTCTGAAATTGCTACTCTCAGAGTTGGTACTTCTTTTGAATAAGCACTTTATGGCCGTTAAAAAAGTATGCTCTATGTATGCGTGTAGTATGAATGTAATCTAGATGTTCAAAATTCATCATGAATCTTGAATGTTGTCAAAACTCAAAACTTCTCTCTTGTGGCCTCATGGGATAGTAAAGTGTACATCAGATGCGCACTTCAGAATCTCGTCGGAAGTAGTAGGTCATCCGTGGACTTTTCGCCTACTGTTTTATTTGAGTACATACTCTTTTCATATAGCCTACTGTTTTTCATCTACTATATAGTAGTAATTATGCATATGCAGCCAATATTCAGAAATCTGTAGGCGAAAATGATCTACAACTTTCGCCAAGATTCTGAAGGTCATTTTAAGGAGGCCACAGGTGAGGAGTTGTTGTATTCAGCTTTATAAAAAATATTTTAAATTATATTTTATCTTTATATTTTATATTTTCACTTTAATTTTAGTTAGAGTATTCTTGTTAGTTTTAATTATTTTAGTAATTTAAGTTGAATGAGAAATGTTGACTTAATTGGCAACTAGCTGAAGTAAAATAAGTTTAAGGCTTTTCATATTTAATTTGATTTTGGTTAACATTTATTTCAAGTAGCATAAATGCTATTTTTATGGTTTTAATTTTAGTTTTAATTAATTATAAAACCACTGGATACAGAATATACTTTATTAACGGTCAAAAAGGAAAATCAAATAGAAAAACGGGTTAGCGGCAGTGCTGAAAGTGAACGTGATGTGTGTATACCCAGAGAATCAGAGCATGCTGACCTTGATATAGTCATTTATGTGGAGAGGTTAAGTGTATAATATTCATATAAGATCAATAAAAAAACTATTAAACATTTGCTGAAATAGTGCTGTTATGTTTTAGAGGTTATGATAAAACTTGGTAGTTGGCACCAAGATATTTATAATATGCTAACATAGAAGTAAATTCTATTGGACAGGATTCTATGTGCGTGTTTGTGTTTTACCCATATAAAGTGTTTAGCAAAGTCCTTGTACACCCCCTTCTGCGGTACACCTGTCTCTTAGATGGCTTAAACACACACACACACACACACACACACACACACACACACACACACACACACACACAAACCACAAACAGGTCAGCTGGTGTGTCATGAACCGTGGAACGAGATGCAGAAGTGCATGATCTGTAATCCCTGTTTTATGTGTGCAATGGTCACATGGTAAGATCCAGATAAAGAGAAAGAGCTAAAATACACCATAAAATAAATATTAATTACAGCCAACAGTCATTCTCATTAGTCGGTAGCATATGTGCCGCTGTTGGCAGCAATCTGTTTTTAACTAGCTTTAACCTTAATTACAGATCTTCCCGAGTGAATGTGTGTGCATTCAATTCTGGACAAACACGCTCCTCCCTTCTCTTTCTCTTTTTCCAACTCTCTTTCTCGTTCCACTCAGTCACTCTTTTTTTCTTGCTCATATTTATCTCCGGAAGTCTATAATTTCTGTAATCCTAATCTGAGGGTGGGGCTACAGATTATCAGTGGCTAAGAGATGGAAGGGGGAAATTGAAGGGGAGGGACGTCCATGAGTCACGGGTGTGAGAGGTTTTAGTTATAATTGAAACACATTGCTATTTTCCATGAGACACCCTTTTTAGTTTCACATTAAAACACATTATATGGCCGACATATTAATCAGCTCCCTAACATGTAAACAGAGATATGCAGTCATCTCCCACTCATTTCACTTCACTTTCTGATTGTATGTTGTTTGAGGTTGAAGGGATTATAAGGGATCTGCTTTTGTAGGAACAGTGACAGAATGAGAGAAATAGAGAGAAAGACATACAGAGGGAGAGAGATTAATATTGTGATACGTGTATATGTGATTTGTGGAGCTCAGAAATAGTTCTCTGTGCTATTCTATTTTATACAACTGTTGTGGATTTTTAAATATATATTTTTTAAATATATATATAAAAAAACGATACTTTATAAGTACATCTATTCAACTGCTCGTTAACACAAATATCTAATCAACTAATCACATGGCAGCTATTTAATGCATTTAGGCACCATTGGTCAAGACAATCTGCTGAAGTTCAAACTTTGAGCATTGCGTGGTTGTTGGTGCCAGATGGGCTGGCCTGAGTATTTCAGAAACTGCTGATCTGCTGGGATTTTCACATGCAACCATCAGGGTTCACAGAGAAAGGCCTGAAAAAGAGAAAATATCCAGTGAGCGGCAGATCTGTGAGTGAAAATGCCTTGTTGATGGCAGAGGTCAGAGGAGAACGGCCAGACTGGTTCCAGCTGATAGAAAGACAACAGTAACTCAAATAACCACTCATTACAACCGAGATCTGCAGAAGAGCGTCTGTGAACGCACAACACAGCGAACCTAGAAGCAGAAGGACTACAGCAGCAGAAGACACACTCCTGTGTCAGCTAAAGCTACGTTTACACATAGCCGGATATTTAGAGAAACGAATATTCCCCCCCGTTTTCAATAATAACATTATGCACACAACCCGCATAAATACGCCGTAAGCGCCATCATAACTATGCCAAACCTATGGGCGGCAGTGTAGGGAGAAGGATAAAGCCATGCAAGCCAATCAGAATCCTCACAATCTAGTTTTTAGAAATAATCGTTTTCTGTGATAAAAACTGGGTTTTCGTGTAAATGAGAGGCCAAACCGCAGGGAAATATCTGCATTTTCCCTTCGTGTAAACGGGGCCTAAGAATAGGAAACTGAGGCTTATATTTGGCTCAGCAAAATTAGACTATAGAGGATTGGAAAAACATTGCCTGGTCTGACGAGTATTGGTTTCTGCTGCGACATTCAAATGGTAGTGTCAGAATTTGGCGTAAACAACATGACAGCATGGATCCATCCTGCCTTGTATCAACGGTTCAGGCTGGTGCTGCTGTAATGTGTGAGGGATATTTCTTGGCACACTTTGGGCCCCTAATACAATTGAGCGTTGTTTAAACGCCTTTTATACTCAAATGGCCTCCACAGTTACCAGATCTCAATCCAATAGATCACCTTTGGGGATGTGGTGGAATGGAGATTCACATCATGGAGATTCACATCATGGATGTGCAGCCGACAAACCTGCAGCAACTGTCTGATGCGACGATCATGTCAATATGGACCAAAATATCTGAGGATTGTTTCTAGTACCTTGTTGAATCTGTGCCATGAAAAATGAAGGCAGTTCTGAAACTTTTGCCTTTGAACTGCCTTCATTTTTCATGGCATCCCATTCTTCGTGGGATGCTCAAGAAAGTTCCAGCCCAGTACTAGCAAGGTGTCACGCTTTGGCTGCGTGAGGCACATTCAGGAAGATGAAGAACGATCAAACTCTATTTATTATTTATGTACAAGACACGTACCAAACATAGCAAGCAGTAAAGACTTAGAACTGACCAGCTAGAACTGAAACTAGGGAGACTATATACACAGACAAATGAGTAGACTAAGTGACTGAGTGATGATGACTAATGAGGAGGATGACAGGTAACAGGTGAAACTTATGTTACCTCAAGACTTATGTTACCTCAAGAAAACACATGATGCACAAACACAGTAGGCAAAACAAAGTCCAATACAGGTGTCACAGTGACAAAAGTGCTGCGTTCCAGTCCACTTTTAGACACGCACTTGCGAACTTCCTTAAGCACTTCCCCTCGGGGGAATCCCTGCCGCCATTTTGAAGTGCGTTCCACTTCTTGAAGTGGACGAGCTTAGGAAGTTTATATGGACAGACCCTCGTTCCCTCGATTTTGACCGAGGGAGCGAGTCTACTTCATATGTACACTTCAGGCAGCTCCATATACCACAATGCAACACGATTGTGACGTCACCGCAGATCTCGTCTAATCACCACCACCACAAACAACTCTATGATATATTAATTATGATTTTTTAAAACAACCCAAGCCTACATTTGGATGCTGCATTAAACAAATTCTTAAAGGGAAAAAAAAATTAAATAATAAATCAACTCTATAGCTGATTCCAAGTGATCAAGGGCTTAGGACGTTCCAGTTCAGCCCATTGCAGTTTCCGCCAGTAGTGGGCACTCACGCAACGTAAGTAATGACGTACATCCGAGTGAACGAGATGGAGGGAAGTTAGCGAGTGGAGGGCATGAAAATTTTGGACTGGAACGCAGCCCGGAACGCAGCAAAGGTGTACGTGTACCTAATAAAGTGGTCGGTGAGTTTACATACCGGTACTACCATTCAAAAGTGTGGGGTGGGTCGGAAAATAAAACACAAAAATTTTTTTTTGAAAGAAGTATCTTTTGCTTACCAAGGCTGCATTTATTAAAAAACAACAACAACAAAAAACCAGTAAAAATAGTACAATGTAGGCTACTGATAAAGCAGAACGATGTAATTATTTCCTGTGATGTCAAAGCTGAATCTTCAGCTTCATTACTCCAGTGTTCGTCACATGAACCTTTAGAAATAACTGATTTGAGACTCAAGAAACATCTACTTTTTATGTTGGAAAATCTGATACATTTTATAGTAAATAGTAATAGTAAATAGTATTTTTTATACATATGTATAAAAATGTTTATACATTTATTTATATATATATATATATATATATATATATATATATATATATATATATATATATATATATATATACTATTTATTGGCATGATTTGTGAGAATTACATATTTGCACATTAAATACAGCCACACTGAGTGTAGGACAGATTTAATGGTGAGCATCAGATAATCTTGCATTCATTTTATCTGCACATTAAATTCATATATTTATTGTAAGTTTCAGAGCATATGTCTGTGAAAGTGTTTGCTTGTATGCATGTTTTTACTGGCTGTAGACGTTGCAGACAGGTTGCATACGCAGATGGTCTCTGCTGGACTCCCATGTACTGCTGTCCAGTGAGACACTTCATTCTTGTTCCATGTCCTCTCTCCCTCTGTGTCTTCCCTCTGCATCCCACCTGGATTTAGGTGTGTTATGTGATGTAGTTTTGTGACCTATGAGGGTTCCCTAGTGTATGTGACTTCTTATCCTAGCTTCATTCCTTTTAAAGTTGGCATGAAACGGAAGTTACGATAGTCTTTTCTTCCCTATTCCCTATTATCCGGGTGAAACAACTTCTCAAAGAAGAAAAATGCAGGGCATTTGGGAAATTATTGGATGGTTGTTGTTTGCTATTGTTGCAAGTAACAGGTTGTCCCGCCCTCATGCCAGTAAACACTTAATCAGAGAAGAGAAGAGATGTCGCTGAAGTGATTTTGATTAAAGATTATAAGGGCACATGAATAAAAAAAAATATATATAAAAAAATTAGAATAAATGCAAACTGCAATATTCCATAAAAAAACAAGAATCGTCAATTTGGTTTTATGGTGACTTTGAGTGTAATAAAACATATCTGGCTTATAACATATTTTAATATTCAAAAGTCAATAATATGGTGTCTTAACACTTAAATCGGATGCAAAATTCACTTTATATGGTGTTAGCATATACAGTAAATGTGTCTTTGCAGTGTGTGGACACAACCACCATACAATGAAAAAAAT
Organism: Gila orcuttii; assembly: GCA_026230005.1. Taxonomy (NCBI): domain Eukaryota; kingdom Metazoa; phylum Chordata; class Actinopteri; order Cypriniformes; family Leuciscidae; genus Gila; species Gila orcuttii. Next base: position 27,967,506 of record JAPDVR010000003.1, read on the forward strand.
CCATTCACTTTTTTTTAATCCTCAAAAAGCCTAAACACTCTCAATAATCAAGCCGTTTGGATTTTCTGAGCAATATGATGTCAGATTGCTTATGCTCCTCCCATGACCGCTGACGGACTGTCCCGTATTCGGGATAGCCATTTGTATTCTGTCTGCCAAGGCTTTACCATAGACAGTAAAAGAAATGGACAGCGACCCCATTGATTTCAACAGAGAAGACTGAAGCCCGATTATTGCACTTCCTGCCTGATGGCTGAGTGACTGCGCAGGCTCAAACTGAGCGTGACGACAGTCTGACAGTTGTAAATCTTCTAGTAGCTGTGGCAAAACAAATCTGAATCACCTAATTCCTCAAAAACGTTGCTGAAATATTTTGTCCAGTTGTTTTTACGGACTCTCTATCTATGGGCTTCTCCCTTGACTTTATGCCTCTATGTCCCCCCGATTGATAGACAGTAAAAGATTGCCTGCGAGCTTCTCCTCCTGTCTATATGGTAATGTCTCTAGAGTGCGACAAAGTCGTGTGGTTATGACGCAACTTCATACCAACTTGTGGAAAATGTGCATCCGATGACCCCTTTAAACAGCTGCAGTAGATGACATTTTCCCTATCAGTATCTTGGATTGAGCTGTAGTGGGTAGAGCTCAGGACCTGGTTTCACCTTTTAAGGAGACATAAACTATTATCATTGTGTCCTTGAGTAAGACACTTAACCTCAGATTAATCCAAGACTCCTCGTAATATGTGGCCTGAAAGTTGCTTTGGATAAAAGCATTTTTTACCTTTAGGCCCTCTAAGGCCCAGTTTCACAGGGCTTAGATTAAGTAGCTTTTATAAACATGCCTTTAAAAAACACATTACTGGTGTGCATCTTGAGTCAAAACAATGGTAATTGCATTTTAAAGGGGTCATATAATGGTACATGCACTTTTACAAGTTGATTGTACTGAAATGTGTGTTGGCAGTGCCTGTACACAACCATCATGATAAAAATCCATCCAGCGTTTTTGTTTTAATCTCCTTATATGTTTTCCCCTGCCTCAAATTGAGCCGTTCGATTTATTGGCGTCACTAGATCGGACGCCCCTCCTACGATTGTTAATTGACAGCAGTGTTTCAACACAGACCCGCCCTGAGCGAGCTGTCATCGTAGTCCGCCATTGTTGATACACTGGAGCAGAATGGCGTCTAAGCAATTGTGGTGTTCTGTTCTTGGGTGTAATAAGAAACACAGCAGTCATTTTGGTGTTCCTAAACTCGAACCGCTGAAGACGCAGTGGCAGAGTTTTATTTTTGAAGGGAATATTCCCAACGATCAACGTAAATGCTTTTATGTTTGCGCTAATCATTTCTCACCAGACTGCTTTGAAGTGCTTTCTAAACGAGGGTCAGTGTAAATATGGTTTTGCTAAGAAGCTGGTCCTGAAAAAAGAATCGGTACCAACTATTCATGTTCCTGCTGCACCTCTAGAAGAAGTGAGTGTAACGTTTTATTAACCTTTAAATATTAATCTTTGCAAAATCACTTGCACGCTTCACCATGAATGCGCTAATGTTGTAATCCTGCCAGTACAAACGAAAATAGATCAAAGTGACATTACGTTAACCAACCATTCAGAAACGTCCTGTTCGAGCCTTAATTGTCGAACTTCTTCGGGGCCGTCATCTTGTTCCGTGTCCGACTACGGTTCAAATTGATACGGTTGCACAGATGTGTCCTCAGAGACTCCCGCTGACATTCTTTCTCCAAAATATACCCTCAACTGTTGTCAAGGCAACACTCCACGTGCGTTGTCAAAACGCCCCACAGAACAGAGGGGAGGAGTGAGCAAAGCTCATTATCATTTAAAGGCATATGTACTGAAACGGTGTGCTGAAAACAGAGCTGTTTTTGACCAGGTAAAATTAGTGTTTTCTTACAATACTAATGATAATTTTTAATAAAAGTATATTACAAAGTTTTCATTTAGACCCTAAAGATTCATATTAACTACAAAAATGACCCCTTTAAGGTATATGTCAGTGCAAGTTTTTTTCAGTTAAAACAGATCAAATATGCATTTAAGTCTGAGACTAGCTGAAAGGGGTACTATTATGCCCTTTTGCAAAGTCTCGATTTTGTTTTTGGGCTGTACTAGAATATGTTTTCATGCTTGATTGTTCAAAAAACACATTATTTTTCACATATTTTACATACTCTCTCCCCAGTCTGTTTAGGTTTAATAAACACATAGTTTTCAATGAAGCCCCTCTTTCCAAAATATGAAATGTGCTGTGATTGGTTAGTTGGGCCAGTGTGTTATAATTGGAAACGCCTAGCGCGTGTTCAGGAAATGTCACGCCCCTTCATAACCAAACCACGAGATCTACTCAGATGTAAATATGAACAATAGCGTCAATTTCAAACCAATTCGAGCCCGATTTAGACCCTGTCAATGTTAATGAACAAGAGGATTGTGTTGAATGGATTTCAAGCACAAACTTTGCAAGCACGGATTTCACAGGACGTTTCAGAGTGGTATGTTTTTTTTTTGTTGTAATTTTCTTATAGATACGATGTTATCAACTGAACTATTTAATAATATATGTTGGAAAACTATGGTAATACTAACAGTAATCGATCACAAAATCTTGGATAATTTTCCTAACGTGCAGTGAACAGGCTTACAAAAGCAAGAGTTTACAAAAGCTAAAGTAAACACTTCATCAATACTGTAATGTTAGTTAGCAGGCTAGCAGAGGCAAAGCTTTGCTCTTCGTTTAACACATCATAGCTATCATATAAAGCTTATAATTGGAACTGTTAATAGAAAACACAAATACAAATAATAAGACATACTTACAAGTTGGGATCCATAAACAACAGATTGTCCCGATAAAATGGGAATGGCTCCGTCTTTCAGGAGAAGCTTTTGTGCATAAAGTTATAGGCTGCATTGTACTATCTTCTGGAAACTGTTATCAGTAAAATGTGCAGCGCACAGACAAACGTTGAAGTGTTAAACATTTATTTTAATCTAAGTTCGTTAGCTTTAGGACAAACTTTTTCCGGGGTGTAAAAAACAGAGACAACAACTCTTCCTCTTCACTAAAGCAGCCCAACATGGCCTCACCCCCTTTGTTGTGTGCTCCCTGGGCAGGTTTATGTAAATTTTAGGGTTTGTGACGTCACCAACCTGGGACGAAGCTCGTTGTTGTCCCTACCAGTCCTTTGTTGTAGTCCTTAAAAGTGATTTCTGTAAAAGAAAATATCTCTCTTTGCATTGAACTTTGAGTGTCGTAACTTTACAGATGTTGTTTTATGCTCAAACGGCAACATTACACTCTAACTAAAAAGTTTAAAAAGTTCAATCATTATCAAGGACCCCTTTAAAGGGATAGTTCACACAAAAATTTTAATTCTGTCATCAGTTACTCACCCTCATGTCGTTCCAAACCCGTAAGACCTTCGTTCATCTTCGGAATAATAATTAAGACATTTTTGATGAAATCCTTTGATGAAAATTTGATGAAACCTTTCTGACCCTCCATAGACTGCAACGTTTTTACCACTTTCAAGGCCCAGAAAGGTAGTAAAGTTGGGTAGTAACCTTCCCAACACTGAGCATCAGAGACTGACAGGGAATATAAGAAATTGTTGAATAAAGTCATTTTTTGTTGTTTTTTTGTGCACAAAAAACTTTCTCATCACTTCAGGTTGAACCACTATACTCACATGGACTGTTTTAACAATGTCTTTACTACCTTTCTGGGCCTTGAAAGTGGTAATAACTTTGCAGTCTATGTGGGGCCAGAAAGCTCACGGATTTCATCAAAAGCATCTTAATTTGTGTTCTGAAGATGAACGAAGGTCTTACGGGTTTGGAACAACATGAGCGTAATTACATTATGAAAGAATTTTCATTTTTGGGTGAACTAACCCTTTAAAGCCTTGTCTGTGAAACCAGGGGTATAAGTATTATCACTAATCAGAGACAGTTAATTTGAATATGTTTTCATATGAATTGAGAAAATCTTTGCACACTGTTACTTTTACTCAACTTATGTTGGCCTTATACTTTCTGTATCCACATCCAGACTCCTTGAGAAACGTCAGCAGAATGGCGAGACGATCGAGCTGTCAGCAGAAGGTCGCCCAGAGCTGGTGGAGGAGAAGGAGCTTCCTGTCGTGGACTGCACGTGTTTTGGGTTGCCTCGCCGTTACATCATCGCCATCCTGTCAGGCCTGGGCTTCTGCATCTCATTCGGCATCCGCTGTAACCTGGGTGTAGCCATCGTCAGCATGGTCAACGACCACACGATTTACTCCGGAAAGAAACCTGTCATAGTGGTCCGTATCAGTGCTGGAATTCAACTTAACAAATAAAGAGCATCCACTCGAGTATAAGAAAATTAATATGAAGAGTGGACAGGAGTTAGACATTATTTAAAATACGAATGACGAAATCTTGGACATTTTGGGGTTTATCATTGTTCATATTTGAAGCATTTTATGTTATTTTACTTAGCATACAAATAAGATGCATTTAGCATGGATAAATACAACACAGATTTATAAGAAATTATAAGAAAAAACAACAAATAGCCTACAGCCAGTTTGATAATGTGATGAAAGATTTCTAGCTTTTAGAATAGAAAGTATAATGTCAATATCTAAATACATTCATTCATAAATAAATACAAATAAATTGGGCCCCCTCAAATCCCAGTTTACCATCATTAGCCAGTTAGTTTTGCATCTTGATCCAGTGCTTAATTCCCTGTAGTATTTCATCAGAAAGTGCAGAGATTCACCCAGCAAAGCAATTCAAGCTATTTACCCCCATCGCAGGGATTTGTTTCAGAACCTGCACAGAGAAATATGATTCGTAGAAAATGAAGGCCCGGTTTCACAGACAAGGCTTAGATTAAGCCAGGATTAGGCCTTAGTTCAATTAGGGCATTTAAGTAGCTTTTATAAACGTGCCTTAAGAAAAAAAAAACATTATTGGTGTGTATCTTGAGACAAAACAATGACACTGACATATTTTAAGATGCCAGTGCAAGTTGCTTTCAGTTAAAATGTCTCAAACTTGTATTTTAATCTGGGACTAGGCTTAAAGCTATAGTATACGATGTTAAAAATCGGTCGAGAAAGCCTGAGACGTTAGGGAAGTTTTAAAAAACGTACTCGGTTACTAACGTAACCTCGGTTCTCTCTAGAGAGGGAACGAGTACTGCGTAATAGCTTACGCTTGGGGAAAAACTCTTTTCCGCGAGATATTGAAGCCAAAAATTATCCTTAATTTTTTATTAATGTAAAACGCTTTGCAGCAGCAAGCAAACATAGGCGAAACAGCTCGCGCGCCTATTGGTTGCTCTGCAGCAAATGCAGCAGCCTATCGAGAGAGACTCTGCGTGACGTAATGACCAATGGGGGCAATTACAGGGATCCAACACCAAAGTCCCAGGGGCCGAAGCCCAGGGCTCATGTAGTGCATAATCACCATAAACTCACATAGAGTAGAGGAAGAGAGGCTGGAAGCGTCATTCCCTATAAAAAAGCAGCGAGCGGGGCTATTATATGACAATCAAACGCGCAGCCAGGGTGAGAGCATTCAGCCTGATCTGGGTGGCCATACGTGAGTCAATACTCATGGGGCTGCAGTAAACTCAGCATCTGGGCCGCACAGCGGGGCAGATAACACTGAATTTAGACCGCCAAAAGCTTAGCTTGTAAGGCGGGTACCTCCAGGTTATAGTATTTTATAAATGTAGACGGCGAGGCCCAGCCCGCGGCCGTACAGATATCTTGCAGGGAAACCCCGCTAGACCATGCCCACGAAGAGGCCACGCCTCTCGTGGAGTGCGCCCTGACACCCAAGGGGCACTGTAAGCCCTTCGCAGAGTAAGCGAGCGCAATGGCATCCACTATCCATCTGGACAGGCTCTGTTTTGAGGCGGCGAGTCCCTTGGAACGCCCGCCGAACAAAACAAAAAGCTGCTCCGTCTGTCTGAAAACAGACGAGCGTGACACATAAGCTCTTAATGCCCTGACGGGGCAAAGGAGACTTGCATCCTCCTCCTCACTGAGAACCGGAAGGGCAGACAGGGAAATTACCTGGGCCCTGAACGGCGTATTGAGGGATTTCGGGACATACCCGTGCTTTGGTTTGAGGATGACCTTCGAGTCATTAGGCCCAAACTCCATACACGACGCGCTCACTGAAAGCGCCTGTAAGTCCCCTATGCGCTTCACTGAAGCGAGAGCCATGAGAAACACTGTCTTGAACGACAGGTGTTTCATGTCCACCAGCTGGATTGGCTCGAACGGGGCGCCTTTCATGGCCTCCAGGACCGTGGAAAGGTCCCACGTCGGGACTGAAGGGGGCCTTGGGGGGTTCAGCCTCCGAGCTCCCCTAAGGAAACGCACGACTAAGTCGTTTTTCCCAAGCGACTGGCCAGACACCGGTTTTGCAAACGTTGCTATGGCCGCCACATATACTTTGAGCGTGGATGGGGTCCTGCCCTTATCCAGTAGCTCTTGAAGGAAGGAAAGCACTTCCGAAACCCCGCACTCCACAGGTGAAAGGCTCTGGGCCTGACACCATGCAGAGAAAACAGACCATTTCGAGGAGTAGAGCCGCCTGGTAGACGGAGCTCTAGCCTGCGCGATCGTGTTTAACACTCCCTCTGGGAGGCTAGCGGGTACCCGTTGATGGCCCATGCGTGCAGGGACTATAACTCCGGGCGAGGGTGCCAAATCGAGCCCTCCGCCTGAGAGAGGAGGTCTCTCCTCAATGGTACAGGCCATGGGGCAGTGCTGGCCAGCTGCATCAAGGCAGGGAACCACGTCTGGTTCGTCCAGAGCGGGGCTACAAGCAGCACTGGGCATCCGTTCTCCCTGATTCGTTCCAACACCTGAGGCAGGAGCGAGACAGGAGGAAAAGCATATAGGGGGCAGCGGGGCCAAACATGAGCCAGCGCATCCTTGCTTTTCGAGAAAAACTCCGGGCAATGAGCGTTTTCGTGGGACGCGAATAGGTCACCTGAGCTCTGCCGAACGTTTTCCACAGCAGCTGGACCGTCTGCGGGTGCAGCGACCATTCCCCTGCTGGAACATTGTTCCTGGACAGTCTGTCTGGTCCCACATTCAGGTGACCAGGCACGTGCGCTGCTCTCAGTGAGAGCAGGTTGTGCTGAGCCCAAACCAGGAGGCGTTCCGTCAACCTGTAAAGGTTTCGTGACCTGACGCCACCCTGGCGATTTATGTATGCCACCACCGACATGTTGTCCGACCGGACCAAGACGTGGGGGCCCGTTATCTGGGGACAAAAACGCCGTAGCGCTTTGTCGACTGCTATCATCTCCAAGCAGTTTATGTGAAGGAGCTTTTCCCGTTCTGACCACAGGCCAGCTAGCGGTCTGCCCTCGAGCAGCGCTCCCCACCCCGAGGTGGAGGCGTCCGTAGACACCACCTTTACACTCGAAGCGGTCCCCAGGCTCACACCTGACTGATACCAGTCGGTTTTTCTCCAAGGTTCCAGAGCTGACACACACTGAAGGTCGACCCTGAGGCGAAACAGACCCGCTGTCCATGCCCTGGGTGGAACCCGCGCTTTCAGCCACATCTGCAGTGGGCGCATGCGGAGCAGGCCCAACTGGAGTACAGAGGCTGCTGAGGCCATCAGCCCCAGCATTTTCTGAAACCTTTTGAGCGGGACTATCGCGCCGTGGCGGAAGGATTTCACGCCGCGCTGAATATTTAGTACGCGCTCTGGTGACAGGCGTGCTGTCATGGACAGCGAGTCCAACACGGTTCCCAGAAAGGAAATTTTCTGACTGGGAGACAGTGAGCTCTTCGCCCAATTGACTGTGAGGCCCAGCTTCTCGAGGTGCTCGAGTCATGCGGCCCTGTGTTCTATGAGCTCCGATCGCGATCGAGCTAGAATCAGCCAATCGTCCAAGTAGTTCAGGACTCGCATGCCCTGAAGTCTCAGGGGTGCGAGCGCCGCGTCCATGCACTTCGTAAATGTACGAGGTGCTAGGGACAGGCCGAACGGCAGGACTGTGTATTGATATGCCTGGCCCTCGAAGGCAAATCTCAAGAATCGCCTGTGATGGGACGCTATTTGTATTTGGAAATAGGCGTCTTTCAGATCTATCGACACAAACCAGTCCCCGTAGCGCACCTGCGCGAGGATTTTCCTGGTCATAAGCATTCTGAACTGGCGTTTCACAAGCACTCTGTTCAGCTGTCGCAGATCTAAAATGGGTCTGAGACCCCCATCCTTTTTTGGTACCAGAAAATATCTGCTGTATAGGCCCCCTTCGCTCTGAGCCTGAGATAAAGGTTCTATAGCCCCTTTGCTCAGTAGTTTCGCTATTTCGGCACGAAGTAGATGAGATACTTCGTTTTTCACCGTAGTTTCGACGCGCGCCGTGCGAATTGTAGCGAGTAGCCTCTCTTTATAGTGTTCAGCACCCATTCTGATACCCCGGGAAGCTTTGACCACGCATCTGCGTGAATAGCTAGAGGCAGAATGAAATCCGGGCTCTGGCCGCGACAAAACGGCAGCTCGAGAGCCCGTGCATACTGGGAACACAACACCGTGTTTACAGCGTTCGAGGCGGGGGGCGCGCTGATCACAGCGGGCGACCTGGCCGCGCTCAGCTTCTTTATGGCAGATTGTGCATAAAAAGCGAGCGGGGAAGATCCCGTGGGAATCGGCGTGTCTGTGAGAAAATGTGGGCGCGGGGCTGCGGGCACATTTAATACACTGAAAACACTGTCGTTCATGGCCGACTGAATGTGTGTTGGTTTCGTTTTTACAGAAACCATGGGACACGCAGCATGTAGTGTGAGCGGGCATGGTGACATGGGCGCTTGCACTACATTGTTTGCACAATCGACCGGAGTCGATTTTATTTGTGCTAGCCCTGCACCGTGGCGGGCTGTGTTTGTGTGTGGGAATGGGCACTGGGTGGGCATTCTTACAACATTCATAACACCTTCGGCCGTGGCCGGAACACCAGAAAATGCACTCTTTATTGGATTTATCTGGGTAGCCGTAAGAACGGCTTTTGTGCGCAGGCAAACGGGCTGTGACACCGGCTGACTCTCTGCGAAATACACTGGGATGTTTGGAACTGACCGAGCGAGAAGTTTCAGTGAAAATCCGGCCGCAGCGGGATTTGAACACCGTCGTTTTCCTAGAATGGCTAGGAAGATTTTGAGGCCTCGGGCTTGATCTCAATCCTCGGCCGGGGCCCGCGCTGAGGGGGGCGGCGTCCAGCAGAGCGAGAGCGCGGTCTTTGGTCTCGGGCGTGGCGGCGCTGTGAAGCGGCGGCGGCGGGCGGTGCAGGCTGCGGCTGAGAGCTGCGAGCAGGCGGCGGTTTAGAGCGACCTGCAGCGGAGCTCGAGCGCTTCGGAAGGAAGTGCTTCATGGCCTGCGAAGTTTTTTGTACCTCCATGAATCTGTCCGCGAAGTCTGTGACGGCAGATCCGAAAAGGCCCGCTTGGGAAATGGGCGCGTCGAGGAACACAGAGCGCTCGGCTTCCGTCATCTCGGACAGCGTCAACCATAAGTGTCTCTCAACCACGGTGAGAGAGGCCATGTTTCGTCCTATGGCCTGTGCAGCGGCTTTAGTAGCGCGAAGAGCGAGGTCTGTAGCGCTTCTTAGGTCCGCCACGCAGATCGCTCCGGGTCCTTCCTCGTCCAGTTTAAGGAGAAGGTCGGCCTGGAAAATCTGCAGGATAGCCATAGTGTGCAGCGCTGAAACTGCTTGCCCGGCGGCGGTGTAAGCGCGGCCGTGCATGGATGACGTCACTCGGCAGGCTTTAGAAGGAAGCGTCGTGTGCGCGCGCCGTCCAGCGGAGGGCGGGCAGAGATGAGACGCTACAGCTGGTTCCACAGGAGGAACAGAAAGGTATCCTCTTTCCTTCGCGCCATCCACAGAGGAGAAGGCAGCAGAAGCAGAGGTACGCAGCCTGGCGGAGAAGGGGGCGTTCCACGATTTCGTCACTTCCTCGTGAAGTTCCGGGAGGAAGGGCGCGGGCCGCGATTTCGTCGGAGCCTCGTCATTTCCGAGAAAGCGTCCGTCCATTCTGTTGCGCGGCGGCTGCGCGGGCGCCTCCCAATCGAGGCCGATGCTTTCAACGGCCTGAGAGAGCAGACGCATCAGCTCAGTCTCAATGCCGGCTCTCTTACCAGTGGTCTGGCGGGAAACGCTAGCGGAGGGGAGATCCACAGAGCTCGCCCAATCCTCACTATCTGACGCCAGAAGAGAACACGCCTCGGAGGGTTCGTCAAGCTCGTGGATGGACGCGGCGGCAGGCGGTGGCCGTTGTCCGTCAGTGAGCGACTCGAGCGAAGCTGGCGGGCGAACCGGCGAGCTTTGGCGGGCTGGAGAAAGCTCGGGAGCGCGCTGGGCGCGGCGCTTCTTGCGGCGCGGCACCACGGCGGGCTGCGGTGAAGGCTCGGAGAATGATGCCAGGCGCGTCCTCAGAGTCACCATGGACAAAAGCTCGCAATGAGGGCATCCGCCGTCAGCGAGCGCGATAGCCGCGTGATCCTCACCCAGGCAGGAAACACAGATGACGTGTCGGTCTCCATCGCTGAGCGGGGCGCGGCACGAGCCACAGGAAGGCATCTTTAAAAAGACGCTGCTCTGCAATCTGCAAGTGTAAGTCGCGTCAAGTAAGCGAACAAACACTTCTCAACAGAGAAATACACAGAGTGTTGAAAGGATATATAACGCCGGAAAGCGCAGCAGGTACGGCAGTTGAAGGCGGCGAGGCCAGCGACTCCAGAGCTCGTCCCGCTGAAAAGCTTGCTTCGACGGCGCGGCTTCTCACTCCGGATCCAGCGATGCGTGTGCTTCGCTGAAGAGGTAAAAATCAGCTTGTATCAGCCTAACGAGCATATTTATAGGGCGAGACCACGCCCCTTCTGGCGGGACGTGACGATATGGGTGCGAATTGCCCCCATTGGTCATTACGTCACGCAGAGTCTCTCTCGATAGGCTGCTGCATTTGCTGCAGAGCAACCAATAGGCGCGCGAGCTGTTTCGCCTATGTTTGCTTGCTGCTGCAAAGCGTTTTACATTAATAAAAAATTAAGGATAATTTTTGGCTTCAATATCTCGCGGAAAAGAGTTTTTCCCCTAGCGTAAGCTATTACGCAGTACGAGAGATACTCTCGTAAGAGAACTCATCCCGTCCCTCCACACACACACCCCTCCCCTCTGTGCTACCTGATCTCTCCCACCGGGAAACGAATTGAACAACGTCACTCAGTCAAGCTGTGATCACCGGTAGTAAACATCGGACACACATCATATGTAAAATTGCCTTTAGACACTTGAACTTAGTTGCTTCATCAACAATTCAATGTCACGTTTGAGTTCACGTCAACGCAAGATTAGCAACACATGAAATGTTCTAAACTCCCCACCACCATTAGTATAATACTACTAGTATTGCTAAGGTTTTCAGTAATTGTTATTGCAGCACACAGCGCATCTTGTTCAAATTTCGATCGGCTCGAACAGAAACCTGCTAGGCCTACTGAAATATATTCAAGGACTTCAAGAAATATAATTACTTTGACCCGTGATAGGCGATGCTAAACGGCTAACATTCCAATGCCGACCGGCAGCATGAGCAAGTTGTCAAACTGATAAAAAGCTATTTATGTAACACGTCACACCATAAAAGTGTAAATAAACGTTTACCTGCTCAACAAAAAGTCAGCCGTGTCAGCGTCGGTCTTCAGTCCCAGATCTTCCTGAATCTTCCTCCAACGGTCAATGGTGGACCCTATATTCATCCTACTCAAAGTTCGGCGTTCTTCACATTTTTTTAAATCTCTGCTCGTTCCTCTAATGACTTTCATCCTAACTTTACTGTAGGGGCAAGCAGGGGACGCTTGCTGCTGTCTTTTTTTTTTTATCCATTGCTGATATGCTACTTAGCTAGCTACCATAGACTGTCAGCTGCTTATGCACGCAACTTCATGTCGCAGGAGGGGGGCGGGGGCGGGGGCGTTGGGGTGGAGACGCGAGCGCCAGGCGGAGTTTCAAGTGGAGCTGGTAATTGGATGAGAGCAGTTGACCAATGTAAGCTGTCCGGCCGGACAGCTTACATTGGTCAACTTCTCTGCGGCTGTACAGCCAATAGAGTGAATGGATTTTTTTTTCTATTAATATTGTTAGGATTGTACTATATAACCATAACCAGCATCTAAACAAGGATATTAATAATGAACATTCTTTGAAATCGTATACCATAGCTTTAAGCCTTGTCTGTGAAATAATAAAATATGAATTATTTTATGATCAATTATTTTTTACTATTATTATTATTATTTTTATTTTATTATATTAGGCTACTTTATCTTTTACTTTTAGTGATTGATTTTACTACTTTATTACTTATTTCTCTCCTTTCTCACATTCCCTACATACTTTTGTTTTTGCAAATGTGACACAGAAAAAGAGATGGTTCAGGTTATGTGATGCCTTAAAGAATGATGTGTAATCATTTTCTAATATACAAGCAGTGCACTTTGACTGCAATATTCTCAGCTTTTTGCACAGAATGCTGTCGAATGAACGTTGGATGGTAGGAGTTTGACTTTCTCTTTTTCCTCCCAGGCTGCTCAGTTCACATGGGACCCAGAGACAGTTGGGATGATTCACGGCTCGTTCTTCTGGGGTTACATTGTCACGCAAATCCCCGGAGGATTCATCTGTCAAAAGTTTGCTGCTAACCGGTAATATGATCAGCAAATTGACATGTTTTTCTCAAGCATTCTGGAGTTTTATGAATGAAAATTGTGCTATTTAGGTGGGAGGAGTCAGATTATCACAATTGGCTTTGAGGGATTTTGAGTCAAAATTCCAGTTACTTAAATTTTGAGTTGTCTGTTACATTGGCTGTTGTGGCACCTTATCCCATGTATTATTGCAAAAGACCAGTTTGTGTTAATTGAAATTCGAAAATGAATTTGGTTTTGACCCTGGTGGAAATTATTAAAAGCTATTTTGTAGTAAAGATTTTAATTTATGGTATATACAGAGATTGACTTTAAAAAAAAAAAAAAAAAAACACTCTGAGAAATATTCAGTGGAATGACAAATGACTAGTTCACTGAGATTTTAGCATGATATTTTATTTTGTTGCATGTGTGTTTGGTCTCAGGGTGTTTGGCTTCGCCATTGTGGCCACGTCGACACTGAATATGCTGATCCCATCAGCAGCTAGAGTTCACTACGGGTGTGTTATCATGGTCAGGATCTGCCAGGGCCTTGTGGAGGTATGCCATCTGTGTGCATGCGTGGATTTGTGTGAATATGATGTAGTCTGTAATATTAGTGTATTATTTATCTAAAAGCATTGCATCGTGCTAAGGAAGGATTTTTTACCATTATGGTTACATACATATTGGCTGCATCCGAAAAAAAAAAAATGCTGCCATCGGAGGACGCATTTTTAGGTTGGAAGGCATCAAGGCACATCCTAATCCACTGTTCACTGTATCACTTCCTGTCTCCTCCTGAGATAGCTGCATCTGAATGATTTTTGAAGGCAGCATAGATGTATCCTTCGCTGCCTTGGATATCCCATAATCCTGTGCATTCCATTCGGTGTCAGTTGAGCTAGAAAAAGAAAGATGGCATCTGAAAGTTGCGGTTGGTGGTCAGTTTGTTTGTAAATGTATGTTTTTGAACAGTGTTTTCAACTTCTGATGTCACCTCTAGCGAGAAATTACTATTGTAGTAATTAAATATTTGTTTGGTTCTCACCAATGTACTCTCTATTTTGCTGTAGATCATTAAACTGTTACGCTGCCTCAGAAGTCTGTCTGAAATCAGTTTCGTGAGGTGCCTTCATGCGCAAATGCTGCCTGCAGAGTCATTGCCTATAAGGCAGCGAGGCAACAAGTCAGCTGCCTAAAGCCTGTTTCAAGTTTTCGGATGCAGCCATTAATTCACCTTATTTCTCTACTGAAAGGGTGTGTCATATCCTGCATGTCACGGGATCTGGGCCAAATGGGCTCCGCCCCTTGAAAGAAGTCGATTGGCAACAACAGCGTTCTGTGGTGAGATGTCAGTCATTTGAATCCATGAAATATATCTTCTGATATTATCAGTAGAATTTAGTTTGTGATTATTTGAACCTTGAATTGAGAACTGTGAAAAGCTGAGATTAATGATAATGTTGATGAATACTGCTAATAAGAAGAAGCATATGAACTGTATGTTGATGTCTGTATGTTCTAGGTTCATATGCTGGTGCTGTTGTTGCAATGCCTTTGGCTGGAGTCTTGGTCCAGTACACCGGGTGGTCCTCAGTGTTTTATGTGTATGGTAAGTAGCATACACATGTCATTTTAATTATATATAATACTATTTAATATACAATTTTTTTTTATTTAATAAACCAAGTGTAAAATAAGTCTTTCTTAACGTGTAGCGGTGATGGCATCGTTAAAGGGACTTCGTTTGCAAGCAGTGAATCAAAACACAATGAATGTACACAAAAGTTTTATTTAACTAAATCACTCACAAACACATAACTAGTCTAAACAAACACATACACACAAATCATGCATTCATGGGAAATGGAAAAGTGAAAATGACTGAATGAAACCAAAGGGAAACGGGAAGAAATGTCAGTTTAACCATCCTAGAATAACCATCAGTTTTCTTAGTTCAAGCACTTTGGTTACAAGTGGTCTACAGCTTATACTAAACCTCGGTTTAGTTAGTTAAATGTACAATACTTGCACTGCCTTAGCTGTTGAACAAGCTTCCGCATGCAGTCTCAGGAGAAAGTCTTGATAGCTTTTAATGGTTCGATGGTGAAGAAGTTGCAATTCTCCCCGGGTTGAGTGAAGGATGTCGAAACTTCAGGGATGTTAGTCTGACTGTTACTGTTGGGAGAGTCCTCTCTCCAGGCCGGGGAGGTTACACATGGCTTGAGCCGGGACAGTGGCCTTTAACTTCTGTGGTGGTCACTCCTCCAGGGGGTCAGCGAGCCAATGACTTAAACGTTCGGAGGGAAAGTTTACGACCCTTTGTCTTCGAGCATGGTATTTTGCATATGTAACTGGATTGGTGTTGCTGCAGAAACTATTAAAGATTCTGGTAAAACTAATATGTTGCATAGGTATCAACATATACATGATCATTTAGATCTTAAAATACAAATTCATAGACACCAAAAATGGTGTAAGTGAGGTTAAATTAACTAGTGGTTCTATCATAAAGCACGCATAAAACAGAATACAATACAAAAGACACTACAGGACTGTAATCATACACACATTGTCCTGGAAATATGTATGTTCATTCATAGAAGGTTTTCTATGACTGAATGGGGAAGAGTCCTTCTTTATGGGCATTATGGAGTTTTAATAGGGAAATGGAGTGAGAGTTAACTTTCCACATTTCTTTTGGTCGTAAACCAGTCTTATCTCGCTGGCGTGCCTTTGCTGCCATGGTAACCAGGGGCCTGTTCTATCCTTTTGATTGGTTTTCGCAGACACCTTGTTTTGTGGTTTGGTAAGGGGGCTTGCTAGATTATTCATTAAATATAATGAATAATTGTGTGTCTGATTGGTCCAGACGCTACATATATCACAATATTACTGTTTTTACTGTATTATCAATCAAACAAATACAGCCTTGGTGAACATAATGACTTTCAGAAACTTTTTTCAAAAACATACCGACCCTGAACCTTTGAACAGTAGTGTGTATATATAATAAATAATTTCCATTGTACTATATAATAATTCTTATTCCACGTTTCTCTTCGTCTCACAGGAAGTGTTGGGATATTCTGGTATCTCTTCTGGATTTTAGTGTCCTATGAGAGTCCAGCTGCTCACCCAACCATCTCACCAGAGGAGAGGAAGTACATTGAGGATGCCATCGGGGAAAGCGCCGGCCTGGTCAACCCCCTGCAGGTACAAACACGGGCATTATTTTTCTCTCTTAATCACTCGTCCCCTGTCCCCCCCCCCCCCCCCCCCCCCCCCCCCCTTTCATACACAGACACTCTAAATCCGCTGTGTATGAATATGTTCGACCTCTGGTTTTTCACTACCCTGCAGAAATTTAAGACTCCCTGGCGGCACTTCTTTACCTCCATGCCAGTGTATGCCATCATCGTGGCCAACTTCTGCAGAAGCTGGACCTTCTACCTGCTCCTCATCAGCCAGCCTGCTTACTTCGAGGAGGTGTTCGGCTTTGAAATCAGCAAGGTGAAACGCACACACTCTCAAATTAATGAATCAACTGACAGGTTGCAACCACAAAATAAATCAGATCTGTTCTGAAGGCTTGCAGAAAACAGGAAAAAATAATACCAATTATAATCAATAAATGTATAAGAAAACAACCTAGACTACACTAAATTAAGGTTGAAATGGTTTTTGCCAACCATGTGTTTGTGCTGTTGAGAGATTTAAAAGCCAAAACTGTAGAATGGTTGAATTGTCATGTTGATAATTTAGGGGTATTGTTGGACTCATGCAGGTTATATTAATGGATTTCAATGTTTGATCTGTAACACTATTTTGATGGTCCCATCAACAGATATTCTACAAACTACAAGTAACTTTGCAACTATAGAACATGTCAACTAGCAGTCATTAGAGTATTATTAGACTGCCTACTTAATATCTGCTGACACTTTTCTTTGATGGTCCCTCAACAACTTTGCAAGTAAATATCAACTTATTTGACTAACCCTAACCTAACAGTCTACTAATACTCTAAGTTGACATTAAGTTGCAAAGTTACTTAAAGTTAGTAGAATATCTAAAGTGGACTATTGAAACAAAGAGTAACTGTTTGGTTTTAAGAACAATTTTATTTACTTTTGATAGTAACAAATAATAAAACCACTGCTCAAGAACAGGGGAAATTTAAGTACACACAGATACAATGCAGTATGATGCATCTGGATTCAAATGTTTTATTCAATAGCTACTCTTTTTGTTCCTTCTGTGGCTCAGGTGGGGATGGTGTCTGCACTTCCTCATTTAGTGATGACCATCATTGTGCCAATCGGAGGACAGCTGGCCGACTACCTAAGAACACATAATTTAATGACCACAACGAATGTCCGTAAACTCATGAACTGTGGAGGTAAGATATAGGCAAAATGATAAAGACAATAATAACAACAACAAAAACAGATTAAATTTCACTCAGACATTTAAATTGTTTACTCAACTTCATGTTGTCCCAAACCTACAGTTTTTTTTAGCAGTGTTATAGGGCCAACAACATGGCATGACCCTGAATAAATAGCCATATCATGACAGAATTTCTATTTTTTGGTAAACTTCCCCTTTATAAAAGGACAAAAATATATACAAAGTAGCTTTACTACACAAAGCAGCGTTTATGTGTGTGAGTTGCCTATTTTGCTCTGTCTCGTCCAGCAATGGCAGCTGGGCCAATAATCACTGAGGCATCAATGCATGACACACTCACACTCTCATAATCATCTGCACACACAACATACAAACAAACCCCACACAGAGACAGATGCACCACAGCATCCAAAAAATGGATGGCACAGAGCTCAGGTATACACAGGTAGACCATGAGCCTCAGTAGACCGTGTATGTTCTCTTTAAATGACGCTTCCTTATTCAATAGACAATAATGTTATGTGTGTGTGTCTGTGTGCGTTTTAGGGTTTGGCATGGAAGCCACTCTACTCTTGGTTGTTGGTTTCTCACATACCAAAGCAATAGCCATTTCTTTCCTTGTACTGGCTGTTGGCTTCAGTGGATTTGCAATTTCAGGTTAGTAATAGAAAAGAACAAAGACAAACCAAACGAAATAATTCATTTAGCAATACCATTCAGAAGTTTGGGCTCAGTACGATTTTTAAATGTTTTTTGAAAGAAGTCTCTTATGCTCACCAACCAAGGCTGCATTTATTTGATTAAATGTACAGTAAAAACAGTCATATTGTGAAATAATATTACAATTTAAAATAACTGTTTTCTATTGTAGTACATTTTATTCGTGTGATGACAGAGCTGAATTTTCAGCATCATTACTCCAGTCTTCAGTGATTCTTCAGAGAAATCGAAATAGGCTGATTTGCTGCTTAAGAAACATAAAGAAACTTATTATTTGTATCAATGTTGAAAACATTTGTGCTGCTTAATATTTTTGTGGGATTCTTGATATATATTTTTCAAGGATTCTTTTATTACAGTAATAGAAAGTTCAAAAGAACAGGATTTATTTGAAGTAGAATTATTTTGTAACATTATAGATGTCTTTACTTTCCATTTTGATCAATTTAATACATCCTTGTTGAATAAAAGTATTCATTTATTTTTTCTTTTCTATTTTTGTGCCACATCCATTGAGGCCAAATAGTAACCCTAGTTGTCGGGGATCTTCTGTGGTAGCCTTTTTCTGCCTGACTTAAAAAGTAAAAAGGCAATTGTAAGAAGTTGCCAAAAATAAAAGTCACATTATGAGATATAAAGTCACATTTACAAAAGTTACATTACAAGAAAGAAATTTACATTGAAATATACAAATTCACAATTATGATAAATCAAGTTTCAATTGTAAGATATAAATTCACACTTTCAAATACTTGTTAAGATAGATGAATGAAAAATACTTTTTTCCAGACTTCCGCTCACATTCTTTCCCTCTCAGGGTTTAATGTGAATCATCTTGACATTGCTCCACGTTACGCCAGTATCCTGATGGGAATCTCCAATGGAGTGGGAACTTTGTCAGGAATGGTGTGTCCTCTCATAGTTGGAGCAATGACCAAACATAAGGTACATATAAATAATATCACACAACCTTCACATGCCAAAAAATGATTTGTTGAATTTATTTACTTTTTATTCATTGTTTATTTGCCTGTAGACACGTGACGAGTGGCAATATGTCTTCCTCATTGCATCACTGGTGCATTATGGGGGTGTGATATTTTATGGTATGTTGGGTTCAATTAAAGTAACATAATGCAAACAAGTCTATATCTCTTTTTCAGTTCACAAATAATGGATATTCTAAATGACTTTTGTCATATCTTTCATAAAATGACGCATACTTCATTTGAACATGTTCCCAGGGATCTTTGCATCAGGTGAGAAGCAGCCATGGGCGGATGCTGAGAATACTAGTGAGGAGAAGTGTGGCATTCTGGGAGAGGACGAGCTGGCCAATGAAACAGAAGAGCTGTACAGGACTGGCGGGCAGTACGGAGCGATAAACAATCCGCATGCTGGTGGTCCGAATGGGGGTGGAGCTGGCGCTGGGGCAGGATGGGTATCGGATTGGGATAAAACAGAAGAATATGTTCAACCGGTTGGGACAAATAGTTATTTATATGGTGGAGAGGGAGAGAGAGAGCTCACATAGTGGGAAGAAACATGTAAGAGTTGATGGAATAAATATCAATACAGAATAAATAAAGAGTGAGTGAGTGAGTGAGTGAGTGAGTGAGTGAGTGAGTGAGTGAGTGAGTGAGTGAGTGAGTGAGTGAGTGAGTGAGTGAGTGAGTGAGTGAGTGAGTGAGTGAGTGAGTGAGTGAGTGAGTGAGTGAGTGAGTGAGTGAGTGAGTGAGTGAGTGAGTGAGTGAGTGAGTGAGTGAGTGAGTGAGTGAGTGAGTGAGTGAGTGAGTGAGTGAGTGAGTGAGTGAGTGAGTGAGTGAGTGAGTGAGTGAGTGAGTGAGTGAGTGAGTGAGTGAGTGAGTGAGTGAGTGAGTGAGTGAGTGAGTGAGTGAGTGAGTGAGTGAGTGAGTGAGTGAGTGAGTGAGTGAGTGAGTGAGTGAGTGAGTGAGTGAGTGAGTGAGTGAGTGAGTGAGTGAGTGAGTGAGTGAGTGAGTGAGTGAGTGAGTGAGTGAGTGAGTGAGTGAGTGAGTGAGTGAGTGAGTGAGTGAGTGAGTGAGTGAGTGAGTGAGTGAGTGAGTGAGTGAGTGAGTGAGTGAGTGAGTGAGTGAGTGAGTGAGTGAGTGAGTGAGTGAGTGAGTGAGTGAGTGAGTGAGTGAGTGAGTGAGTGAGTGAGTGAGTGAGTGAGTGAGTGAGTGAGTGAGTGAGTGAGTGAGTGAGTGAGTGAGTGAGTGAGTGAGTGAGTGAGTGAGTGAGTGAGTGAGTGAGTGAGTGAGTGAGTGAGTGAGTGAGTGAGTGAGTGAGTGAGTGAGTGAGTGAGTGAGTGAGTGAGTGAGTGAGTGAGTGAGTGAGTGAGTGAGTGAGTGAGTGAGTGAGTGAGTGAGTGAGTGAGTGAGTGAGTGAGTGAGTGAGTGAGTGAGTGAGTGAGTGAGTGAGTGAGTGAGTGAGTGAGTGAGTGAGTGAGTGAGTGAGTGAGTGAGTGAGTGAGTGAGTGAGTGAGTGAGTGAGTGAGTGAGTGAGTGAGTGAGTGAGTGAGTGAGTGAGTGAGTGAGTGAGTGAGTGAGTGAGTGAGTGAGTGAGTGAGTGAGTGAGTGAGTGAGTGAGTGAGTGAGTGAGTGAGTGAGTGAGTGAGTGAGTGAGTGAGTGAGTGAGTGAGTGAGTGAGTGAGTGAGTGAGTGAGTGAGTGAGTGAGTGAGTGAGTGAGTGAGTGAGTGAGTGAGTGAGTGAGTGAGTGAGTGAGTGAGTGAGTGAGTGAGTGAGTGAGTGAGTGAGTGAGTGAGTGAGTGAGTGAGTGAGTGAGTGAGTGAGTGAGTGAGTGAGTGAGTGAGTGAGTGAGTGAGTGAGTGAGTGAGTGAGTGAGTGAGTGAGTGAGTGAGTGAGTGAGTGAGTGAGTGAGTGAGTGAGTGAGTGAGTGAGTGAGTGAGTGAGTGAGTGAGTGAGTGAGTGAGTGAGTGAGTGAGTGAGTGAGTGAGTGAGTGAGTGAGTGAGTGAGTGAGTGAGTGAGTGAGTGAGTGAGTGAGTGAGTGAGTGAGTGAGTGAGTGAGTGAGTGAGTGAGTGAGTGAGTGAGTGAGTGAGTGAGTGAGTGAGTGAGTGAGTGAGTGAGTGAGTGAGTGAGTGAGTGAGTGAGTGAGTGAGTGAGTGAGTGAGTGAGTGAGTGAGTGAGTGAGTGAGTGAGTGAGTGAGTGAGTGAGTGAGTGAGTGAGTGAGTGAGTGAGTGAGTGAGTGAGTGAGTGAGTGAGTGAGTGAGTGAGTGAGTGAGTGAGTGAGTGAGTGAGTGAGTGAGTGAGTGAGTGAGTGAGTGAGTGAGTGAGTGAGTGAGTGAGTGAGTGAGTGAGTGAGTGAGTGAGTGAGTGAGTGAGTGAGTGAGTGAGTGAGTGAGTGAGTGAGTGAGTGAGTGAGTGAGTGAGTGAGTGAGTGAGTGAGTGAGTGAGTGAGTGAGTGAGTGAGTGAGTGAGTGAGTGAGTGAGTGAGTGAGTGAGTGAGTGAGTGAGTGAGTGAGTGAGTGAGTGAGTGAGTGAGTGAGTGAGTGAGTGAGTGAGTGAGTGAGTGAGTGAGTGAGTGAGTGAGTGAGTGAGTGAGTGAGTGAGTGAGTGAGTGAGTGAGTGAGTGAGTGAGTTTCCAAACTGATAATAACATTATGTGATGATTGTTCTATAAACATACACACTAAAGTGTGCATGTAGATGTAAGTTTTTTGTGAGTCAGATTGAGAATACAGTGGTGCTCTGTTAATAATATGTTCAGTATTTTAGGCTTCCTGCCAAAATCACTGTAATGCACTTAAAATGACTCAGCGATATTAGACATGTTCATGGTTGTCGTGTAAGAGTAAATCAGCTTCTGTGTGTGTGTGCTCATGGTGAGTGTGTATGTGTGTTTCCTGTCTGTGCTCACTTCCTTTTGTTTTATCCAGTGCTTTAAATATGGTAAAAGGGTTGAAGCAAATCTATGGATGTGTAGACATTGATCTTTGGTTTGTGCACAAATACACAATATTCTTAAAGGGACAGTCACCCAAAAATGTGAATTCTGTCATTAATTACTCTTTCACATGTCATATGTTTTATATGTTGTTTCTATATACAATTTTGGGGTGAGCTGTTCCTGTAAACAATGACTGAATGTGTGTGCGAGTTTAAACGACCCAGATCCTCATCATTGGGTCAGTGCACAAGTGATTTTGTCCTCTTGCGTACTATATTACTCGCATACACACATTTTCACAAGCTTACATGCACATACACTTTCAATAAATCTGTGGGTGAGTCTGTTTTTTGCACGTTGAAGGTTTACTTGTATTACTGCCAGGATAATTTTGAGTAATTTTTACACTACATGAACATTTATGCATTTGGCCCCATGATGTTGGCATTGCTGTTGTCATGTTCTGCTGTTTCAGCTACAGGAATGCCAAGAGTCCAAATATATAGACATGCACAAACCCAGAAATACACAAAATGTCAGGTGTATTTCAAGGTGAAAGTGCCGAAATTCTGAGATTCTAGATCTGTGTGAGAAATGAATGGAGATGTAATCTCAGCATGTGCAGATTTTTCCTCATCATGTATATCCATTTAGAGGCTATTCAATCAGAGTGCAGTATGAGCTTAGGGAACCAATCGGAGAACAGCATTAGGAATGGTGAGAGGATGATGGTAAATTAGTGACTCTGAATCTGACACAATCGGATGTTATTCTATTCATGTTTGTATTTTGTTTTTGCGCTTCTTTCCTAAACATTTAATTTGTTTCTTTCTTATTTTGTTTGCCTAAATGTTACTTGACTTGTCATCAAACAACAAAAAGATTTTTAAAAATGAAGAGAAAAAAATTAGAAAAATATATAATTGTAAAAAAATGTGTACAAATTGTATATGTGAAAATTCCCTGTGTACAATAAAACAAATTAAATGTATAAACTGTATTATTTTTTCATTGCACTAATAACTGATCCAAAAAGATACAAGACACTGCTCTAGACAGCAGACTGTATAAATCTGCTTTGTAAAATATAAAAATTCCTTTTTTTTCATGAGCACTGCTTATACCTTTATTCATCTCTCCTTTCTCCCCTCATGCTCCTCTCCATCCACAGAGGGCATCTGCTGTCCTCTAATCTTTGCCTAAAATCACCAAGATAATCCCTCTATCCATCTGTCATTCAGATAGGAAGCACAAGAGGGATTTGTGTCGTGTTGACAGTGACATCTAGTGGTTAAAATGAGTCAACTCTAGATAATTAAGAGAGCTTTAGATTTGACCAGATTCAGATTCAAGTAGCTTTGTTGGAAAAAAAACTTTACATCGCCAAAGCATTGTTACAGACATACACACACAGACACACACACACACACACACACACACACACACACACACACACACACACACACACATTAAAAAAAAGTTCGATGATATAACAAAAACAGTATACAATGATTTTTTTATTACTGTACACAATGATTTTTTATTTAGATGATTTTTATTTTTTTTATTAGATTTTACAAATTGACTACGTTAACCCTTGGTGGTAAATACCTTAATCATTTAGTAACAACTAAATGATAATACAATAATTATTATTTGTGAAATGCATTATTTAAAAATGCATTGACAATCAAAAATAGCACTAACTATATATAGTATGTTCTTTTAAGAGCTAAGTGAAACGTTCAGCGATAACATTATAACTGTATCAAAGAGTATAGAAGAACAAGAGGCGAAACTCAAGAACGTTCCATTGCAACACCAGCGCCCAGCAGCAGCGCTACGCTTCCGCCTTTTTGGGGTGAAAGCGACTCGGCAGTCCACTATTGTGTCGTTCGCGAACGAGCCGCTCTAAAAGCCGATTCTTTGAAAAGAGCCGGACTTCCCATCACTATCCACTTGCTTTTTGCTGTCGCTATGGCAGTATCAGCTGCTTTGTATTTTTTTTTTTTTAAAGTAAAGTAACGTTACATTAAATATCAAATCCAAACTGAATGATGACAACACAGAATAACGTACAATCACTAGACTAGTGATCATCAAATCCCTTTTAACCCTAAAACAGGCAACGTATCTCACGAGATACATAGTTTTTATTGTCTTTTTTGGGGCATAAGAACGATTTTTTCATCAAATCCTTTTATCACTTATGACAGCCTGGTCTGTCTTGAGTATGCTGGTCATATAATTTGCTTCAAATTTTTTGTGATCAATTAGTCAGCCTGACCTAAATCCAACATGGCTGCCAGTGGTGCAGAACATTCAGATTTTGAGATAAGTAAATATTTATTAAACTTACTTTTCTTCTGAAAAAAAAAAAAGAATACTGCTAACATTAATTGTGAACATTGTCTTAAGGTGCTGAAGGAGAAAATTAAGTAATATGTTGTTCATGTTGTTATTTAGCACGTTTTGAAATGTATGACTCCTGAGACACATTGCCTGTTTAGGGTATAAAAAAGGGATTAAACTAGCTCTATTTAAAATGCACTATTCAAACTTTAATGATTGTAATTCAAGAATGCTTTGACCTAAGTTTGACCTAAGTTTGACCTAAGACCTAATATAGACCTAAGTTTGGTCTTGTTTTAAAGAAAACAGTCAGCAGATTATTGTTGAAGTGAAAGCACTTAAAAAAAATGAAAATACGAAAAAGTTATGGAAGTTTAAACTTACATTAAATCAAATATACTGTACTTAATATATATATATATTTTTAATAAAATATGTATTTTACTACATTTTTTTTACTATAAAATTACTATAAAATCAAAGCCATATATCTAACCAAGTTGAGTTCCAAATTTGAAGTTGATGTCACAAAAATTGAAGTTCCCATGAGAGCTTTTGTTTAGGTATAATACCAAAAATAGCCACCGGGTGACTTACATTCCATTGAATTTAATTGTATGCATTCTGCCATAACAAATTAATAAATTTCTGTCCAAATATCACTTCTGTCACAAAATATGGAACCTTGAGACTCAGACCTTTCTGACAATATGTGTTTTGTCAAGATTAGAAAAGGTTTTGATCTCAAATTATGAAACATGGATGCCCAAAAGGGGAGGAGCCCAATAAAATAATTTACAGTACCGTTTCTTTGGTAACGCAACGTCCAATTTCAAAACGGGTTCCACAGGCTGAATCTTGAGTTCTTAAGCTTTCGAATGATATATCATTTCTCAACATTAGATCAGGTGAAGTATGGGATATAGTTGTTTTAAACATGCAGTGGCAGTAACAGTTAACAGTTAACATTGGTCCTTTTTTATACCCTAATCAGGCAACGTATCTCAGGGGATACAATTCATAAAATCCAAAATATATCAAATTTTTTAAAAATTCTTTTGGATATGTTTAATTTAAGTCCAGATGATATAAAAAATGACATGAAATAATTTTTTGCTTAGCATTTTCCACTCTTGCCTCTTTAAGGGTTAACAGTTTATTTCACAGACTTAGACAAGTTTTCTACTTTTCCCCCACAAAACCTTTAGTATTAGCATTACAAACACTGAATTAATACCAAAATATAAAAGTAAAGGACATGCTATATCAGATAATTGGGAATGTTGGACAATATTTATATATAACAGCAATAGAATAGCTTTACAGTCATTTTTTTTTTTTTGCAGTGCCTACTATCTTATATTAATGAACGTTAAAGCAAGACTATGTAAACAAAAAAAACACACAGCCACTGTCCATCATGTTCTATAAGATCATCATGTTTATAGCATGATCCAGGGAATTACCCATACAGAAATGTAATATATGTCAATATAAGTAAATTACATATATAATGTCAGTGCCCATGTATGTCTGCTGCCTATATGAGAATATATGCAAAATTCATATAAAACACATAGACATATGAAACAATATAGCAAAAATGGTTGTTTTCATGTAAGTGCCATACTGTATATTTTCCCGTATATGCACATAAAGGTTAAATATATGTAGCCTAAGACGCATATATGCATGTACTTATTTCAATGCATCAGTATCACATGCATTTATGTATACATTTATTAAATATGTGGGAAACAAATATGTATGTCACATATTTATACTTAATGTTGTCCATATATGCGAGGAACCAATACTATACTGTAATATATGCAGATATATGGTATGGATGAACTCAAATATTTTCTTCACATGTTTGGACACATAAATGTTCATATATGTTGCAGGCATATATTGTGTTCTCAGATAAGTCAAATATATGTATAGATATATGTCATGCTATTTAAAATATAAGTACATATATGGCCATATATTACATTTTTGTATGGGTAAAACGTACAAAATATATTTCAGGCCTAGTGGAGTTGGTAACTAATAATAGTAGTAAATGTGTAGAGTTGCATAAAATGTAAATACTCAATAAAGCAACTGTTATCTGTGCTGTTGTCCAGTGATCCAGTTGGAATTTTCACCCCAAAATGGCGGCCGCGCTACCGAAGCGCCACCTAGTGGCTGTTACCAAAAAAGCATCAGAGTTTCGCCTCTTGTTCTTCTATACTCTTTGACTGTATTAACGGATTCAGATAGATTACTGAGACCTTTGATGGTTTGACGTGCATCTCTGGCCTTTTAATATGTTAAACGAACCTGATTGGCCCATACTTACGGGGCGGGACATGATGGAGAAATTGGAAAGAGGCATTGCACTGACATTGGTCAATCCTTACTTCCGTTTATTTCTCGGCCAATATGATTTAAAAACGCGACGGGGCGGGTAAATCTCATTGGTCATCTCCTCCGCTGATCCCACCTCGCTCCTCGCCCTCAATGAATCTGGGAGAGTCTTAGCCGAGAGGAGCTAATGACTCTACGGGCGGATTTATTTGGGTAATCGTAAAATTTAATTAGAGTGTAGAAACATAGTTCAAATACGAAGCTTCATAGTTTTCTTTTTCACGGTTGAAGTTCCATCAGCCCGAATAATTCCGTCCTGTCTTCGACTCTCGGGAGAGTTTAGTCTGTCTGGTCGATCGTAATGAGGCTCAGGGGCTAATCCTTGAACTTCATTCAATACTAATTCATCTCGAAGCGCTTCGTTTGGGCGAGCCGAACGGATCTAACAACCACACACGAGGTAAAATACACAAATAAGCCAATAAATAACTTCTTACCTGTTGATAGCAGTTGAGATAAAGGTAAAAACTGCGGTTGTTTCAGTCTGCTACTTGCCGGCTAAGTAAATTAGATAATAACTGAGTAAAAGTTATCTTCAACCTCAGTCTTAAATGTATTTGAACATGATTTGTTGACATAATGCACCGACTTTAAAATGTCAGTTAACCATCTTATGTAATGTGTATGTTCTTTTCCGGTTATTAAAGGGACAGTTCACCTAAAAATGAAAATTGTGTCATTTACCCACCCTCATGTTGATCCAAACCAGTAACGTTATGACTTTTCTTTCTTCCGTTGTACAAAAAAGGCAGAATGACAGCCTAAGTCCCCTTTCACTTTCACTGCAGTTGTTTTCCATACAATGAAAGTGAATAGTGGCAGATCTTATTTTGTGTTCAGCCCTTTAACTCTGCCATGATGTATATAAAGTGTACCAGTCAGAGTAACGTTAGTTAGCTTGTATCACTAAAGACTATGCTTTTCCCATGTTGTTGCTGAATAAATCCAGTTATAATGTTTTTGTACCCCCTGTTTCTAACCCCCTTCCCATTCACCTTCTCTCTTCCATCCAGAATGACAGAATACAAGCTGGTAGTTGTCGGTGCTGGTGGCGTTGGGAAAAGTGCACTGACCATTCAGCTCATTCAAAATCACTTTGTAGATGAGTATGACCCCACTATTGAGGTAAGAGTTCACCACCTTTAAGATTATCTCTTTTTTTTTGGCAAAAAGAAATTGACACATATATTACTATTGTACAGTAGAATTTACCTTTTAGGGTAATAATATAGTAATAATAATAAGATTATGAAACCTTTAGGGAATAATCACACAATATTTGTTCTAATTTTAACAGTAAACCTCTTGTAGTGCAGCACTTTGTTTGCCAAAAATAAAAGGAATCGCTTAATTTTCAGTTGATTACATTTGAAAATATTAAATACATTTATTAATATTTTATGCCTTCATTTGATTACCAGATGTTTTTAATAATAAATTATATAATGAAACGATGCACAACACAGAATTTTTTAAATAAAATAAAGCATTTCATATGGTCCTATTTTTGTAAAAACATAACAATAATATAAATTTGTTCAAGTTTTATAAATTAAATTGATTAGACATCCTTTTTTGATTATTAAAATTTATTTAAACCATTACAATGGAATCCAGAAAAAATTAAAACAGATAACATTGAATTTGAGGAAAATAAAATGGAATTTGAGAAAAAATAAAACATATTTCATAGGGCCCTAAAATATATATTTTTTAAAAAAAAACTTTAAAAATGTGTTAAATTGTATAAGTTTCATGAATTTTTCTATTACTAACGTTTAATTTGACCACTGAATCAGAGTGTGGAAAAATTCAAATGGAATTTGGGATAAAATAAAACAGATTTCATTGGGCCCTCATTTTTTTTTTGTTTTTTACATCTATTCCATGCAGGATTCATACAGAAAGCAAGTTGTGATCGACGGGGAGACGTGTTTGCTGGACATCCTGGACACTGCAGGTCAGGAGGAGTACAGTGCCATGAGAGACCAGTATATGAGGACAGGAGAGGGCTTTCTCTGTGTTTTTGCCATCAACAACGCCAAGTCCTTTGAGGACGTACACCTGTACAGGTACATAGTCAAACACATATGGACAAACCAATTAACATCAAGTATATCGGTTACCACCAAATAGTCTTTCAGACTTAATACTCCCATATTATATTTGAGATTTGTGGACTTAGACAGCATGCTTAAGAGGAATTGGTTGGGTCTGTGTCATCTAACTGCCAATAAAGCTTCTTGCTTCCTGAAAACTTAAAATATGATCAAATAGAAAAGCTGCTAGACTGATTTTTGAGCAAAAAATTACAGGTCAGAGATGTCGATTCAGCAAGAAGTCACTACACTGCATTAATGTACTGACTTCCTTTTTTGACCCTTGAAGTTGAGTAAGGAAACCAGTGTGGCATTAGAGAAGGGCCTAGTAGAATTTCCAAAATCTGGCTGTGAAAAAAAAAAAAAAAATTACCTTGTTTTGTGTTGTCTATGCAGGGAGCAAATAAACCGTGTCAAAGACAGTGACAATGTCCCTATGGTGCTGGTGGGGAACAAAAGTGACCTGGCTTCACGTACTGTAGAGTCACGTCAAGCTCAAGAGCTTGCCAGAAGTTACGGAGTCCCGTTTGTTGAAACGTCTGCAAAGACGCGACAGGTGGGTGAAGCCGATTTTAAAGTTCAAGGGACTTTTAAATGCATTTCACTGTGCTGCTTTTCCATTGTTTTATATGCAATCATGTGTAAGACAGACATTTTTCATGGTTGTGTGCTTGTGTCTTTTGTTTCTAGTGTGTGTGTTTTTTTCATTTCAGGGCCCTGTGTTTCACAGGCCTTGTGTTTTATATTATGAGGGATTCACACCGAATGCAAAAACCTAGAGACACGTTTTTAAATAAAAGTTGAACTACCATGTTTTACCACATATTTAAAACGCTTTATGCGCGAGAACTGCAAAAGACGTGATATGTGAGCAAAACATACAAACTAGGGCTGGGACAACGTGTCGACGTCATCGATTACGTCGACGCAAAAAATACGTCGACGCAAAATATGCGCGTCCATGCGTCAGACCCAAAACAAAGATCGCGGCGCCGGAGAGTAGTAGCAACACGAGTGGCTCCTCAGACTATCAGAAGTGCAGGGCGGCACGCACTCATTCCTCTAAAGTACACACACACACACACACAACCCACAGAAAAATGTGCGTCAGTATCGAGTTCTCTTTCGGGCTTGAACGAACCATAACACACACAAATTATGCCAAACTGTCCGTTTTGTCGAGTGTCCTCATAAGAGCAGTCTTAAATGAGTAAAATAAAGTATTTTATTTTAAAGAGTAAATTACTCACTCAGACCCGGCGCCAGGATGATAATCATGAATGTATGGATGCACTCCGCTATCTTTTAACACATCTCCGGCGAACGGCTTCTTCACGCAAAAGGAAAAAATGTCATGAAGTGCAGTGAAATGCAGCGACCTATGTGGCGTTTCCTGATGGATCGAGGTTGTTCTTCATTTTATACGTACCAGGGTTCCCGCGGGGTCTTAAAAAGCCTTAAAAGCATTGAATTTATGAATTTGGAAATAATACCTTAAAAAGTCTTGAATTTTGATGTCTGGGTCTTAAAAAATGTGTTGTATGTCAGTGTTCATTTCATTGACTAAAATAATAACTTTTCTTCAACGACATTTTCACTGACGAAAACGAGACGCTACCTAAATAAAACCTAGTTTTGAATGACAAAAACTATGACGAAAATCTATTTACATTTTCGTCAACGAATAAAAAGTAGATGGAAATGTTAGATAGTGTCGATCTGGGAAGCGATCCAGTCAGAACTGATGTCCTGCGTGTGTGGTAGATGCACACATTTGTACAGTAACGTGCTGATCTACCCCGCGGTCTCATAAAAGGTTAAAAATGTAAACCAACCACGCACCAACCCGAAGCGTGGAGCCATGCACATATTCACCTATAAAGCGCGCGGGTACTGCACTGAGCTCTCTTTCGTGTCTGAATGGACAAATACACACAACATTATGTCTAAATGTCTGGTTTGGAGAGTATTCATGTAAACTATGTCGGTTATGTCTTAAACAATTGAATCGGGTGTGCATCAGTGCAATCGTATCCGCATGTCATTGGACATGAGCCGATGTCTTAAAGTGACAGTGGCAGTAAACATAATGCGGTCTGTGTCATTAATTTTGATCAAGCAACAAAAGAAAAAAGAGAAAAGCATTTACTGTTTGTTAATAGCTTTAATAAGGATTAATTATATTTAATTCATCCAAATAATTGTCTGCTTGAAAGAATAAAGAATTATGTATGTAAGTTGTTATAAAGAATGCATATATCATTCATTAAAAAGAAGACTGTCTTTTACTTTAAGAAAAGTTTTTTTTTTTAAGTCACAGTAGTTAAATCTGTATCTGTATTGCTTGTTGAAACTTAAAAATCATTCATATTAATAGGTTAATATATGTTTTCTCCAGGAGTATATGGGTTTGGAAATTTTAGAGAAATTCTAAATTGACATTACAATTTACCTAAACCCATTATATTTTAGTCGACTAAATCTACAGTAGATTTCGAAAATCTAAAAAAACTAAAATATTATTGTATTTCGTCAACTAAAACTAGACTAAAACTAAAACAATTCAGATGACTAAAATATGACTAAAATTAGTTTGTCATATTTTTAGTCAAAAGACTGAGACTAAAGCCTCGTACACACCGGGACGAATATCGGCTCGCGTTATTCCTCAGCGTTTTTCAACGCGTTTTTTGTGTTCACACCCAAGCGATTTTCGCTGACGATGAGCCGAGTGAACATGCAAATTTATTCCCTGACATGAGATGGCGCTTAATGTAAAACAGAAATACCCCGGTCCACAAAGTGCTTCTGACACTCGCTTGTCACTCAGAAGAAGAGAGCAAGTTTGTCGCGTTTGTCATATAGTTCTTTATTCTCGTTGGTGTCTCTTTATAAAGACACCAACAAGACCAGCAGCTCTACATTCATCTGGCCTTGCATCTTCCTCGTCTTATTTCTTCCCGGCAGAGTGTAGTAGACGCTGTATATCTTCTTCGCCATTACGTATGTGTGCTCGGCAAGACCGTTTTGTGTTTGAGCGCCCCCAAGTTGTGTTTTACTGTAACTTCAGAAGCTCCAGACACGTGAGCAAAAGCGCCAATCTCATTGGTCGGATAGTTTTTGACGCAGCGCGTCAAACCAAAAAAACGAACCCGAGGCGTTTAAAAAAAAATGACGATTTTACGCGTGGCGTTTTACGCGTCGGTGTGCACACTCACATTGGCGCCCATTGTTTAGTAACGAGGCGTTAAACGTTGCCGAATATCGCACGCGAAATTCGTCCCGGTGTGAACAGGCCTTAAAACTAAATCAAAATTTGCTGTCAAAATTAACACTGCTGTATGTAACTTCTCCGTATTGTATTTTTCCTCAAAAGTTTCATTTGTCAACCACGATTATTATTATTATTTTCGATGTTTATTGTTCAGGGGTCTCTCAGTTCCCCATATTCCCAGCATAGAATAAGTAGCTAGCTAATGTTAAAACACAACTTAACATTGTTCGGCAAACTTTCTTGTGGCCTACCGAAATGTTTTTATTTTTCACACCTGCTTGGCTTATCATCTTTTACCCATTCCATATTTTAAAAATAAATGAACACAAGTTGAAGGATTTAGTTTTTCTTTGCTGGTAGGGACGTGAAATAGGTATTAATTTTTTTTATATAAATGGTCTTAAAAAGGTCTTAAAAAGACTTGAATTTAACTTGAAGAAACCTGTAGGAACCCTGACGTACAATTCACACGAGCTCTAAGTGCGTTCGAGACTGCTGTAAGTATGCGCTTATAGCTATTAATGTCGTGAAAAATACATAGAGGACACTGACAACGCGCTGACAGACAGGACCAAGAAGGTAACATTTAATAAAGTCTCAACTTTCAAATTTGGTCAGTCAAAGAAAATTAAACCATAAATAGGCCTACTATTTTGTGGCTCTTTAATGTGTCGTGACAGATTGCACTTTTTTTTCAGTAAGCTAGGCCTATGTGTTTTCAAGGCTTCAAGGTTTTATTGAATGCTACCTCTGACTACGAATGCATTTCTTTGCACTTGTATAGTCTTATTTTGGAATTTTAAGATCAATAAACATATACTGCAATGTTACGAAATTCATGTTTTTTTTTTTTTCATTCAGATATGTAAATCAACATGTATAAATTGCTTTTAGTCAGTAAATGGGGAGATAATCGATAATCGAATCGAAATCGAATCGGGCCGAAAAATGAACTGTTAGATTAATCGATGCATCGAAAAAATAATCGCTAGATTAATCGTTTAAAAAATAATCGTTTATCCCAGCCCCAATACAAACACATCCGTGTAGTGCATTTTAATTAGAAAAATAATGGAAAAGCAGCACGGTTGAAAGTAAAAATGCATTCTGTGTGAATGGCCCCTAAGAATGAATGAATGCTGCTGCATTAGACATTAGTGGTGGAGAAATATGGCACACTAATCAAGCAGAATAATTCACAGAAGTTTGTTAAATTCAGAGGTTCTAAAAGGCTCACCATAACCCAACCCACCAGAAATAGGTCAGCAAACCTGAAGTCACACAATGATGGTGATGACAGGACTAGTGTTCCTTTATTTTTTTATTTAAATCAGAGTAAAAGTTTCATGTTTGTAATTTCAAAACTAGGGATGGCCATTTTTGTTAATTGTTTTTGAGTACTGATAGGTTTTAAAAAAAAAACGAGTACTTGGCGTCGGGGCGGGGCGTGTCCGTCATGGTGGTGATGAAATATTTTAGTTAAAATACTGTTGCAAAAATTAAACTTGACAAAAATGTCTATCAAAACATGAAAATATGACTAGAAAAATAACACTGCTAGATTATCAATAATGCATCAGTGTTTTCGAACAAGAAACATCAACATAAAAGGAATAGCTGCATGAGGTGAAGCTAAATGGACACCAGTAAACTGAAGCCTGTTCTAAATGACACATCCAATGTAAGATTACACCGATATCCTAGATACACAATATAAACGTTGCATTACAGCTTGTATCTGCACAAAAGGACGCAAATGCAAGTGAACTTGAAATAAGTGACATGCTAGCCAGAACTACTCCCAAAGTGGATGCGCTCTTCCCGTAACAACGCGCTGAAACACGGGCAACTAAAGCACAAGGAATTCACAACATTTTATAATGTTCACATTATAATGTTACGTATATGGCAGATTGGCGCTACACATCTTGCACTTAACTCCATTTTATGATCGAAGTGATTCCAGGCATTACTGCGCGCTTTCAAATCCGTAGTTTCACTTTATTTTGCTGGTCTGGACGGTATGCTTTCTAACGCTAACGAATTAGACCTCAGCAACCGCTCATAATGCCGCAATAACCAACCAGAAAAAAAGAAATATAATTTTTAAAGTCATGGCGATCATGTTTTCATTATCTATCATCGCTGTCACGTCCAAGTACTCGAGTACTCGTGCACATCCCTATTCATAACGTGCAACAAACTTTTTGACATAAAACCAACACTTTTGTGATTTCTCCTCAGATTGACCGAAATGAATCAGCTGTTGCTATAAAGCACCATTAATTCGAAATCTATCTTGTTTTCTACAGGGAGTTGAGGAGGCGTTTTACTCTCTTGTGCGGGAGATCCGAAGATACAAGGAGACCAACCGCAGCAATAAGAAGAGCAAAAAGCACACACAGAGACGTTGCACACTTTTATAGCGATACAAGCGTACAGCCTCGCACTGCACCCCCCTGTGATAGCAATGCACTCAAGGTCACACATACTCGCATACACTACTGTAGCATCACAAATACACACACATTCTATTTCCTTTTCTTACCGCTCCCTGTGTCTTACACCAACCAGCCTTTGAGGAATAGGAACCTGATTGGCTGCTGTATGTGTTTGTATGTATGTATGTGTGCATGAGACCTCAATGAGAACCATGCAACTGTGGAATTGTTTTGGAAAAGACAATATTGACCTCGCTTTATCATATTCGGCAGGATAATTTAGTCTTAAGTGGACTCGACAACCTTGCGCTGCTGCTTCCTCTTCTGTGCTAAACAGATGTCACAGTTTTACAGTCGTACTTTAGAACCACGACAGCAAGGAACTTTGACCCTTATAACAAATGAATAAGGTGGTGAAGGGATATACTTTAAGTCGGTAATGGGTAACTGTTTTTAAGCAAGCCTTATGTCTCATCTCCAACTGTGTAAGCCGCGTGCTTCTGTTAGCGATGGTCGGGAATGAGGAAGCTAAGAAGTCCCCTAAAGTTTCTGTGGGAAAGCACATTAGAGCAAGTGGTCGCCACATTCAAAACCACTAGCATAATGTATTGCACACCTTAAAAAGTGTTTCCACCTCACGCATTGTGGGATTTATCCAGCAAAGATTTTCAGTACTTGCTAAAAATGCTGTAATTTCATCATCAAAAGGGGATTTCCATAGTTTTTGCTTTGTCGTCTTAGGGAGTTTATACAAAAATGTACATTTCATACATTCATTACCTTCCCCCAGGTTTCTGTTGTTGTCGTCATGGCTTGGACTAAAACTTAGCTGTCCTTCACTTAATGTAGCCTTTCTATAATTATGAAATTAAAATAAATCAAGCTCTCTTCTTTTATTTTTTTTTTTGTTGTTGTTGTTTTTACCAGCAGTATTCATGGTAAAGTTATGTATTTTTGTAAAAATTGATTGTTTTTCGTTATATTGGACATTACCATTTCATGTATTATGAAGTGTGTAAAATGCCAGAGATGTTCCCACCAGTGAAGAGGCTTGGTTGAGGAAGGTGAGAAATCCCCCCCCCCCCCCCCCCCCGTTTCTCACATTTCTTTAGTTTGACAGGAGACCGTAATAGTTTTGGTTCAGATTAAACATGTGACCAAAACTTGTGATTGATGCATTCCCTTTGCCACATTGACATCTGTAGTTATATGTTTTGTGAATAAAGAGACTTTTGGCTAAATGACAGTGTGATTTCCTTAATATTCAAACGTCCAATTGTAGTTGAAACTATAACTTCTCAGTTATTATATTTGCTTTATAAGGTATTACAGCAGGTATGTTGCGTTAATATTATTGTGGTCATACCAGGGCAGTTGCGACTGCTTTTCTGGATATTCTCACAATGCCATTAAGATCAGTTATCTGCTGTAAATGTACAGTAGTAAGTGCTCTCGGTAAAACAACGAGGAACTGTAAGTAAGAAATAGCCCTTTATTATTTTGTTTTTTAATTCCTAATTTAATTTATCCATATGATCTAGGTTGCCTGAGAAAGATTCTTGTTCTGGTATGATCTGTGTGATATTTCAAATACTTGTATGTTACCCTTAATATATCTTGGACTTGTAATGACTGAAACCCAAACATGCATGAATGCTATATTAAATATTGGCTAGGGATATTTAAATTTTTTGTTTTCTGCTCTGTTTATAGTCTTTTTTCTTTTTCTTTACAAAAGTAACTTTATGGTAAAGGATCACTATTCTCTCAGATTAAATATTTTAGAGCAAAGCATTATAAAGAATAATATTGACAATAGAAATGTCCCTGACTTGAAGTGATATGATTTTAATTAGTTTTTTTGCCTACATTAAAACATTTAAACTTAAAATCTGAATTTGATTTAAAAAAAGTCAAATTACATCTTGTAAGTATAATGTTGAATCAGACAAAATATTTTTTTTTTTACAAAAATGCACTTTATTTATTCAACCACTAAAAAAAAATATTCTTTACAATCTGGAGTGTGACGGACTCCTTCACTGAGGTAAGAGGATGAATGAATGTTGAGAAAGCTGACGGCAAAAAGAAAAAAATCCCCGTCCATCACCAGCCAAAGCGGGAAACGAGCTTCTCCTGATCGTCTAAATCTTTCTGCACTTTCTTTCTCATGTAAAAGATAGGGCAGTCTCGACTGAAAAAGAGAGAATTTATTATTTAGAACCACAGGTATATCAACTATCACCAAAAAACTAATTCAAAATATATAGTGAATATTCAATGTATTGAACAATGTAAACACCTGGTACAAAGCACGTCTTCATGGAGTGAACCTTGACAGCGTTGACACTGAGTCCACAGGCGAGAGAATTTCTCCTCTAGTGTTGACAGATGAGCAATCTAAAAGACACGCATGGACAATCTTCAGCAACAGTAAGAACATATTTTGCCCCACGTACAAAGATAATTTTGCCAGGATTTGTATATATAAAAAACCAAAACACACCTCTTTCTGATAAAGCTCAGACTCTCTCTTTTTGCAGAAGTCGCATACGGCCGCTGAAGAGGAAAACCATCAGATGTAGAGTTTTGTGATTTGTGGTACTACTGAAGCTCCAGTTTAGCCCAACACACAGACTTGATACATACCATCAGTTTTCAGCACAGCTCTGCAGCCAATGCAAGTGCTTCTTTTCTGAGCGAAAGCCATGAGACCACCGACCCTGGATGTCAAGACCGTCTTACAGCGTGTGTGATCTCCCTCTGAAACGCAGCAAAAAACGGTTTATCACGGTGAAAGAAATTATATTTTACCAAATTTGCAGTTTTATTTGAATGTGATGAGATAAAAAAGGCTATATACCACAAAACAATAGAAATGACTGACTAAAAACTAAACATCCTGGGTTTGTTGGCTGAATAGATGATACTCACTCAGTAACACACTCTCAGCTTTGCTCTCTCCCAGTATGGGCTCAAAGATGCGCAGTAAAGGCTTGGAAAGCTGCTGCTCCAGGTAGTACTGCGTGTCTATAGGGATGTTGTTCTCCAGCACATAGATGGGGTCCTGAGATACAGAACTCAGCAGTTATAACTACAGTACAGAAATTCAGCCACATCAAAACAGACAATACACAATACTGACCTCTGATTTCATATATGCCGCCACTCCCTTTGTTGCTTTGGTGATGACGTACGGAACTCGATCTCCAAGGTTTGGAGCGCTACCGGCATCACGCTTCCGCATCCTAACACCCATGTTGGTGGAAAGTGGTTAAATGCAATAATTCCATACCAGCAAAGTCTGGTTATCTGAAGGCGCCCCAGTATATTATGTATAATTGGTCTGAACAAAAACAGACTGAATGAAAAGGCAAATTCACTCTCTGAATGTAGGTGGCGCTTATGGAAAAGCAGAAATACAGTGGCTACACAAAACTGTGCTTCGCTTATAAACACTGCTTTATAAAGCACCATACAGAAGCACGATGAAAAAAAAGCCATCAATTTTTCTGAAGACAGTCCCGTTCAGATATACATTCATGTAACCCTCCCCCACACCAAATACAAACTCCTCGGATTTGCACGCATCATGAGAATAGTCCATTTCAATGTCAGAATGGTGAATTTTGTATGAATTGCAGGTATGAATTAACAGTCAAGATAACAAGAACACACACCTCTCAGCTAGTTCGACGTGGGCCTGTTTGCCGGCATACTCCTGTGCAGTACGTGTCAGCTCTTTAGTTATGACCAGCTGACTGATGTCAATGCGGTTACACAGAAGGTCAGAGATCACCTCTTTAGCATGGGCTACTGCTCCATCAGGGTCTCTGAAACACAACACACATTGTTATTCCTGTTAATTAATGTGCCTGTTGGTATATGAATGGTGTCGCCCTCAGAACATTAACAAAAAAGGCTTTTAGTAAGGCTTGTAGAGTCATGTCTTCACTATTACACATGCTAGTATGTGCGTCACTGTTGCGTATACGAGCGAGCGCATGGTGGTTTTCTGAGTGTGGCAATGTTTGTACCTGTCAATGAGGATGTTTTGGAGGCATGTATTGATAAGGTTGGCCACTAGAGGGCAGTTGTCTCGTCTGACAGTCTCTATTCCTTTGCAATCCATCTTATCATGATGTTCAGCATCGGAAGAGAAATACAGCCCGGCATACCTCTTTTTATTGATCAACAGATATGGGTAATAAACCTGAAAAATGTGAATGAGACAGAGAAGTTATTAAGAATCATTAACTTTACAATAAGGTCCCATTAGTTAATGCATTAACTAGCATTAATTAACAACGAGCAATGCATTTGTTGCAGCATTTAATAGTTGATAAAAATACAACTGTTTATTGTCAGTTCATGTTAGCTCAGGTCCATTGAATAATATTAACAGATACAACTTTAGATTTTAATACTGTTTTAGTAAATGCTGAATTTAACATTAAGATTAATAACTGCATTTTTCATAGTTAGCTTATGTTAAAGGTGGGGTAAGCGTTATTTGAAAAACACTGTTTGGAAGTTAGTCGGACCGACACACGAACAAACAACAACAAACGTGTAGCCAATCAGCATTAGGGGGCGTATGACGGTGGAGCAGAGAGAACTGGCAAGAGGGAGATTTGAAGAAAGACTGCAGAAAGAGAGATGAGACAATACAAAAGAGAAAAGCTCAGAAGAAATCAATGGAAAATAAAGGGTCATGTCTTGGCAAGAGCTTTAGGACCCCTGTTAATATTAGAAATGCAGTCCAGTGCTAGAGAGAGCGAAGTGGAAATGCGTGAAAACAGGCGCGGAGGTTGCTTTGATTCGCTCCACACGTGGGTAACACTGGGTTTGAGTGTCATTGTTTGTCTGGAGCTGCTGTGCTGTTGGCAACTAACAACCAACTCTTGTTTGTAATTACTATTGTGTACTGTACGTACTTTTTTTGTGCTTTCTTGTCATCGTTCATCATCTGTGCTTTATTTTTCGTGAAGCATTATTTTTTGTTGCGCTTCTGCTATGACAAACAGACATTCACTCTTGGATTGCATGCGTAACGGAGGCCAGCTAGTAAGAGTCGCGCTAGTCTCACGTAGCCAGACCTCAGACTGACGGCAGAAGGTCTGGACTGACATGTAATGTTTGACTGGCATGTAACGCAACCAATCACAGTTCGTTCTGTTCCGCGTCATGTTTAGGGGCGTGCCAATATAATTTCGATCTCCTTACAATAACAGACCGGCGTGCATCTAATAAATTATTCATTCAAGAACGTTGTGCAAGTTTACTGCAACAATGGAGCCGCGAACTTCACATACTTTTGAAAATTCAGCATTTAGTTGATCCTGGTAAGCGCTCATTTGTCACAGTAGTTCTTCTTCCACGAGGGGGTTTGGCGTCACGGCATTGGTTTCCAGACGGACCGTTAAAGAACACGACACACACGTCTCGGGGACATCCTGTAGAATTCAACCAATCAGGTCGCGACTTTGAAACTCGTGGGCGTGACGTCTGAAACTAGAGTCGCACTGACGACTGCTAGAGAATGCTGTGTTTAGCGTTATTGTTAGTGCACTCGCCTGGCATCCCAGGGGATCGGGGTTCGAGACCGACTCGAAGCAGGGCGGTTAGGATTGGAGTGTGAGTTTTGGAGGCGGAGCAACGAAGAGAGGCGTGTGTTTGTTTGGGTTGATTTCAAATATCAACAATGTCCAACAGCGTTTTTGAAATATCGCTTACCCCACCTTTAACAGATGTAGTTAACTAATGGAACCTTATTATAAAGTGTTACCATGATAACATTAGATGGCATCTGTTACGAAATCTGTACCTTTTCAAACTCTAATTTGATTGGTGGAACGAAGTGGGAGGAGACCCAATCAGCTGCCTCCTTTCCCAGATTCATTGTTTCCTGCACTGTGGCCACACCTAGTTTCACCATCACAGAGTCTGTGTCTCCGTAGATAACCTGAAACAGATTTGATTTGCATCACTACATATTTTCAGTGCATTGAAAAGAAGCCAAAAAAACAAACATTTATGCCATTAAATACCTTTGCATCTGCCTGGTAACCATTAGAGATTGTGTATCTTGATTCCACAAGCTGTTTGGTCTGTTCAATCATCTGCCTACCAAAGCCTGTGACGCTCTACAGATGAAAGAGAGGAACTTAAAGCATCTCTGTCAAAAGCTGACAGTATTTACCCATGTGTGAGTGCTGAAACTGACCTGTGAGATTTCCAAACAGGGCAGTTTCCCCACCTGAGCCCCAGTAAACCCGTATACAGAGTTCGCACTGATCTTCAAAGCCAACTGCCTTCCGTCCAGCACCTGCTTTTTAAAGGGGTCCGTCTCTTTCTTCAGCTCTGCCTTCGCCCTAGAGGCACAACAAATAATGGGTACAACAATACCTTTTAATAGGGCTGTCATTTTTTCAGTTTAACGCATTAAAAATATTTAACGCGATTAATGCAGCATATGTCTTTTCCCCCATCAGCCTTTGACTAGCATTACAATATATGATAACGCTCTTATTTCTGGAAATGCTTTTAAACCATTCCAGTGCGTTGCGATAGGACACAAAAGAAGAACTAGGTGCAATAATGGTGCGCATCTGTGAATCTTCTGTCTGCGTGACACACACGACTCATGCGCACAGAAAGCCGCTTCAGACAGCGCTTGAATGGACAAAAATATACAATTATGCAAAAATTCATGTTTTGTAGAGTATCCTCGCAAGCACAGTCTTAAATGAAGTCTTAAATGAACGTAAAGTGTAGTGATAAAATGGGATGCACGTCAGATCTGTGTCATGTGCGGCAGGTCTTAAAGTGATATCAGCCTAAAAAACCTGCTGTAGTGTGTGTCATTAATGTTAATCAAAAAACTAAAGAAAAAAGAAAATCACTCACTACTCTTGACTGAATAACTTTTGTAGCTTTAATAAGGATTAATCTATATTTAATTTACAATTTATGCAGTGAAGACTGAAGTGTTTGATAACTTTATTTAATTTCTTTATATATCCTATACCTGTTAGACCTACCTGAAAATCTTAAAGCACTGTTTACAGGGTTACATGGGTCAGAAACAATGAAAACAATACACTTTTTGTGCATTTTGACAGGGGAAGTAAAATTCTGAACTGGTCTTACTGGGCCAATAGGAAAAATTGAGCCCTGATATATTGAAGGCGATTGGTAAATGTGACATTTATTACAATGGGTTTATGTGAAGGTTGTTTTAACTTCACTTAAATGAAATGTTATATATTTTTTAAATGTTAAAATGTATAGCTTTTAATTTTACTTTACAAGGCTATTACAGCTAAAATTGAGTAAAAAATGATATTTCATAGAGACATCAGAAGCAGTATTGGTATCAGTGATACTGGCCTTCTTTCATAAAAAGATGCCATTAAACAAATATCTAAAATATAGGTATTATATATATATATATATATATATATATATATATATATATATATATATATATATATATATATATATATATATAAATAAAATGCAAAATATATATAAAAACTTAAAAAAAATATTAGGTGTGATTAATCACACTTAATTACAGAAAAATGTGCAAATTAATTAGTTAATTTTTTTTATCGACTGGCACTCATTTTTAATTACACGGAACTATTTGGTATTGAATATAAGACGTTTATTTAATCTTCATTTTTTGTTGTTGAAAATGATCACCTTTTCC
This sequence comes from Gila orcuttii, assembly GCA_026230005.1. Taxonomy (NCBI): domain Eukaryota; kingdom Metazoa; phylum Chordata; class Actinopteri; order Cypriniformes; family Leuciscidae; genus Gila; species Gila orcuttii. The sequence goes on from JAPDVR010000003.1 coordinate 28,009,606, forward strand.
TGGCCCCCAGCAGGTTTTCCAGGATCTCAGGGAGAAGGCCCTTCCTCACAGAGCTCTTCACAAACAGATCACCAGTGGGGGTCTTGATGAAATCCTCTGGAGACAGACTAAAAACGTATGCACACAAAAAAGTAGTACAGCTTCAATTAGTCACAAAATGGAGAACACCACAATTAAAATTCATGCAAATCAAAGAAAAACTGAACATCACATGATACACACAAACACACTCCTCTCACCCCAGTTTGTCCAACTGGCCCTTCTGCAGGAGAGTAGTGTAACATAAATTGTGAGCCATCATAATGGAGGGATACAGTGAGGAGAAATCCAGAGTTGCTATAGGAACACTGTAATACCTGTAAACACATACAGCTTTTGCATTTGTGAATCATCTACAAAGGGAATCATCTATAAAACCTAAATGTTGCTTCAATTTAACAACATTACATAGTACCAACATCCGAGTTAATGTCAATTTTGTATCAGAAGAAGAAAAAACTGCAAGAATCTGTTGTCATTCACTAGAAAGTTTTTGTAATATATAAATCTCTTTAAGTACTTTTAATTTATTTATTTATTTATACTACTGTTAAAAAGTCTGGGGTCAGTAAGATTTTTAAAATGTTTGGCTAAGTATGGTGTACAATTTAATATAACTCTTTTAATAATTTATATGCAATTTATTCCTGTGATGTTAAAGCTGAATTTTCAGCATCATTACTCCAGTCTTCAGTGTCACATGATCCTTCAGAAATCATTCTAATATGATTTGATGCTCCAGAAACATTTCTTACCATTATCAATGTTGAAAACAGTTATGCTGCTCAATGTTTGTGGAAACATAATAAAAATGTTCAGGATTCTTTGATGATTAGAAAGTTTAAAAGAGCAGCATTTATTTCAAATAGAATTCTCCTGTAACAGTATAAATAATTTTTTTTGTCTGTAACGTTTGATCCATTTAATATATCCTGGCTGAATGAAAGTTAATTTCTCAACAAAACTTTTGCTGACCCCAAACTTGTGAACAGAAGCGTTTAAGTAATTTTTGATGATTGCTTTTTCTTTTTATAGAATTCGAAATATCCAATTTACTTATATTACTTATGATTTGAGAATGAGAATTTGGTCACAAAAGTGGGTACAAACCCTTTCTCTGGTTCTATGACAGTGGCTCCAGTATAGTCATCCCCTCCCTCTGCCCTCACCACTGGCATCACCAGATCCTGCTTCATAGCCTACACAATAAAAAAAATCATAAAGCCATACACATTAAATGTGGGCTAGGTTTGTTACATTAACATATGTTACAGATAGACAAGCGCAGACCTGTCTCAGGAGCTGTGAAACCACTTTAATCTGCTGTCCGCGAGAGAGCAGGTAAGTCAGGGGCACCCCAGTTACTCTGGCCATTTCCATGTAATTAATGACACACATCAACTTCTGCAGCAAGCGCAGGGGCAGATACGCATCCTTCAGACAGTATACAGCCAAACGCCTGCGGGTCTGCTCATTCCCATTCTAATCAAAAATAAGGAGAGAGGAAAGACAAGTTTTCTGAGGGTTTACTGGACTCCAGATGTCTTAGAGTTGAGGGATCTGATTGGCTATAAGTGTAGAACAGAGATCTGATTGGCTGCACCTGTAGATCTGTGATGATAGAATGCTGCACATCCTCCTTCTGCTCCTGCAGAAAATGGAAACTGACGGCGTTTAGTGTGTAAGAGCGCAGTTTATAATCTCTCAGCAACACCTACAACAGAGGAAAAAACTTGGTGAGTCATAGCATGAGCGGTCATGAATCAATCTGACAGAACAACGTGAGAGTCTGAGTTTAAATGTGCATACCTGTAATAAGTCAAACTGCACACGTCCTTCCATATTCACAGTTTTATTCTCTCTGCGACCCATCTGTTTGCTCTGGAAGCTGGAGTCTTTCAGAACTGATTTGATGCCCCACACACGACCCAGATATGGGAACATATTCACCTACGGAGACAGAAAGACAAGTGACTCAAATCATCATCCCCTGCCTGAATTATAATAAAAAGCCTTTCTGACATGTGCCATCACTGGGTTTGTTCACTTTCCACCAAAAAGACAAAAAAATTTATTTATTTTTTGTGTCAAAACATTCAAAAACACTTTACCTTTAAGGTGGCAGCTCTGTTGAGGAGGTACGGAAGGTCAAAGTTCTGGATATTGTAGCCAGTGATGATGTCAGGATCCACTGTCCTCATAAACTCACCCCAGCTCTGATATAATCACACATATACATTTATTTATATATTTGTGAGTATATGTGGGTGTAGATAGATAGAGATAGATCAGGCCGACGCACAAACAGCTTTAACATTGGATGAAAACTCAGAGGTTCGAACACAAACAAAATAAATAGGCATTACATAAAAACACATAACTGAAACGCTACAACAATGTGGACAATTAGGCTATACCTAGGGTGACCAGATGAGATTGGCTGAAATTCGGGACCGGGGGGTGGGGTAGACCTACTATGATATTAGACTACATAGCCTATAATAAAAGATAGTGAATTTCAAACCTGAACCAAACATATTTATATTCAAAGATCAGCAGTCTGTCATTAGTCTTTAGTCTGCCACAAAACAGCGGCGTGTTGGGGTTCCGGTACACCAGCCATGTCAAAAGAAAAAGAAAATTAGCTTATCAATGCAAATCTAAATTCGCGCCTATGGTATCTTTGTAGAACTTTAAAAAAAAATAAACAAAAAAAATGCTGCAGCCAATGAGCAGCCGGCGGAGACTGGCTGCAGGACGACTCAACCACCACAGACAGTTTTTAATGTTTTATCAGACAATAACTACTAAAGATTTTGCTTTTGTCAGTTCAAATCTAGCCTAAAAACACATCTCTTTGGCTTAGCATACACATAACACATTATAGACCTCTATAATTCAATGTTAGGCTGCATAGTTTAGATCAGCCGGAACCGGGAACACTTCCCATAAATCCTGATGTACTTTGTACATCATAAGAAGGATGGCGTCTAATCTAATATTAGTCTCTCTGTTTATCCCGAGATTTACCGCAGTCCGCCGGATCCAGGTCGTATCCGGATCTGATGAAGGACCTGCGCCTGGACACGACGACAACGCAGTCCTGAAGTGTCAACTAGTCTCTCCCTTGTGAAGGCCTCCTTCCCTTCCTTCTACCTCTGTACTGATACCATGTTGTCGGGATAATTCCGATTCACGTGGCTACGCGGAAGCGATAAAAAAATTCTCAGAGCCACCAGGCACTGTTTTATGCAAATGAGCGGCCGGATCGCATTAAAGAATTTTCTGTTAGAACGGTGTCGTGTTAGCGGCCCCTAAGTTAAAAACTAATGATCGCTGCGACGGAAATGAATCAATCAAAACTAACTTTAGCTGGACAACAACTTTATTCTAGAGCTGCTGTAAAGCCAAAACAATCTCTGTTACTTTAATTTCTTATTAACATTGTAAAGCTGCTTTGAAACAGTCCATATTATTAAAAGCGCAATATAAATGAAGGTGACTTGACTTTAGTCTAATTTTCGGGACAATGGGTGGTTTGCAGTCACGTGATTGTGATGACGCAAAGGCAGGAAGTGAAGAGCAGAATGGACGAGATAGAGGAAAGTTCGTACTGTACTACTTTAGACGCTATTACAAGAGACAGATAAAAAAAAAAAATAAAAAAAAAAAATTCGAAACATATGTTGGACCTGATCCTTACGTTATGAAGTTTTTCAACTGAATTGAAAGATTTGCCTGCCATCGAGGCGGTAGATATCAGCAACTACCTTGTCTTACAGACATACTTTGACTTTACAAAGTTCGGAAACTGTTACGTTACACAAACATAGCCACATAAGTTGTATTAACTCGCCTTTGACGAAGTGATCACTGCACACACAGGCATTTTCCGATTCGGCTCCTCCCGACCGCAGACGTATGTTTGCAAGCCATTTTTTCCGGCTTTTTTTTGTCAATTTCTTAAACTTTTCCCCCTTATGAACAACAACTTTTGGTACGATAAAAACTCCTCGTGGTTTCTCGGTTTGATCGATTTGAGCAACCATAAATGACGCAAAACATAGGCATTTTGAGTTTGTTATAGTGCTTCCTAAATATAGCAAATCACTTCCTGCCCTCTATCTGCATTTCGCACCATGGCAACACAGTGACATGAAGTCATATGCAAACAAGCTATTAGGGCCGTATTCGGGACAACAGCTTAGATTTCGGGACTGTCCCAAATTTTTCGGGACGTCTGGTCACCCTGGCTATCCCCGACTCACAGTTGCAATTTCTTTGCATTTTAAGGAAAAGGTCAAATACGAGTTTGTCAGTGATGTAGGGGAAAATAAAGTGAGCTCCGTTTTGCTCACAATGAAGCTGGTCTTCATGGAAGTTAAGTTGAACATGTAGTGCAGGAAGCGCGGTACTAATTTAGCTACCAAACTTGGATATGCGCCTAAAATTAGAGCACAATTATAGGTTAACAATAACGTTAACAGAGTGAGCGGCCATGTAAAGTATAATGTAAAGTGGCTAATGTTAGCTACTGTGTACGTTTTGTCATGTTTAAGGTAGCATGTCACCTTTTTGTGGTCCATCTCAAAATGTTCCCACACTTTGGATTTTCTGCCCAACATATTACCGCACATACCGACTGATTAAAATTTTGTCGACTTTTAGGGGGCGGACCTGAAGTGGCATCATGTACATTTACATCTTTAGAGAAAATACACATGTAAACATTTACATTTAAGTATAGTTGGAGAATCTGGGAGTACGTACCTGCAGTAGCTGCCTCTCCTGAGTAAAGCAGAGAATTTGGGAGCCCACTATACTGGCACAGCTCTGTAAGGTGAAGACTGTCCGGATAAACGGCTCCTTCTCTCCCTGACGCTGCACCATAGAGGCGATCTGAATCACAGGGTCAATCTCCGGCTCTGGAAACACACCTGTAACACACACAAACAGTTCAGTTAGTTACGCAGCAAGACATAATACTTTTATTTGCAGGCAATTACAAGGCCAAGAACAAGCACACTAATTGCACATGCTGGCAATGACACAATAAGCTTTTTGTTAATGTTAGTTTGGCAATGCATTACATAGACAAGTGGTTTGGTATAACAAAAATCTCTACAAATTTGACAAAACCCAATACAATCCGTTCAATAGTTTTTTTTTTTTTATCATTTGATTTAAAAAAAACAAACAATTGTAATATATATATATATATAATATATATATATAAAATATTAATAACATTTTTATATTTTTTTTAAAAATTTATATATTAACTAAAACAATGAACAGTTTAACTTGTGGGGGCGCTAAAGAGTTTGATTGATCCCAAAATTTCTAAATGAAATATTGATATCAGTGTGGCAAATTTCACAACTTTCTACCAAATGGTTTTATGGGAAGTCAAACAATCCAATGCAGCAAAATAAGAATAAGCTAAGCTTAAACAGAAGGTATAATGCCTAAACAAACACCTTTTCTGCCAGCACACTCAATATCAAAGCTCAGGACTCTGAGTGGAGCGATCCTCTGCCATTCTCCTTCAGCTGGATGACTGATCAGATCATTCCATGCCACATCCACCTCATACTGACACAGGGAAACCTGAGAAAGAAATCAATTCAAGACAATTCAATGGATCACTCTAATACCTTAAGTGACTGTAGTTGTTTTTCTTTTTCTTTTTACCTTTCCAGGATATTTTGAATTGGTCTGTCCTTCACTTCTCTCTTCCCTCATTCTGTACTTCCCTTTTGGAAGCTCAATCCAGCAGCAACCGACAACATCACTGTCCACCATGAACCTGCCGTCACATGCACATACAGCAGACCTTAGTGCTTTATCAGGTCAAGCAAACAATATCTACCACACATCACCAGTTGAGATGCACAAATCTGGATAAATTGAGAATCAACTTTTTTATTATTATTTTTTTTTAATTAGAGATTGCGATTCGTCACTCCCGTCCCGCCAATAACTGAACATAACTGAACTGTGTGTGAACCATACGTAACCGTATTAAGGACTCGAATACAGGACTGACAACCGTATTCTGCTGCTGTGTGAACGTGGCTTTGTGAAGCTGTTTAATACCTATAGCCTAAAATACAACTGGGCTGCGTTCAGCCCCGACAAAAAGTTGCAAAACGTTTTTTAAACGGAAACGGTGGTGCGTTGAACACCCTGTTTTGATGACGCAAGGGTTGCAACTATGGCAGCTGAGAAGGCCATTCTTTGTGTCCTTTTTGAAGAATTTTCAGATCCTGATGAAATCGGTATAAATACAGTTTAATACTGATCCAACATTTGCCTTGCATTTCAGGATGAAACGACAAACATGTCTTCTAATAGCTTAAATTGTTGCGTATACCGAGCTGCAGTGGGCACATTTGTAAACGACTTTACTTGGACCCATTGTGCGAGCTGTCTCTTTAACACCGTGTGGTTTATATATATGTTGCTGCTGATTGGGCACACCCACCAAACAAAAGAAAACGTATCTCAAACCCCGTTGCACACCGTTTCCAGGAAACATGTTGTTCAACCCGGAAACTGCGGCAAAACGTTGCGCACCGGTTTGAGCTTGAACGTGCCCCTGTTCTCTCTGGATCAACGGCTGCGCCAACGCAGATTTCAATATTTTCCTGTGATTGGTTTGCTGTGATCGTACTTGTCAAAGGCCGAATTGTTATCATTAAGGAGTAAGATCGCATGGGTGTTTGAATCGAGATTCCAATCTTTTGACGATTAATTGTGCAGCTCTAATCACCAGTTTCAGAAACTTTCAAGTACACACAAACACATACCTGATCTCAAAGTCAATGTTGGCTTCAAAAGCCTGGTAGCTCTGGGTGGCGAAATTGGCAAATTTAAAGCCCTGCTCCAGGATACGCTTCGCTGGGGCAACCAGACGTGGCATCGCCATGGTAATGCGCAGAAAGTCATGAGGTCGGTTTCCATGGTAATGATACATACCTTAGTGCAAATATGGAAAAGTCAGTCAGCTACAAACAAGTCGTACAAACAGTTCCATTTTCCATTTACACTACCTTTAAATGTTTGGGACTTCAACAAAAAAAACAATACTTTTATTCAGCAAGGACGCGTTAAATTGATAAAAAGTGACGGTAAAGAATGACTAAATGTACCATGGTTTGCACAAAAATATTACTGTTACAACATATTATTATTATTATTATTAGGATATTATTATAAGATATTGTTTTCTGAGCAGCAAATCATCATATTATAATGATTTCTGAAGGATCATGTGACACTGAAGACTGGAGCAATGATGCTGAAAATCAGAGGAATAAATTACACTTTGAAAATATATAAAAAATAGAAAACAGTTACTTTAAATTGTCATAATATTTAACAATATTAGTCTTAATGTATTTTTGATCAAATAAATGCAGCATTAGCTTCTCTGAAAAACATTTTTAAAAATCTTTAAAAAACATTTGAATTGTAGTGTATATACACACACATTTCTACTAAAATGCCTTACTTTCTTTTGTGGTGATGTCCAATGCCAGCACAGTGACCGCTATGTTGTCTTTATTGGAGCGCATGTCCTTCAATACAGCAGAATTCAGCTCTCTCTGAAACTCAGCCAAGTGTGCATTTGTAAAACCTGAGAGAGACAGAAGACAGTGAGAAATCATGAACGATGTGCTTACTACATCGCAATGACACTGAGCAGCATCCTGTAATTGGCGGCTTACCGTTGGGGGCAGGAACATAGAAATACGGGGCGAATCCATGAATGTGGCAGCACACGCTATTTCCACTGTCCGTCACACCAAACATGCGTACTATGGGCACTTTGCCCTGTACCTGCCCAGGCATACCTGCTACCGCAGGTCCTAAACACCAGACGACAGCACATTGAGGGAGAGGTCTGGATGAAATCATGAATTTTTGTGTGTGCATCTGTGAGAGAGCATGTGTGTCTCACCCAGGTAGTAATCCAGGTCTATCTGCTGAAAAATGAGTGTGTCTGAGTTTGGTTGAAGAGGCGGTGCATGAGGTCGTTTCCAACGTGGATTAAGATCAGCAGAGAATAACTCACCTGAGCAAAAGAGGGTAGATCATGTCGAGGTCAAGGGTCACAAAGTTAAAGTAAAGGCCATTGCACACTGAGTCCGAAATTCGCATCCGAAATTTCCGCACGTTAAAAAAAAAAATGGCCTTAATGTTTGTCCTTGCATATAAAAAACAAAATAAAATAAAAAAATAAGAATTATTCTCCAAAATTGGAAATATAAGGAAATGAACCATACAATTCTAGTTTTAGTGTCAGTACTACTGTACATTAAATTACTACATATAATGTTGAATATAATGTATCATAATGTAATGGGAAAATATTTGTAGGTCCTGATAATGCCAAATGTCTTGTTACCAGTAAAAAGTGGCCTAGATTATTTAAAATATATTTAGTGCAATCATATTCGTCTAAAATAATTCTGTATTTTCAGCTTCAGAACCAGCACCAAGTCCAAGCCTATTCATTTCCACCTCCCAATGTAATATGAAATTTAGCATTTTAAAGCTGCAGTCCGTAACTTTCTTGGGTTAAAAACTATCCAAAATAAATTGAGCAAGTACATAACCAGCCAGTGTTCAAAACTATCTTCTTGCCTTAGCTCGATTCAAAACGGTAAGCTTGTAATAATGTTTTTAATTCCAGTGGTACTGGTGGATTTCCACTGGAAATTTAAGCATGTCTTTGCGTCATTACGTCATATCTGTGTACACATTAAGAAGGTGTCTCTGCTAGTAGGCTATATTGCGTTTGAGGATGTTGGAAGTGGAGATGTATAGCCTTTTCTCACAGCACTTGATATAATTAAACTTTTCAATTTGATGGCGGATCCAGAAAGGTTCAAACGAAAATCACCAGTGACAACTGGAGATTCACCCGTTGTAAAATGCAAAAGACTTCGGAGTGGCTACAGAAAAAAGAGACTGCAACCGGGCCCATGTGAAAACAAGGATAAATATCAGAAGGGCTTTTGAAAGGTGCCGTGAACTCCCTTTTTTGAAGGGGTTCAAAACGGACGCAGAGATGGCTTTTTTTCTGCTGGCCAGGTAAGACATTTTAATGGTTCAATTATGTAACAGTAGCGGACTTGTTCACTTAATTCATAGTTAAGGAATAGGCTACTGAACTACAGGTAGCCCTAATACACATTAAATGTAGTCACGCAATGCTGATGCTGTTAACATTAACATTTTGAGGACAAAGTATAATTTGCACGGTTTCACGGGATATAAGCGATCGTTATATTTAATGATTTGTGATTTGTTTCCACTTAGTTGATCAGAACAAAGATGTTACTTGTTCAGATGACATTTTCCAGTGAAAATTCTTATGTTGGTCATACTTCCAAAAAGTAGAATTCTGAATGACTACTGTGATTCCGAATGACAGTATCCACACTGGCGTGGTGATTGACAGCCGCACATTCTCCTCAAAACATTGGATTAATCCGCGCTGTGCAGTGCCAAGGCACAACCCACGTAAAGTTGATAATTCCCAGAATAACTGCAATTGCAGATTTCGAACAGAGAATGCGACAAAGAGGAAAAACTACGGACTGCAGCTTTAATCAACAGTAATTTTTTTGTTAACCTGGCTTTTACCATATGTCTTGGAGTATCGCAATAATATTGCATCGTGAATTCAGTATCATGATATGCATCAAATCGTGACATGAGGGTATCATTACACCTCATACATATATATATATATAATGCATTTTCTGTTCTAAGATAAGGAATATGGAATTGGCTTCTTTTCTTTTGCTTGTACTGTAATTGTATGCATCGGTTGGTATGTTGTTTTGAATATTTTGTAGATATTTTTGTGTATAGTTTGTGTATATTTGTTTAGGCATTTCATTTAATTAATTAAAAAAACAGACAAAACATACTTACCCACTGGAATGACATCGTGGCCAGCTTGGCCCTCCCCTGACTCCACCTCCATTTCCATTTCATCAAATAGAGCAAGTTCCTCTTCAAACTGGGAGGGACTATCCTCCCATTCTGTGCTTATTTTCCCCTTCTTGGCCTGTGAAGCCCCGCCCATTCCAGGGCCTCCATTGCGCCTTTTAAAGTCCATTCTGAAGCAGCCTTGCAAAAACAATTTCAAATCTTGGTGAGCAAATTAAACACTCAAAAACACTTACGAACGTCCTGAGATGACCCTTTAAAATGTTTTCAACTAGTTGGAACCAAAAAAAGCAGCAACAACAAAACACTTCCAAAAAATCACTTCTATCTTGTCAACTGGATATGTATGGAATACAGAATATGTAGGCTATAACAAATTATTCATAGAATATAAAGGAATATAATAAATATATAGTACACGATACATAATTAAAAGTCTTAGCTCAACGTCTCAAAGCTATAGAATAACATAAAAACGTAGAACAATAACATTAAAATGGAGTGTCTGACTACAACATTTACATAAAAGGGCGGGGCTAATGAAACAGACATACAAAGTTGTGAATGAGTATTTGTTTGTTCATGCGGTTCGAGAGTTAGACAGACATGTTAACGTTACTTATAAAACATTTAGAAGCAATTTCTGATGATAGGAGGGTCTTTAGGTTGAGTCAACATAGTTACTGAAAATCAATGTGCATAAACATTCCGTTTACTAAGCATTGTACACAAGTTATAGGCCTATTGTATAACTTTTTCACACGCTTATTTTACCTATAATTAATCGTAACTGGTATGTAATTCAGCAATCAAAAGAAGCATAATTATACAGCAACAATAAGATCGTATAAACATGATTCAGGCTCATGCAGTTTATTTTCACATTGCGTATTATATTGCGTTTTAAATAATATACTAGGCGAACTGGACAAACAAGAAACGTAGCAGAGCATGTTAGCAATATACAAACAATAAAGAGTCAGCTAATTCACGCAACATCGCAAAATGAGCTGCATCAGATATTGAGGTGCACTCTAGCCACGGAACAAATACATAATCTTTCACCTTTTATTCCAGCTCGAGCTCTATTACTCCATATATGCACTAGAAAAATCTCCCGCCACTTCACAGAGTTGAATGTCAGTTTCAACAGGACATGATAACATCCGTTTTCCCGGTAAAATTGCGTAGGGTCCACGGAGGACTGCAATTGGTCAAAAAGAAGGAAGTGATTCGCCTTCATGGACGACGATATCTGCCATGTTGAGAGGGTCGTGATTAAGAAAAGTGATTAAAAATAGATAGATAGATAGATAGATAGATAGATAGATAGATAGATAGATAGATAGATAGATAGATAGATAGATAGATAGATAGATAGATAGATAGATAGATAGATAGATAGATAGATAGATAGATAGATAGATAGATAGATAGATAGATAGATAGATAGATAGATAGATATGGACAAAGTACATCAATATACGAATTAGAAGCAGTTACAAGAAAAAATAAAATGAGGTATCAGTCATGTTAATAAAAATAATAACTACAAAAACATAAAATAACAATTATAATTCAAATTGAACAGTTGTATTTGTGGCAAGTCCTCTTCCCCAAAAACAGGACTGCCAGTGTCCGTGTGTATTTGTTATGTAACCTTTGTGTTGCATTATCTGCAAAATCCTTGCTGTAAAGAACTGTACTGCCCTTTCAATTTCAGCTTTTAAGCACTTTATTGGTATGATTGTGTACATACAATATTGCCAAAGCATTACACACAAAACAAGTAATGACACACTGTCGATTCTGAATACCTCAAGGCAGATTTATTTTACCCTGGCAACACATGATGGCTGAAATATAATTGGATAAAAGCGCTAAAATAAATATACAATAGTGGAAGCAGCGCAATCAAGAGAAAAACAGTGAGATTAAGAGAATGGACTATTGGGAATAATTTAATACTCATTCATGGAAAAAATATATTAAAGTGCAAGTCAGTGATTCTGATAGTGTTTAGGCCAGCAGAGAAGGCCTTGCTGGCCCTGACGGCCCACCACATACTATTTTATTATATATTTGTTGTCATTTATGTACATAGGTCTTTGATTATATTGATCAAGGCAGTAGTTGGTTTCTGAGGTTGTGCAGCTCAAAATGCGCACAAAAGCATAAAAAAAGCCAACAGCTTAACTTCCTTATGAGTTGTCTAAGGAAATTGTTTAGCCAATCAAAATGATCATTCAGGTAAACGCCTAGTTCTCTGTGGAAGTGAGTGTTGCGACCGTAGACCATAGACTGTAAAAAGCCGTAGACGCTGCTCTTACCAGAGATCAAGGAGGCGGAGACGGCGTCAGATAAGACATGCCCACATTTTTATGACGTGCCTGGTCGCATGCGAGCTGTCACTCTGACGGACAGCCAAATTGTCCAACAGACAAGGTGAATTTGCGCAGGAGATTCCGCCCACTGTCAAATATCCTCCTGGTGATTGAATTCAGCAGATGCGAAGCTTGCGCCGCTGAGCGAGGAAAAGACGCTACCGCAGGGTGAGTGCATAACAGCTTTTGTGTGTTGTCAGTTTGAAATTAAATGTCCGTGTGTTTTAAACCCCGGAGAGGGAAATTATCTTCTATCTGCAAAGCCCGTGATTACTGTCACGCGCAGTGCTCTTCGTTTACCCGTGTCTAACGTTAACCCACTTTTGCAGCCTGTCCTTCCTCAAAGCGTGCAAGACGAAATGCTGCAAACTTGCGACTTTTTTTTTATCGTGTCCACAAGTTTATTCTATGCACTTTCACATTTATGCCCACGAAACATATTATATGTTTTTTTTTTTTTTTTTTTTTTTTTTTTTTTTGTTATGGTGACAATGACGTTCTGCGTTTGACTGTTCCTGTGTGGTCAAAGCGCACGTACGCACGCAATTAACCGTATGCGTCCGAGAGAGACTCGGTGGTAAAATGCCCACCAGTCATAAATCACACTTCACCAACACTTCAATATACTACACTGGGGTTTCATAATCCAAGTAGCCATTGCGTGAAGGTGTGTTTATGACGTATGGAGGACCTTTAAGTACCGTTATTTAATTATGAATCCTGGCTGGGTTTATAGGGACTATATATAAGCCTCTTCTCTCAATTACTTTCTTGCCATCTCGTAAAACAGGCCTCATGTTGCTCAATGTATGTTGTAATTGGAGGATGTGTAAGTTATTGACTGTCCCGGTATTACATAGTGTTGTATGAAAGATCATGCCTAGACTTGAGATGAAGGCATAATGTCACAATGTATTTGTAGACCTCTCACCTGATCTGAAAATGCACTTGCTCATAGTTCTTGCTCATAAAGGGCTTTTTCAAATGTGTTTTCATGTGCAAATCTGAGAGAGGAAGAGCCAATGAGCCATGCTGGATGAGTCATTATAATGAAATGCTGTGGATATAAATTGTTGTAATTTTGGGAAAGTGAGGAAGTGTGTGTGTGGTGCATGCTTGAAGGTCATATACTGATGTAGACCGCACTTGTGTGTCAAATAAAGCTACATGCGTCATTGTATGATGGATATAAGTGACACGTTAGTTTAAATGTCAGGAGTTTAATGTAGATGAGACTAAAAACATGGATAAATTGATTGATATTATCATTGTTTTCCATTACCCAGCATGCCACTGGCGCGCAGTTTGTCGGTTACCTCCCTGTCTGGCTTGGAGGACTGGGATGAAGAGTTTGATCGGGAGGATGCAGTCCTGTTCGAGATCGCATGGGAGGTCTCTAATAAAGGTGTGCATGTTTCTTTTCTCGAGTATGATGTTTTGTTGCTAATGTATCATCATAGACATTTCAAATCATATCCTCAAAAATCTACACTACCATTTAAGTTTGTGGTCAGTAAGATTAAAATGTTTTTGAAAGAAGTCTCACCAAGGCTGCATTTTTTTCAAATCAAAAATGCAGTAAAACAGTAATATTGTGAAATATTGCAACATTGTTACTCCAAACTTCAGTGTCACATGATCCTTCAGAAATCATTCTAATATAATGATTTGGTGCTCAAGAAACAAACTCTTCTGATTATTATTACCAATGTTGAAAACTGTTGTGTTGCTTTTTGTGGAAACTGATTTATTTTTCAGGTTTCTTTGAAAATAATCTTTTGTAACATTATAATATGATATGTCTTTACTGTCACTTTTGAACAATTTAATGCATCCTTCTGAATAAAATTATAAATTACTTTAAAAAAAAATACCCCAAACTTCTGAACTGTAGCAAATTTAGTTAAGATATTTGTATTGTTTTTACACTGACATGTCATGAATGGACTAACAAAACTAAAGAGTTTTAGGGTTGTAATATTTGAGTGTAACCTTTCATTCAATAAAAGATGAACTGAATAAAAGTTTTTAACCTCCAATAACCAGAGCTAAACTGGTAAACAAACAATACTCTACTTTACATAGCCTATTGCATTTTCCATAGAAAGTGTCAATATATTTGGTAAGCACAAAGAGGATTTTGATGCAATACAATACAATGAATTAACCAATAACCAATTGTTTTGAAGAGAGTTATTAGGTAGTCTACAATAATCTTCAGTTTTGAAAAGGAGAAACCAGATACTGTTGTTGTTGTCACACCACAAAACCCTATATGCCACATGACTCAAGTGCCAAGCGTTCACAGACACTGTATCCATCCACATACCATCATGTGACTCTAGTGTTGGTATTTGTTGCACTCTGTGAATATTATATATTATTGACAGCTAGATTAGATAAAGGTCAAGGAGACATTGCGATAGCCGTCGACAACGTCAAGTTCAAACGGTTGGGTGGCATTCTCTTTGCTGGACCTAAACATCTGTTGAAGGTAAACTAACCACTCTCGTTTTGTGGCAGTTGGTGGCATTTACACGGTGATCCAGACTAAGGCGCGTCTGACCTGTGAGGAATGGGGTGAGAACTACTTTCTAGTTGGCCCGTATATGGAGTCCAATGTCAGGACGCAAGTGGAGCTGATCGAACCCTGTAATGCAGCACTCAGAAGAACCATTGATAAAATGAACAGCAGTGGGTGCAAGGTATACAAATGCACACACATCCTTGCTGGCTAGTTGACTTAATACATATGAAAAAAGAAAGACAATTTCTAGCTCTGGGTTTGTTCACCTCCTGTTTATCCACACTAATATGTGCACACATCACGCAGCCCATTTTAATCTGCTCTTATCCTCAGTGAAACCCTAAACCTTCATTCTTGTGTGTGTGTGTGTGTGTGTGTGTGTGTGTGTGTGTGTTAGTTAAAGGTTAAAAGGCTATATCTGTCTCCTACAGCCAGACTGAGGTCTATTTCGGTTCTTTGAGAAATTTCCCCCCTGAGAGACACTTTGTGAATTGGTGCAAGCATTATTGCCAGGTCACTTTGCTGTCATCCAGGTTTCTCATAGAAAGTATTAACTAAAAATTGTGATTTTGAATAACAGTTTTGCCAAATTATGAAGACAATATCAGCAAGTGTGGTAATCTTGGTTATCAAAATACTTTTTCCATGAATGTTTTAACGAATCGTTTCAAATCTTTAGCAAAGTAACAATGTTTTAGACCTCATTCCTTCCTCTGCCTCTTTCTCTAGGTATATTTTGGTCGATGGCTGATTGAAGGCTCTCCATATGTGATTCTGCTAGACGTGGGCTTCACAGCCTGGTCTCTGGACCGCTGGAAGAGTGAATTGTGGGAGAAATGTGGTATTGGTGTCCCCTGGTTCGACAGAGAGGCTAACGATGCTGTTCTCTTTGGCTTCCTCACTGCATGGCTGCTGGGAGAGGTGTGCAGTGTTGTTTTTGTGTATTTATTAATATTTTTAATTACTGGTAACTTTTATTTTATATTTTCAGTTTAAGTGTTTGTAATTTTGCTTTGGTCATTTATTAAGTTTCTATTTAGCTTTCATTTATTTTTAATTCAGTTTTAGGAATTTTTTAACTTTCATTTTTAAGTTTTTTAATTTCAGTATTTAATCTTATATTTATATTCTATTATTGTATTTTAATAGTTTTAGTTAACTAACTACACTGGTGTGTGTCATTGCTTTTTTTATAATATCTATATGAATATTAATTTTGTCAGTGTAAAGTACATGTTTTTTGGTCAGAAAATTCAACAAAAAATGAGTTAGATATTAAATAACCTATTGTTTTTGGTAACCCAGTGAATTAAATATATATTTTTAAAAGATACATATCTTTTTATTTGGAACATGGACATAAACAAAGATGTTTAATTCTCATTTATTATGATTATGGTTATGTGTGTTTCAGTATGCAGCTCAGTGTGACGGCCCTCCTCACATCGTGGCACATTTTCACGAGTGGCTGGCAGGTTTGGGGCTTGTCTTATGCAGGCAGCGTCAGTTACCCATAGCAACAATCTTCACCACACACGCCACTCTGCTCGGCCGATACCTGTGTGCCGGAAGCGTCGACTTCTACAACCACCTCGCAGAGGTTCGTTTGTGGAAGAGATTGTGTATTTGTGAATATGTGATACTTCCCCATTACTGTGTATTAATCATCTAACTCCAGATAGATTCGGTTTTCTTGAGAAAACATTCCCTGTTTCAAGCAAATAATAGTTTGACACCAATAAATATTTTCTGGAATCAAAAACAGCAACTGTAATTCAGCTGTTATCCCTAATTTAATAAAGGTGAAATACATAGTTTCTGTGAGACTAGTGGCACCTTGGGGAATTACAAAATTAAGCATATTTTCAAACAACCTTGCAAACGTCCCTTTGTGCGTCATGCCTCCCCAAACCCAAACCGCTGTTACGGGTGCTTGTAGGCATGTCTCAAAAGGTAAAGTTAAAATTGGTGTACTTTCAATAAAAGATTAAACCTATTAGGAATACTTTTAGCTGTGTTGCAATGTGTTGTAAGCAATTGAGTAGATTAACACTTTGTCTAGACTCTAGAGCAAACGCGAGCGTCTTTAATATACTTTTTAATATACCCATCCTCCAATGTAACCTTTTACAATGTAAGATTGTAAAAAACAATGTAAGATTTTTTGACTCTTGTGTTTTGATGGTGCCTTGGAGGCTCAGTGTTGACACTTTTTGGAGCGATAAACCCATGAATAGCATACTAATACTAGTCAATAAACCAAAAACTGGGTTAAGACTTAAGAGAAAGTATTTTAACATAAAAAAATACTCTACCTTTTAAGAAAGTGTTCTGAAGTGTCTCTCGTTATTTCTCCATGTGTAGTTTAATGTGGATAAAGAGGCAGGTGACAGGCAGATCTATCACCGGTACTGTCTGGAGCGTGCAGCAGCCCGCTGTACACACGTTTTCACCACCGTCTCTCAGATCACCGCCATTGAGGCCGAGCACTTACTAAAGCGGAAACCAGGTGACTTTAGTTTCTTAAAAAGACTGTTACACTACATTTCTAATGGCGTAATGGCACTGTCAGATGATACCATTTAAAATGTCATCATGGGCAGATTGATCTGGTATTAGAAGAGATTCTGACCTCATTTTCACTCAGGAGGATTCTTGATTTAGTTCAGAAATGGAATTTTGTCCATGAAGGGATGGGATGGGATTTATTTATTTTTTTACCTATTTTTAACCATTTGCTTAAGATATCAACTTTCACTTTTCTCTGTCAGATATTGTGACTCCTAACGGTCTGAATGTGAAGAAGTTCTCAGCCATGCATGAGTTCCAGAACCTCCACGCTCAGAGTAAAGCGCGCATCCAGGAGTTTGTCAGAGGCCATTTCTATGGGTCAGGGTTCATAATACGCACAGTCATATTCACATGTCCATATACGATAACACTCTGTCATACATGTTTTTTTGTTTTGTGTTCCCTGCAGGCATTTAGATTTTAACCTTGACAAGACGGTGTTTCTTTTTATTGCTGGACGCTATGAATTCTCAAATAAAGGAGCTGATATCTTTCTTGAAGCATTGGCCAGACTAAATTACCTTCTGAGGGCAAGTATTTGTTTTAGGGTGTACACTAGAGATGCGCGGATCAGCTCAAACGTCACCTGAATCCGCTGTTAAAAATAAATAATTCAAGCGCCACCCACCCAAACCTATGATTTTCTCTGATTCAGATTTCATCACCTGACCTGCACCAGATCGTCACATTCTAATTCTCAGTGTTAAGGGTGATGTTATGGTAACGTATTACACTGAAGTGGGCTGCTTTTAAATGTTCTTTGTCAAAATTACATTTCCTTAATAGCCTAAAACAGAGGCTTTACTCCCTTCAAACTTAAATTGGAATGTCACTGTTTCCCTCACTGCAACTTCCCGAACACACAAGAAATTAAATGCGTTCAGCCTAAACAAATGCTGGATATAGGCTTTATTAGTTTGTCACATACATACAGCGCTTCACAGACGTTACATATCACATATCCAGTACTTAACTGCCCTGGTTAACTATTTCACTAAAACGCTCCCACACTGTATTTTTCTTTCCTTCCTTTTTTTGTTTTTAATGATCCTTTTTAAAATTTCTCTTTGATCTGCTGCTTAAACAAGTAGACACCTCAAGTGAATATAACCTAAGAGTCTGCAAATTAGTGCCTGACGAAAAATTAAGCTTTAAACACATTAATATTTCCATAGACTCTTATTAGAATAATTTCTGTTAAAGGGGTGGTTGATTATGATTTTACTTTTCTAACTTTAGTCAGTGTGTAATGTTGCTGTTTGAGCATAAACGACATCTGCAAAGTTACAATGCTCAAAGTTCAAAGCAAAATAAAGATATTTGCTTTTAAAGAAATCGTTATTTAAGGTCTACAACAAACGGCTGGTAGGGACTACACGAAATTCCTCCAGTTAGTAATATCACTAACCCTAAAATTTACATAAACCCCGCCCCCGCAGTACATGTTGAGAAGAGGAAGAGGAGTTGTAGTAGAGCACATTTGTGACTCTGCTCAAACTGTCGCATCCGTCTTTTCACATGCAATACAGTACGTAACACACATGCAATACAGTACGTAACACAAATGCAATAGCATGTCACTCTGTAGGCATCTTACAACAGTTCCCACACAAGCGATTTTATAGAATATCATGACAGAATATGCTAATTGAAGATAGTTAACTCCACATCAGCTACATAAATTCATCAACAAACCATTCAGAAACGTCCTGTTGCATTCTACATGTTGTCACTTCTTCTTGAGTCTCTCCATCATTGTCTGACTCCAGTTTAAACATAAAAGGCAGAACAGTTTCTGACATTTTAGTGCTTGTCTGAGTGAGGTAATTGAGCTGTTAACACCATAGACTGTAAAAAACCCATTCATAAGGACGGTTTTGAGGCCGTTTATGGAGGGAATGGGCGGCGCCATCTTTGAAAATCTTTTCAGAAAGGATACAGAGGTGGTATGATGTGTTGTGTCAGATCATGGCCGAGACGTCAAATTTCAGGAATTCCACTCACGAAGCCCGTTATCAGCTGTCAATCAAGCTGTCAATCAAAGTTAACCACGCCCTTATTTGTCATACATTTTATATCTAAATACGATCTAAACTAACAAATTAGAAAAAAATTCACCCCCCTCACAGTTGTCAGGCACTCGGAACCTATCGAAAAATACAATAAAAGTCCATGGGACCAACCTGTAAAAACATGAATTTATGCTGTGAAAATGGACATTTTAACATGGGGTCTATGGACATTTGCTCCCTTTTGGGACCTGCCCCTAGCGGATTTTCGATGTATTGCAGTTTTTCGCACTTCCGGGTAGGCTTCATTGAATGTTGCCGCTTGGTTAACACACACAAGCTCTTCAAGCTCCGCCCTCTGTGCTGGAAGCAGCAGCTCATTTGCATTTAAAGGGACACACACGAAATAATGTGTTTTTACTGACCCTCAAAAAGGGAGAATTTTAACATGCTGTAAAAATTATCTGTGGGGTATTTTAAGCTAAAACTTCAAATGCACACTCTGGGGACAACAGAGACTTATTTTACATATTGAAAAAGTGGCATTATACCACCCCTTTAAGCTTGTGTATATTAGTTAAAACTTAAGTTATTAAGCAATTATATCTCATGTAGTTTTTTTTCCTTTGCGTTATATATGATGACCACTAGAAGGTGCTCTAGGCATATTTTTTCCTTGATTGGTTTCCTTGAAGAAATGCACGTTGTTGTTAAAAACAAAAGTAAAAGAGTGGGGCGCGTTCATTGCATTTTACCGTGAAATGATAATTCCGTGTCTTCACAATATAAAATCAACACAATATAATGATTTATTTCATTCACCCACAATTAATTGGAATGTTATTTTGTATTACTTGGCCCGCCCGACCCGCGGATATAAGCGCGATCCGTGTATCATTAGTGTACACTATGTGCATTTGATATGTCACAGTACAAACACATAAAATGTTATAAAGATGAAGAATCTTTGTTAGAAAAGTTTTAAATGTGACCTTGATTTTAAACATTATTCTTGTGGTTCTAGGTGAATCACAGCGAGGTGACCGTAATAGCATTCTTCATCATGCCTGCTCGTACCAACAACTTCAACGTGGAGACCCTGAAGGGCCAAGCCGTACGGAAACAGCTCTGGTAACCATGACTGCTGCACTGTGAGGACTACTACTGTGAATGACACTGTGTAGCTCAACCTACTTACTTCATATAAACTCCCAAGATCGCCTTGAAATTAGTGCTAATATTATTTATACTGTATTTTGAATTCGCTTTTGTTTTTATATTTTCATTTTAGTAATTTTGTAATTTTATAAGTTTGTTTTTATTTCTATGTATCTATGGTTTATTTATATTTCAGTTTTAGTTTTAGCAGTTTTAATACTTTAACTTAAACTTTTACTTCAGTAAGTTGCTAATGCAACATTTTAAATTTTCCTTAGTTTAAATCTTTCATCTAATATTTATTTTTAATTTTATTTCATCTTAATTTTTAATTTTCATAAAATAGTTTTAGTTAACAATAGCAATACTTGTCTAGAGCGTCCCAACACAGCTGCCATTCTGCAGTGAAGGCTGTATGATGTAGAAAGAATTGTATTTAGTTATTCTTAAAATGAACAGTAGTCATAATGTCACCTAATTGAAAGGAATAGTTTTTTTATTAATTATTTTACATAAATATAATTATTTACTCATCATTTTGCTCAAAAACACATATACAGTTTTTTGGGTGCTTTCACACTTGGTTCGATTGCCTGATCCTCTCCCCCTTCTTCTGCTTATAATTATATTATTTGTGTCTGAACCGCGATACATTTGCGACATCAAAGCAGCAGCTGATTACCCCTATTGCTTGGTAACGACGACGGAGGAGATAGTGGCAAAATGCACAGCATTGCTCACCTCACTTTTATATTTTGTTTTTTGTACCTTTGGTTACATTTTCAAAGCATCAGCACATAACACTTGCCGCAAATGTTCTAAAGAAGGCGGGAGTCCATTACTGCAGAAGGCGAACAGAAATGAAATGTACATTTTCTCTGCTTGCAGTGCATCAGCTTGTCAGGAAGGTGAGTGAAACCAACAGTTGTATCGGGTCATACGTCATCAATAGCGGTTCACTTCCGCAATTTAGTACGATTGTGTACCATCTACCAACCTTTTTAATGCAGATTCAGGTACAGTTCACAAGTGCGCACCCGAGTTCGGAGAACAGTGTGCACATCATCCAAACGAACTAAACTCTGACGTCAATCGAACACGGGTGCGCACCAAAAGTGCTAGTGTGAAAGCACCCTTAATTTCAGGGACTCGGGGTCTGTTGGAACAGTGAATGGATTTTGTTGTGATATTGCATCTTTGTTGTATTGTCAGGGACACTGCACAGACTGTGAAGGAGCGCTTTGGGAAGAAACTCTACGAATCACTTTTAGTGTGAGTTGCCTCTTCAACTGCATCAAAAAAGTGTGTGAATCTCTTCTTTGGAGTGACATTGGGCTCTTTTATTTTGTTCTCAGAGGGCAGTTGCCTGATGTGTCTAAGATGTTAGATAAAGAGGACTTCACCATAATGAAGCGTGCCATCTTCGCCACCCAACGACAGTGTCTGCCCCCCGTCTGCACTCACAACATGCTGGAGGACAGCAGTGACCCCATCCTCAACTGCATCCGCCGCATTGGCCTCTTCAACACCTCTCAGGACCGAGTCAAGGTACACAGACACACTGTGTATAATTAAAGGCTCACTAATTGATTTGTTTTTCTGTGGGAAAAATACTGAATAAAACTTTAAAGACTCCTATTCTTCTGCTAGGTGATTTTCCATCCAGAGTTTCTCTCCTCAACTTCTCCTCTCCTGCCGATGGACTACGAGGAGTTTGTGAGAGGCTGCCACCTTGGAGTATTTCCATCTTACTATGAGCCCTGGGGATACACACCAGGTATAACTACACACACTCCTATATGTACACTACTGTTCAGAGGTTTGGGGTCAACATTTTATTTTTTTGAAAGAAATTAATACTTTAAAATGATCTAAAGTGATACTGAAGACATTTTTAGAATATGAAAATGTTCAAAATATTTTAAATTCAAATAAATGTTGTTCTTTTCATCCTTCTTTTCATCAAATAATCCTGTGTTACTTTACAAATATCCTGTTATTTTATAAATCAACATTTTAAATAAAATATTATTTCACTGTATTATTGTTTTTACTGTATTTTTTATCAGATAAATGCAGCATTGGTAAGGAAAAGAGATTTCTTTCAAAAACATGACAAAATATTACTGACCCCAAACATTTTAACGGTAGTGTATGAACTAATTAAATGCGTATTAATAACTGCCACTCAACACACATCTCTCTCCCAGCTGAGTGTACAGTGATGGGTATCCCATCGATCTCCACTAACCTGTCTGGGTTTGGCTGTTTCATGGAGGAGCACATTGCTGACCCATCAGCTTACGGTGAGAGCTGTATATTTATGGTGGAAAAGATAAACAGCATTTAAAGTCTCATTTTTGTTTGAATCAGTTTTATTTGGTTCCTAATTCCCTCTCTCTCAGGTATCTATATTCTGGATCGGCGGTGCCGTGGAGTGGATGAGTCCTGTAATCAGCTGACGTCTTTCCTGTTTCAGTTCTGTCAGCAGAGCCGCAGGCAGAGGATCATTCAAAGGAACCGAACTGAGCGCCTCAGTGACCTGCTAGACTGGAGATATCTGGGCAGGGTAAGACACCACACACACACACACACACACACTCAATGAATTGCTTTTTCCAAGTTCATACCACCCAGGACTGTCAGCCACAAGATGTCCAAATAACTGTATATGCATCAAAACAATAAAGCTATCATGTTATTGTTCTTGAACTAATATAACATGTTTTTTTTTCTTAGTATTACATTTCTGCCCGTCATATGGCTTTAGCGAAAGCTTTCCCGGACACATACATCTATGAGCCTCAAGAACCCACTTCAGTAAGTTAAAATGATGACTTAAGTTTGTAAGTCTTAAATTTAATTATCTAGACCAGTGGTTCTCAACCTGAACTCTCAACCCGGAAGTCTCAACCTCAGCAGACATCCAAGGGGGACTTTGGTAGAAATTGAGTGTAAAATAATTTTTTTATAATGCTTTTCAAGCTAGTTACAAACAACTAGACAAGTCATGGGGCTTTTGAGTGCTGTTGTGGACAATGGGGGGCCTTGGAGTCAAAAAGGTTGAAAACCACTGACTGCTCTAGATAGATCTGGTTAATGTCTATGAGCTAAGATGTAAATATTTGTTGACATTTATTCTTTTATTCACGTAATCCAGGCCACAGGCTTCCGTTACCCGCGACCTGCCTCTGTGCCCCCTTCTCCCGCCCACTCGCTTCACTCGTCTCCTCATCACAGTGAGGGTGAGGATGAGGAGGAACCGTATGACGAAGACCTGGAAGCAGAGAAAGACCGGGTCAACATCCGCCAACCGCTTAATGTACTGAACCGAAACAAGAATCATACAGTCGGTCTTCCTGAGAAAAACTAAAACACAGCCCTACATGCATACATACACAAACTGTAGCTAATACTGTGAGGCACTTATTTACACACACACACACACACACACTTTAAACACAACAACACTCCCCTAAAAGTGAACGTAATGCCTGCAAACAGTGTGTTTGCATGTTGGTTTTCTGAAGAGAAATAAATAAGATATTTAAGTATATGGTGAGCCATAGTTTGTGAAGATTTCACTGGTGTCTTTCATACAAGGCCTATTACAAAAACAACTGAGAGCAAAGGATTTAGTAGTAGCTAGAGTTATTCAGATGACAATTCCTATGGATTCATACCAAACTGACCTCCAGCTGTGTGTCTGTGATGCTGGTCTTAAAGGGGTATTGCACCCAAAAAATGAAATTTACCCCGTGATTTACTCACCCTCAAGGCATCCTAGGGGTATATTACATTCTTCTTCCAGACGAACACAATCGGAGTTCAAATCATAAACGGCCATTCACTGCCATTATAAAGCTTGGAAGAGCCAGGACATTTTTTAATATAACTGATTGTATTCGTCTGAAAGAAGAATGTCATATACACCTAGGATTACTCGAGGGTGAGTAAATCATGGGATAATTTAAATTTTTGGGTGAACTATCCCTTTAAGCGGACATTCAAATGGCCACTGTGAAAAGTTAAGGCTCTTATTCCTTATAAAGGTCTTATCAATCCTTTACAGGAAAGGTTAAAAAAAAAAACATTATTTATACACTGTTCCAAACCTGTATGACTTTCTTCTGTGGACCATAAAAGAAGAATATTCACGCTGCTCTTTTATATAGAAAATGAACGAGTCAAGGTTCAATATATAAACATAGAATAAAAATAATCCATATGGCTCACTGTCTTCTAAATTCGTACAAGATCTTTGTATTAAGAACAAACCCAAATTTATCTGTCATGCTTTGACAGTCATTATTACTATTCACTTTCATTGTGCTAATTTCAAAGAGCTAAACTTCTCCATTTGTGTTTCATGAAAGCAAGAAATTCATACATGTTTCAAAAGACTTGAGTTTGAGTAAATGATGACTGTACCGTTATCCGAAAACATTCTTGCAATTCTTTACTCACAGCCAGATTTCCCTTTGCAGTATTATGTACTCTCAAAAACATAGTGAGTATCCAGCAATTATTATTATTATTATTATTATTAAAGAATCACAAGCAAGTAATGTAGCAAAAGCTAACCTGCCAAATGAATGCACTGGAGGATCATTGATACTGTAATACAAATACACACAAGCACTGTTTAAATTAGTCATGTCTGTCACAGCTGTACAACTGAGATTAAAGTCTACAACATTATTGACATGACGACAGTTTTTTATTATTATTTCATCATGTCCAACTGTTATTCTTCGGTTAACTTGTACACTTTCTGCAGTAATCCACTGTTGTCAACACAGATATACCCTCCCTCCATGACCCTTGCAGACTGGAAAAAAAAAAGACAACATAATTCAGATATAATGTAATATATAATAAGAGATAACAAAAGTTTATGATGCTATTATTTTTTATGGCTATATTATCTGTGTAAAGCCAGATTTGGCTCAGGATGTTCAGCACCTA
Source organism: Gila orcuttii (assembly GCA_026230005.1). Taxonomy (NCBI): domain Eukaryota; kingdom Metazoa; phylum Chordata; class Actinopteri; order Cypriniformes; family Leuciscidae; genus Gila; species Gila orcuttii. Next base: position 28,035,231 of record JAPDVR010000003.1, read on the forward strand.
CTGTGTTTTTTGGCTATATACACTCCATCTGTCTTTCTTATGCAAACATACCCAGTAAGCTGCTCCAGAAGGAATTGTATGTGGCATTTCCTGTTACAGCTCCCAGTTTGGCGGGGTTCTGTCTTTCCGTTTTCACTGAGAACCCATCTGGACCTATTACCTCAACCTCCACAATATGGTAGTCTGCTAATCTGGAGAGAAGGGCAAGAAGAGAAGCTCATACTCAAGATTAGGGATTTGAACAAAACCCAAACCTGAAGTATAGTGTTTTTTTTTTTACTTTTGCCACTGAACAACTACTTAGCAACATGCTGAAAGGTCTCTGTATGGAGGCAGTTTTATTGTGTTTTATGAGGAATGAAACATTTTGAGAACCAGTTGGCAACTCACGCAGTGTCTGAAACGATTTCTCCAGTAACCCCATGGAAACCCAACTTTGATGCGGCTATGGCCGCAGCTGCCATCGTGTTCACATTGTTGGGGGCTATGGGGCAAAGCTCTGCTACTGAGCCGTGGTACAAGACCCGCCTCCCCTCTCCCTCCGTCCAATCAGAAAGCAGGCCACCAGTCAGTCGAAAGCAAGAGGGATGTTTAGACATTCGGATGGAAAGAGCCTACGAGAGAGACATTTGAAAATTACTTAAGTTTTATTATCCCTCTCACATTAAAAAATATATTAAGTTGAACTTAAGCTATTAACTTTGCTGACCACCTGTTGAATATAAATATTTTTCATGAGCAATCATATTAAAATTTGTATAGTAAATAATTATAATAAAATGGTCTCACCTGCAATGTTCCGCTGTCGTTCATTTTTTGAATATCTTGGCCACCCCATAATGCACCACTGGGCACATAAAGTGTTTTCCCATGTTGTTTTGCAGCAGTGCGGAGCTCGTGCTCAAGCTGGATGTCGGAGAGGGCCGAAGGGCTGCCCACCTGAGGAGGGAAAAACTTGATCAGGGATAGTTCTATAACAATTACATAGCCAACACAGCTTGTAATCATTATGAAATAAATGTAAATAATATGGAAAGCAAGATTTCAGGTGATAATATAGAGGTAAAGTTACCAGGAAATGAGCGTTTGACAGAAATCTGACCCCAAACTCTTTAACTATCTGTGGATGACACACCTCCACTATTACATCAGTTACTCTGAAACACACACAAAAAAAATTATAAGTGCTCTTTTTTGCTCTCCTGTTTACATTTAAACAAATAGGTTGATTTCAGGTTGATTGGGACACTTTTTGCCATTAATATGAAACATGCACGTGCATACAAACATATTAGCATTGTTTACCTGCATGTGAAATCTGAGAGGTCATGTAGAATGAGCTCTTTCGGCAAAGAATCTTTAAGTTTGTCTGGATTTCGGTTCCAAACAAATGCTAATTGCAGCCCCACTTCAGCTCCTTCCCTTTGGATCTTCTCAACAAGAAACTGTCCTGAATGTAGAGAGAAAGATGAAATACAAGCTTTATGGTTTGACAGAACATCAATTGATACTGAACATGAGTAATCACAGCTCTTCCACACTTCTTGACCAATACATTTTTATGATATTTTAGTGGTTTGTGGTATGGACAGATTCACTAATGAATCAAAAGTCCCAGATACTTTTCGATGACAAAATACATGGTTATATGCAGATTACATGAGAAAATGGCCTTAAGATGTTATATTTAAAAATATGACTATAAAAATTGTTATTTTGTATAAGGTAATATGCAATATTTAAGTGTAAATTAAATATATCAATGTGTAATACACTGTAGGGAAAGTTGAAACAGAAGGTTTTTTTACTGGAGAACTCACCTAAATGTCCATATCCCACAATTCCAACCTTTAAGGATATATCAGACATATCTACAAACAGAAAAGAGATTCAGAAGAACCATAATAGCATTTCTATAGAATGTCTAATCTCGAGGGTTTGTCTGCTAAATGTAGTTCAAGGGAGCTAATTATTACCCACAACTATCTAACAACAGTGTAGTCTATTTTGTAACTTCTGAAACATGGAAACAGCATGTAGGCCAAGAAGATTTGATTATATTGCATGCATATTCCCCACACATGCTCTTGATTAAAACTTTGGCCCCTCCCCCTTTTCATTTTCTCCAATGTCACCGTCCAACTATAAATATTCTCCTTTATCTCCAACACACTGATGTCAATCGCTCCTCTCAACCTTCTCACTTACCTGTTTAATCCTTACCCTTTCTCTATTTTCACTCTCTCTTTCTTCTTGATGTTCGTCGATCTTGTTTCGCTGTTTGAACTTGAGAGATTGTTGGATAGAGCTGGACCTGGTTAAAGTTCATGTTAATGATTAGACTTTGTGTGTGAATCCTTTGTGTGGATATTTTAAAGGAGCACTGTAGGCTAATACTATTTATGAGGATGAGGTAGAAACGGGGATCATGAACCCAGACCTAAGAAACTTCATTAAGTTGCCATGCTATCAATCTAGAATATCTGGTCTTAAAACAACTTATTAACAACAGTTAGACAAAAATGTTATGTTAGACTCCCAAAATATAAAACATTTAATGTATCTAGAATATATATATATATATATATATATATATATATATATATATATATATATATATATATATATATATATATATTCCTTTTTTTGCATCATAACTGTGGCCCTCATATGGGTGACCATGTGGAAAAATTGAATTATCTCCAGCAGTTTTGATTATAACAATGCAGTTAAAACCGCAAGGAAGCTAATAATCAAAAATAATTAAAAATAATTAGAATTACAATGATTATTATAATAATTACAATACTTTGGATAATTGTTTATACTAACCTAAATATATAAAAATGTAAATAAAAAGTCTCTTGTGTTTCTCCTTACTCTGACATCTACAAACACAACAGAAAAGCTGATCAAATTAATAAAATAAGCTGAAAAGACGGAAATCAAAGTGAGAAAGATAATGTTCTATAATTAATAATAATAATGATCTTATAATAATAAAACATAATAAAAAATGATCTTCCTGAACTTGTGTCTCAATCATCAAACCTTTGCTCATACTGATGATGTCACTGCAGGGTAATAGGCCATGATGCAGAGAGCAGGCACAGAAAGAAGGAGAGAGAGTGAGGGGTGTACTTTGTTTATGACAGAACAATCTGACAGATAACACATCCCTCATAATGGTCCAAAGTCCAGACCTACCCCAGCCAATGAAACACACTGGTATACATAGTTCACAGAGACATTACAGATCTCCCAGTTGTGGAATACGTGGCCCACATCTGAGAACGGTGTGTGTATTACTGTTTAGGCCAGAAGAGAGTGATGGACATCCTGGAGACAAGTGCCTTTGACCGCAGACAACGCAGAAACACGGTAATCACAGCAAACACACACACACACACACACACACACACACACACACACACACACAAAGGGCCATAGCTAGAGGATTTGGGGCCCCTGAAAAAATATTGATGTGGGCCCCCACCACCCTCCACTAATATCATAGCATATAGCCTAGTGTACAATAGATGAGCATGGAGGCCCATAACAGAAGATGGTGATGTAGTTGTAAAACCTTTATTTTAAAAGTTAATGTTTATATAAAAATTACAACTAATAAAAACTAACAAAAAGCAAGAAATTGTTAAATAATAATAAAAAACAATTTTTAAAATAGTAGGCCTAACAGCAAAATTATGTTTTTTCCACCCATCAGTCTGTTATAATTCATAAATCAAAAAATTAACATTTAGAAATTGACAAGAATGCAGTCACATTTAAAAAATAAAATCATTTATTGTCTTATTTTTTAATAAAGATAATATAGAACTGGTAATATTATTAAATAAAGCTAATACATTTATTCATCCAAGTGCAGTGTGTTGTAGGCCTATTCGTGTTTTCTTGATAGGCTACATCATCAGCCGGCAGGCATAATGCAAAGCGTCGTGACTCGTGTCAATGTTTTAACTCTTTTTACAATAGTGTAAAAAGACAGGGATTTTGACCACGTAATCATTCGGTCGATTGTGGTGCCGATACACCGATAATGAAAAGTGACAGTACCCGGCAGACTGTGGACGGTAGTTTTCTTATTCCCAGCGAAATAACAATACAACCTGTCTTTAAGAACGTCTTGATCGACCGGGATATAACAACTCTCCTGACCTCCCTCTCCTTCTTTTCATGGCGTTTCTGGTACCCTGATTTATGTTTTCTTTTCCCCGACATTTTTCAGTCAGTCAGTCAGTCTCCTGCTCCTGCTCTTCCACCAAGTTCATCGTTCAGGCAGCTGCCGCTTCAACTCTGATTGGTTCTGTTCACGAGCTGGGTGGGATTTACAATTTTATTGGGTCCATTTGATGTTTGTCACTGACTGAATAATTAATAAATACTTTAAATCGGACTAAACTATTTTTAGGGAGTGAAGAGAAGCAGATATTTGGGAAAAAATATATAACCAAATTGCATGTTTTTGTGGTTTTCATTTAAATCTCAGGCATACAACTAATATAAATATTAGAATTATTCATACAACAGGGGCCTACAGTATATATAACTGCTGGATTTTGTGGGGGGGCATGGGAAGCGGGACACCCCACTAGCGACGGCACTGCACACAAATACAGACACCTGCGTTCTGCTTGTGTGGGATTCACAAATATCCAGTTTAAATATTTAGATCCACATTTAGTCACAATTATTTTTCTAGTAGCCTATAATGGCTTCACGCTCATATCATGTTTTCATTTCCTCATAACAAAGATATTTGCATTTAATGTTTAATATGAAAAATGTGACACTGTTAGAATTCTTTTTAGCCTCCTGAGACCCTGCGACCTCATATGAGGACATCACATTTTTGGTTGTGTGCAGCATAATACTTAATTCTGTGTAACTGAAACATGTTTTTCACAAACGAGGACACTTACACTGCCATCTGGTGGGGTCAGAAGAGAAACAAATTTAACATAAATAATTTAAAGATGGCGGAGAACACAGGTCACATGTCACGCAGCCACTCCAGACCAAAACGTCCACAAGATAAAAAATCTAAAAACATTTCATTGTTGATTCTTGTTAAGTTATGCATAGAAGAGTTGTATGATTAAAATGGCATGCACATTTGACAAACTTTTGTAACAATAAAGATTTACTATGCTGCTAAAGTTGATGTCCACATATGAGGACAATCATGGGACTTAGCTTTGTTGAAATTGTATAAGATGTTAGCAAAAAAAAAAAAATTGTAGTTGCATTGAGCTTCGTGACGCACACTGGCTCACTCACTCGAGCGCGCGCGCACACACACACACACACACACACACATACATACACACACTCTCTCTCTCTCTCTCTCTCTCTCTCTCTCTCTCTCTCTCTCTCTCTCTCTCTTGCTCGTCACTCGCTCGCGACACACACACACACACACACACACTCACTTTGCTCACTCACTCGCACACACACACACACACACTCTCTCTCTCTCTCTCTCTCTCTCTCTCTCTCTCTCCCTCTTGCTCTCTCACTCGCGATCGCGCGCGCACACACACACTCTCTCTTGCTCGATCGCGATCACACAAACACACACACACACACACACACACAGGATATGAATTGTTGATATCAACAATTCAATTGTTGATATCAACAATTAAATTTTTGATATCAGCAATTTAATTATTGAAATCAACAACTGAATTCTTGATGTCAACAATAGAATTATTGATATCAACAATTGAATTGTTGATATCAAGAATTGATTTCTTACTAGAAATATAATTTTTGATATCAATAATTACATTGTTACTAGTAAAAATGCGAATTCCTGATTTCAATAATTCAATTGTCACTAGTTGAAATGTCTATTCTTGATATCAACAATTAAATGCTACTAGTAAAAATGTTAATTTTTGATATCTGAAAATGTATTTCTGATATCAATATAATTTCAGATATCTAAAATGGCTTTCTTACTAGTAACAATTACATTCATGATATCAGAAATTAACATTGTCACTAGTGAAAATGGAATTATTGATATCATAAATGAACATTATTATGGCAAGCCGTTTTAACTTTTATTCATTTTCAGGATATTAATTCTTGATATCAACAATTCAATTGTTGATATCAACAATTACATTTTTGATATCAGCAATTTAATTATTGATATCAACAATAGAATTCTTGATATCAACAATTGAATTCTTGATATCAACAATTGAATTCTTGATATCAACAATATAATTATTGATATCAACAATTGAATTCTTGATATCTGTAATTGTATTTTCACTAGTGAAATGTCACCATAGGCTGCGATTCAAAATTAATTGTTGATATCAAGAATTGATTTCTTACTAGTAGAAATATAGTTTTTGATATCAATAATTACATTGTTACTTGTAAAAATGCGAATTCCTGATATCAATAATTCAATTGTCACTAGTTGAAATGTCTATTCTTGTTATCAACAGTTTAATTGCTACTAGTAAAAATGTTAGTTTTTGATATCTGAAAATGTATTTCTGATATCAATATAATTTCAGATATCTAAAATGGCTTTCTTACTAGTAGCAATTACATTCATGATATCAGAAATTAACATTGTCACTAGTGAAAATGGAATTATTGATATCAAAAATGAACATTGTTACTAGTAGCAATTCAATTGTTGATATCAAGAATAGACATTTCAACTAGTGACAATTGAATTCTTGATATCAAAAATAAAGGTTTTTACTAGTAAGAATTCTATTTCTGATATGTGAAATTGGAATTTCAACTAGTAAGAAATCAATTCTTGATATCAACAATTGATTTTGAATGGCAGCCAATGGAGACTTTTCACTAGTGAAAATACAATTACAGATATCAAGAATTATAGTTTTTACTAGTTGAAATTCAGTTGCTGATATCAAGAATTATAATTTTAACTAGTGAAAATTTAATTGTGGATATCAAGAATTAGCATTGTTACTAGTGGAAATGTAATTTCTGATATCAAAAATTGCCATTGTTACTAGTAGAAATCTAATTCCTGATATCAATAACTATTATTTTAACTAGTGAAAATTTAATTGTTGATATCAAGAATTCATATCCTGAAAATGAATAAAAGTTAAAACGGCTTGCCATAAACCCCAAAAAGCTAGAATAAATCTAAAATGCACGCCAAACCAAAACTCAGGTCTCAGGAGGATAAAGTTAAGATAGACCCACTGTCCTTGCATGAGGACATCATTTTATGCAAAAACTACTTCCTGTACAAAAACAAATTTTAGTAATTATACTTATTAGGTCCTACTTATACCAAATAGCAAGAAAAATTATAAAATGCACACCAGGCAAACTCTCGGGTCTCAGGAGGTTAGAGCAGAATGTGCAGACTGTGTGTTTTTATAACTGATGCCTGTACTGTTTTCATTCTTTTCCAGTGCGGTGTACTGTTTCTCTACCTCCTCCCTTTTTTTGCATCCTGCACAATATACTTCTATTTGTGGATCCCAGACTCCGCCCCCTCTCTTCTGGCTGCTGGAATAAAGGCTGCTCCCATCCTCTCGTTGGTCTTTCTGGTGTTCAGCTATAATGGGGGGCGGAGTCTAATGGGTGTGGCCGGAGGATTGCTGCTCTCAGCAGGCGGAGACTGTTGCCTTATTTGGCCAGAACTTTTTATTCATGGTAAAAGTTATTTCTTTCTGTCTTAACAGTTATTTCCCATATCTTAACTTAAGACTATCAGGGTTAATGACACAAAAGTTTTTGTATTTTTGTTGTGTGATTTTGTCTCTTTATTATTATGAAAATTACAATAACCTTGCTTCACAGTCCAATCTCTTTCTGTTTTCTTTTTCAGGAATGAGCTGTTTTGCTCTGGCCCACTTGCTTTACTCTTTCTCCTTCATGTCAGCACGATATTATGCAACGTCTTCGTCTTTCTCATTCTATATCCTCTACCTGCCCCTGTGGTTGATCGGCGGTGGACTTTATGTGTACCTGGTGCCTTTCCTACGGCTTGATCCAGAAGCTGACGTCCTCGTCCCAGCCATAGGGGGTTATGTGCTGCTCATTGTCATCATGGCTACACTGGCTGTTCGTACACGGCGGCCGCTTGTCCTGCTGGGGAGCCTGGTCTTCATGGCTTCTGACCTCACAATTGCACTGACAAAGTTCAATGTCTTTGATATAGAATACGAAAGGAACATTATTATGACAACATACTACCTGGCACAGTTGATGATTGCGCTGGGTGACGTGAAGGCAGTGCTGGAGGAGGATGCTGATGATATCCACAAGTGGAAGAGATCATAAAACTGCTGTGAACTCAGGATATTGGTTCAGTGATGCCACACAAACACTACTTTGTGTATCATCACTGAAAACGGTATAACTGATTACGGTATAAAATGGGACCTATTTGAATAAACCTGTGTCTGTTTCGCAGTAAATCCACAACAATTTTGTGTGGACATAATTTATATCCCTAAATATCTGAAATATTACACAATCTACATAACAGCTGAGACTTACTTGTAGTTTCACTGCAGCAGATGTAAACTCCTCACAACAGACTCTCCGCAGATATGAACTGATTTGATTAAATTTAAATGTATTAAATCAAATTTTATTTTGTCTAACAACACAAATATTTATGCTTGGATGCTCTACATTGAAATTATGCTATTTCTAGAGCAGATATGAGTTTGTCATATTTAAACAGAAAATAAAGGAGGTGATGTCACAGTGTGTTACAGATATATATTTATTGACTGATTCATGAAACTTTTATGGTCTAATTGTTGGCAAAAGAAAACATGTAAAAATGATTTTTTTTTATGTAATGAAAATATCAGTAGGCATATAGATTAAAATCTCATGGAATACTTTTGCATTTTATAACGTACTTTTGTGGCATACAATGGGACCTGAGACCACTTTTAAAATAAAATGAAAGCAATAGCGAGACATACTAGATTTTATTTTTAATTCAACTATTATTAGGCTAATTGTTAATAGTGTATATAATAGAAATTGTAAAATTGCGAAATATAAGCAGTTTTAGTCTGTATAAACATATCTAAATTGAACATTTAGTATCTTATTAGGCTAAAATTTATTTCATAATAGTATTAATAAATATCATGTGAAGTGAACTGAAGTGGTTTGACACTAATGTATTTTGTGCTGTGTCAAGTAAGGTCAAACATCATCGACAGAATGTTCCCCATTCACTTATAGCGCCATCTGTCGGTTATCATGAGTTATGTGTGAGGAAAGCGCTCCCTGAGAGTAGGGAAGGAGTATTGCGTAAGTTAGCTTACGCTATGGGAAAACTCCTTTTCTCAAGAATATTGAAGCAAATTTTTTAAAACACAGTGGAGCTGCACAGCAGTCATACAGCTTAGCGCCTTAGCTCACTCATTGGCTGTGCTGCGGCAACTGCCCGAAACTATGGCGAGTCGGCTAGGATGCGCAAACCAATCAGGACGCTTCGCACCCACGCGCGTCAGAGCCCACCAGAATGGGCGTGGCTTATAGCAATATAAGCCCCCATTTCGCCATAGAATTCAGGTTAAATCGACTGAAGCGATCCTCTGATCAAAGCACAGTAGCATGGCGAGTTACGCTATACTCGTTCCCTAATCTCAGGGAATCTAGGTTACGTTAGTAACCGAGACGTTCCCTTTCGAGAGGTCTCTCGTATTGCGTAAGTTAGCTTACGCTATGGGAACCCCTTTCAAAACACCGTGCGTACTTAAAAACTTCACCCCATACTATAGCCTTTACATAGAAGAGTAAAGTTAAGAGTCCTAATATGGCCAGATCAGTAATGAGCCTTATATAGGAAAAGAATTGGAATGGGCCTTATAAGGGGCCATTCTCCTTCTTATATGGTATTTAGAACTGCAGTTCATGTTTATCCAGGACCAGACAGGTGTCAGGCCTTATAATTGTGAAAATGTGTTTAACACTCTATGCAAACAGAAAGAACCCTCGCTTGCAAAGCGGCCACTTCCATATTATAAAACATCATAAATGTGGACGTGAGGCCCAGCCTGCCGCCGCACAAATATCTTCAATTGGTATTCCACTCTACCATGCCCACAACGAGGCCATGCCTCTTGTGGAATGAGCTTTGATGCCTATGGGACAACGGAGGCCCTTAGACTCATAAGCCAGCGAGATAGCATCAACTATCCAGTTTGACATTCTCTGCTTCGTGACCGCACAACCTCTGATGCGGCCTCTAAAGCACACGAAGAGTTCTTCTGACTGCCTGAAGGGGGAAGAATGCTACAAATAGACTCTGAGAGCCCTCACAGGGCAGAGTAGGTTCACGTCTCTTTTGTCTTCTGATGAAGGAAGAGCTGACAGCGGAATAACCTGCGCTCTGAACGGAGTCGACAGCACTTTAGGAACATACCCGTGCCGTGGGTTCAGGACACTCTGGAGTCGTTAGGCCCGAATTCAAGGCAGGAAGCGCTCACTGAGAGTGCTTGCAAATCACCCACTCGCTTGACTGATGCCAGTGCTAGCAAGAGGGCAGTTTTAAGTGAAAGCAGCTTCAGGCCAGCAGACTGAAGTGGCTCGAAAGGGGCCCCTTTCATGGCCTACAGGACCGTGGAAAGGTCTCAAATAGGTATAGAGGGGGGTCGAGGCAGGTTTAGGCTTCTGGCCCCCTTGAGGAAGTGCACGACTAGGTCATTTCTTCCCAGTGATTGCTCAGCCACGTAGGCGTGAAATGCTGCTATGGCCGCCACATATACTTTGAGCGTGGAGGGGGTGCGACCCACGTCCAAAAGCTATTGTGGAAAGGAAAGTCCAGGTTCCGCGCTGTGCACCAGCTGGAGAACACTGACCATTTTAGAGCATAAAGACACCTGGTTGAAGGCGCTCTCACTTCATTAATGGTATTTAGCACCTTATCCGGAAGTTTCCCGGATACCCGTTGAGGGACCATACATGGAGGGCCCACAGGTCGGGACGGGGATACCAGATCGTCCCGTTTGCCTTCGTGAGGAGGTCTCTCCTCAGCAGTATCGGCCATGGGGCTGATTCCAGCAGCTGAGTCAACTCGGAGAACCATGACTTGTTCTTCCAGAGTGGGGCTACCAAGAGCACTGCACACTTGCTCTCCCTGATCCGTACGATGACCTGAGGTAGCATCGTGACTGGCGGGAATGCGTACAGCGGGCGGCGTGGCCAGTTCCCCTGGGAGACAGGACATTGTCTCTGGATCGCATATCCGCACCCTGGTTCAGAATGCCTGGTACGTGCGCCGCTCTTAGCAAGCGCAGGTTGAGATGAGCCCATAGCAAGAGGTGTTTGGCAATGGTGTGCAGGTTGCTCGACCTGAGACCGCCTTGGCGATTTATATAGGAAACCACTGACATGTTGTCCGACCGGACCAAGACGTGGTGACCTATTATGTATGGGAGGAAAGCTTTTAGTGATAGAGCGACAGCTCTCATCTCTAGGCAGTTTATGTGTAGGCACCTCTCCAGGCTTGACCAAAGGCCGGAGATGGGCCTGCCCTCGTATAGAGCCCCCCAACCTCTGTTGGAAGCATCTGTCGAGATCACTTTCCTTCTCGAAATCACGCCCATACTCACGCCAGACTGATACCAGTCGGTTGCTTTCCATGGAGCCAGGGCTCTGAGACAGCCATGGTTTACTTTGATGTGTAAGTGGCCAGATCGCCACGTGTGAGCTGGTACACGGGGTTTTAACCAGTGCCGGAGGGGATGCATATACAGTAGACCCAACTGGAGTACTGATGATGCTGAGGCCATGAGGCCTAACATCCTCTGAAATCTCTTGAGAGGAGCGCAAGCACCTGGTCCAACACAATCTTGGGTCGGGGTCCCCGTCGCTCTGGGAACTACTGTCGCTTCGTTGAGCGAGAGTTGTGACGGACTTCAGCCTCTGGGCGGGGCTAGGAGACCGGCGGTGCTGGCTTCACTAGTTGAGGAGGCGGCGCCCTCTTGTGGCGGCCCGAAGCAGAGCTGAATCGTTTAGGGAGGAAGCGATGCATAGCCTGCAATGCTCTCTGAGCCTCTGTGTAACGTTCCACGAAACCTTTGACTGCTGGGCCGAACAGACCGGTGGTGGAGATAGGGGAGTCGAGAAAAGCTGCCCTATCTGCATCCTTCATCTCTGTTAAGTTCAACCAAAGATGACGTTCAAGCACCGTCAAGTTCGCCATGCACCTACCAATCGTCTGGACAGTTGATTTGGTAGCTCGCAGAGCAAGGGCTGTGGCGCTGCGCAGGTCTCTGAAAGCTTCCGGTTCAGGTCCAGACTCGTGCATCGAGCGGAGAAGTTTGGCCTGAAAAACCTGGAGGACAGCCATGGTGTGAAGCACCGACGCAGCTTGGCCAGTGGAGGCGTAAGTTCGACCAGCAAGAGCTGAAGTGGTGCAGCAAGGCTTCGATGGGTGGGTAGCCTTAGCTTTCCATCTCATAGCGGTGGGCGGGCAGAGGTGTGCGGCCACCTCCTCTTCGAGGGGAGGAATTGCTTCATACCCTTTTTCCACAGCGCCGTTAAGGGTCGAGAGCGTTGAGGAGAAGGAAGGCTTTAGAAGAGCTGAATGCGGCGCTTTCCATGACTTTGTTAGCTTCTTTCCACTTCTGGAAAGAAGGAGGCGGGTCTCTGCTGAGGAGCCTGTTGGCGCCCCTGCAGGAACCATTCGTCCAGCCTGCTGCGAGTGGGCTCCTTGGGCGAAGACCACTCGAGCCCGAGGTCTTCAACGGCCTTAGTTAGCACGCGGAGAAGCTCTGCGATAAAGCTGGTTCTCACATCATTCGCACTGGCTTGTGTTGAGGGCGCGGGGTCAGTCACAGAGCCCACCCATTCCTCGCATTCGGATGCAGCGAAAGAAACGCTGTCATCCTTCTCATCTTCCTCATCTGATCCACCAAAAGAGCGGAGACCGGCCGCTTGCTGAGAGGGGCGCTGGTCTACCTGAGTAAATAGGACCGGTGAGGGTGTTTTTCTGGGAGAGAGCAAGGCATGCGGGGACTTGGCCCATGTGTGCTTGCTCGTGTTCATCCGCTCTGGCATCCTCTGGGCGCGGCGCTTTATCTTGCACGGCTCGATCAGAGGAAAAGGTGGAACGGGAGGCGCGGGGTTGTCGTGGGCGAAAGGTAGCCAGACGAGACCGCAGGGTGGAGAGCGCCAATTCATCACACTCCAGGCAGCCGCCCTTAGCGAGTGCAGCTTCCGTGTGGTCACGGCCCAGACAGGAAGCGCAGAGGATGTGACGATCTCCGCCGAAGAGAGGGCCTCTGCACGAGGTGCAGGAGACCCGAGACATTTGTAACAACGCCTAGAACTTGCTCTTTTTAGAAAAGCGAGTCGCAACGACAAACACACTATTTGCTTGTAAAGGATATGGCGCGCCAAGGGGAAACCGGAGAACAGCGGGCTGAAGTTGGGTCCAGCTGAAAACCAGGAAGCCTCAGAACTGCTTAGCAGGTGCTTGTTCCGCTGAAGGCTTTTCGACGGCAGCGAGGCTTCTCATCTGGAGGTCAGCGAAGTGAAACTTGCTGAAGGAGATTAAATCTGAATTCTATGGCGAAATGGGGGCTTATATTGTATAAACCACGCCCATTCTGGCGGGCTCTGATTGGTTCGCGCAGCCTAGCCGACTCGTCATGTTTCGTGCAGTTGCCGCAGCACAGCGATTGAGCGAGCTAAGGCACTCAGGTGTATGTCTGCTGTGCAGTCAGCTGCACTGCGTTTTAAAAAAAATTGCTTCAATATTATAGAGAAAAAGAGTTTTCCCATTGCATAAGCTAACCTACGCAATATGAGAGACACCTCGAAAGGGAATTTCGGAAGGCTATGCCAAAACCAGATGTTACCAAGATGGCGGCGCGGATGGCTGCCTCGGTGTGGAGCTCTCCAGCTATTGTGTTGTTTTTTTTCGTTTGTTCTGCGTTTAGTCATTCCTTTCCTATCAGTTTCACCAAAGACGAACTACTGGACATTAGGAAACACACACCAGATAACTTTTCTACAGTTTTTGATTATTCGGACTTGCAGGACATTCTCGTCGGAGCGCCAGCGTTATTGTTCAAACGCGCGGTCAGACGCAAACGCGGGAAGCGAGCCGGCGCGCTGGTTAAACTCCGCGAGCGCGGCCTCCGCACTGCACTCCCCAGTATTCATCTTGCGAATCTCCGATCCCTTCCTAACAAAACGGACGAACTTCTTCTCCTCACCCGCACTAACAAGGATTTTTTAAACTCTACTGCTCTGTGCTTCACTGAAACCTGGCTGAGTGAAGCCATACCGGACAACGCAATACATCTGCCGGGCTTCCAGCTGTTCCGAGCGGATCGCATCGCGGAGCTAATGGGGAAAACGAGAGGTAGTGGATTGTGTTTCTATATTAACGAAAGTTGGTGTTCAGATGTAACAACACTCAAGAAGATGTGCTCTCCTGATTTAGAGGTACATTTCATAAACTGTAAACCCTTCTACTCGCCTCTGGAGTTTTCCCTTTTTCATTCTCGTGAATGTATACATCCCTCCAGACGCGTGTGTGAGCGCGGCGCTACAACAGCTGGCTGAACAAATAGCTGAAACAGAACAAAGGTATCCTGACTCTCTTTTCATCATTCTTGGGGATTTTAACAAAGCAAATCTTTCCCGTGAACTACCAAAATACAGACAGCACGTTACATGTCCCACCAGAGACAGTAATATACTGGACCACTGTTACACCACAATAAAGAATGCGTATCACTCCGTCCCACGGGCAGCTTTGGGGCTCTCTGATCACTGTTTGGTTCATCTCATACCGACCTACAGGCAGAAACTGAAATCAGCTAAACCTGTAATAAGGACTGTAAATAGATAGACTAATGAAGCAGAGCAGGATCTACAGGCCTGCTTTGAATTCACTGATTGGACTGTTTTTGAAGCTGCTACCAACGATCTGGATGAGCTCACAGATACTGTAACATCATATATAAGTTTCTGTTAGGATACATGCATTCCTACCAGGACATTCTTATCATTTACTAATGATAAACCATGGTTTACTGGGAAACTCAAACACCTTTGTCATGCCAAAGAGGATGCCTACAGAAGTGGGGATAAAATCTTGTATAACCAGGCCAGAAACAGACCGACAAAGGAGATCAGAGTTGCTAAAAGAAGCTACTCTGAAAAACTGAAAAACAGTTTTCAGCCAACGACCCATCATCAATCTGGAATGGCCTGAGGAACATCACCAACTACAAGTCACCATCCCCCGATCTGTGGACAATCAACACCTGGCTCATGGTTTAAACTCATTTTATTGCAGGTTTGAAAAGCCCTCATTCACACCACACACCGGCTCTGACCTTCACACATTCACTATCACCTCCTGCACTCCCCCCCCCCCCCCCCCCCCGCCATCCAACCTGAGCTTAAGGTCTGTGTGGAGGATGTGAGCAGAGTCTTCAAAAAACAGAAGACTAGGAAAGCCTCAGGCCCAGACGGATTCTCATCTGCTTGTTTAAAAGCCTGCGCTGACCAACTGGCCCCGGTCTTCACGCAGATCTTCAACAGATCATTGGAGCAGTGTGAAGTTCCCTGCTGCTTCAAGCGCTCCACTATCATTCCGGTCCCCAAAAAAAACAAAATCACTGGACTTAATGACTACAGACCTGTCGCTCTCACGTCTGTGGTCATGAAGTCGTTTGAAAGACTGGTGTTGGCCCACCTGAAGGACATCACTGAACCCCTGCTGGATACCTTTCAGTTTGCTTACAGAGCAAACAGGTCTGTGGATGATGCAGTCAACATGGGACTGCATTATATCCTGCAACATCTCGACAGACCTGGGACTTATGCAAGGATCTTATTTGTGGACTTCAGTTCGGCCTTCAATACCATCATGCCTGATCTTCTCACAGCCAAACTGACCCAGCTCTCCATGCCATCCTCGATCTGTCAGTGGATCTCCAGCTTCCTGACGGACCGGCAGCAGCGAGTGAGACTGGGGAAACACACATCCAGGACTCTCACAATCAGCACTGGCGCCCCCCAAGGGTGCGTTCTCTCCCCACTGCTCTTCTCCCTGTACACTAATGACTGCACTTCTAAAGACCCCACTGTCAAGCTCCTGAAATTTGCAGACGACACCACTGTCATCGGTCTCATCCAAAACGGTGACGAGTCTGCTTACAGACTGGAGGTTGAACAGCTGGCTGTCTGGTGCAGTTATAACAACCTTGAGCTGAACACGCTCAAAACAGTGGAGATGATCGTGGACTTCAGGAGGAACAGCCCAGCACTCCCCCCACTCACCATCATGAACAGCACTGTGGAAGCAGTGGAGTCATTCAGGTTCCTGGGCACTATCACCTCTTAGGACCTGAAGTGGGATAATCACATTGACTCCACTGTGAAAAAGGCCCAGCAGAGACTGTACTTCCTTCGCCAGCTGAGGAAGTTCAACCTGCCACAGGAGCTGCTGATTCCGTTCTACTCAGCCATCATTGAGTCTGTTTTATGCACTTCCATCACTGTCTGGTTTGGTTCAGCTACCAAATCAGACATCAGGAGACTACAAGGACAGTCCGGACTGCGGAGAGGATTATTGGTGCCCCCCTGCCAAACCTCCAGGACCTGTACTCTTCCAGAGAGAGGAAGAGAGCAGGTAAAAAAAACACAGACTCAACTCCCCCTGGACACCTCCTGTTTGAACTGTTACCGTCAAGACGGAGACTCAGATCACTGGCCACTAGAACATCTAGGCACAGGAACAGTTTCTTCCCACAGGCCATTTCCCTTCTGAACAGTTAACATATCCCCCAAGGCATATGCCTGTACGTGCAATACTCCCACTGTTTAGTGCAATATCTTAAAAATTCAGGTGATATTTATATTTATTCATACTATTCAAAATACTGTAAATATGTTCATAACCTGTAAATGTTTATTCTGACAAAACCCAACTGTGACCATATATTTTTATAGTAGCCTATTTTCATATTTTTTTTAATAATTTTATTTGTAGAATTTGTATTACTATGTTTCCTGTTGTATCTGTATTTGTATATGTGCACTGGAAGCTTCAGTACCAAGGAAAATTCCTTGTGTGTGCAAGCACACTTGGCAATAAAGCTCTTTCTGATTCTGATTCTGACACACGCACACACACACACACACACACACACACACACACACACACACACACACACACACACACACACTCACTCACCAGAACTGAGGAGAGAGATGGGAACTGAGAGGCTTCTCTACGACAAGTTGATCTTCAAGACAGGAATGAACTCGTATCCGTTTCATTTGTGAATAATGCCGATGGAATCATCACATGCGTTGTTGTGGTGAAGAAGAGACGTTCACATTCCGAGGGAAAGAGGACATCAGTCAAAATTAGTCCGATAAGCAAATTATGAATGGAAAGTTTAAAGAAATAAGCCCAAAACGGGAAACACACTGTGTTTATGCGCTAAAGACAACAACATTCGTAACGCGAGTTACGAATTCTCATCCATTCTCTCAGGTAAATAGCCTATTTTACATATTTTCCCCATTAGTTCACAAGATTATCCAAGCCATTTTTACTGAATTTCTGGATTGTTATACATTAACGGACTTGAGGAGCGATATTATTGAACATTCATGAGCTGTATGTGGAAAAAAAATAATTATAAACTGAACCCCTCTAGGCATAAATTATATCTGTATCAACCGTTTTCTGTTGTTATATCCAACTTGTTCCTCTACATCTGAAGAACACAGCTAAGTTTACGCCCTAACAAACAGTAGCAGTTTCTTGATGGTAATTCACCTAACAAGTGCCCATTTATCCTCAAAATAACTCCACAATCAGCCAGCATAATGATAGCAGGGTGTCAGTTGTAATGACTTGTAATTTTCTTCCTGTTTCCTGTTTGTTTGGAGCTGGTGTGCTCTTCCTCCTCCTGATGTTCGGGACTGTCAGTATGCCTATGGGCTGTCATGCTGTGGCCAGTTGCCTTTCTCTCACTTTCACCCTTCTACTCCACGTCTTGGATGTGTGTCTGTGCCTCCAAGCAGAAAAGGAATGTCCACAGAGCTGTCTCTGCTCGGAGATTGTCGACGGCGGGCTGGTGGTTCGTTGTAGTGACATGCAACTGATTGCAGTGCCACGTGACCTTCCGAACGCTACAAAGCATCTATACCTAGACAACAACCTGCTTCTTACCATACCATCTGATGCCTTTATAGGGCTCCCAATACTGTTCAAATTAGATCTTTCCCACAACAGGTTGGCCTACCTGGAGCCTGGAGCCTTTCAAGACCTTGCAGACTCGTTGAGCAGCCTGGATCTTTCTTCTAACCAGCTGGAGACCCTGGACCCCAAGGCGTTCGGCGACCTCAGAGCCCAGACTAACCTCTCTCATAACCCCTGGCTGTGTGACTGTCATCTGCAGCTGGCTATGCCACAGCTGCTTTTGGATCCCTCCTCCTTCACTGAGGTGGTGTGCAACACTTCTGAACCCGAAGCGCTGGAGGCTCAAGGTATGCCCTTCATTCTGGTGGCGACTGATCTTGACTTCTGCACAGCAATCCAGAGGACTACTGATGTGGCTATGCTGATAACAATGTTTGGCTGGTTTACAATGGTTATATCCTATTTAGTTTACTATGTAAGGCAGGGCAGATCTGAGGAGTCACTGACACATAACACCAGGCTGTAACACAATTATGAATAACAGAGTTAAAATTACATACCTAGTTATCACACTGGTTTTTCTTTTTTTGTTGTTTTTATTGATGTTTCTTTATAAAAGATCAAATAAAAAACAACCAAATATATAGAGAAAGTGACAGTAAAGACTTCTATTTCAAATAAATGGTGTACTTTTGAACTTAATATTCATCGAAGAAATGTATTCAGAAAGAAGTCTCACGGTTTCCCCAAAAAAGCAGAAAAACTGCTTTCAACATTGATGATAATAAAAAAGAAAAAAAATCAGCATATTAGACTGATTTCTGAAGGATCATGTGACACTGAAGACTGGAGTGATGATGCTGAAAATACAGCATTGACATCACAGGAATAATGTTTGTTTTTTTAATAAAGTAAAATAAAAAGCAGTTAATTTAAAGTGTTATAATATTTCACAATATTGCTGTTTTTACTGTTTTTGATCAAATAAATGCAGGATTGGTGAGCACAAGAGAATTAATAAAAAAATCTTAGTGACCCCAAACTTTTGAACAATAGTGTAAATCACTCTTTTAAATGTCATGATATTTAAAAGATGTTAATAATCCAGTGTAATAAAAAATTGAAAATTAAAAAGTGATTATCATTATAGAAATATGCATTAAAAACAACTGAGAACTTGATATATTGAGACTTGGTAACCATTGCTTTGGGACACAAGACCAATTGAAAATATGTTACTGCCCGGATCAAAATCTTTTTTTATTTTATTATTAAAATATGGTTCCTGAGGTTAAAGAATGTGTCTTTCAAAATGGGACACACATGTTGTACATACAGTATATTAGATTTGAGCCCGTTGTGGGTTTTTGTGAGACTCCAATAATAATGTGATTATGTGCAGTACCTGTATATCATACTGTATCTATTGAAATAGAAATATTGATACTGTATTGAAACAGAAATACTGATCTGTGCTAAGGTTGCAAAATTATGCAGACAGTAGGCTACTATGACTTGTATTACTCATATAAGATGTCTACTTTTAACAAGTAGTGAGAGTTGGATTTAGATTACACCTAATAACTACACCACATTTGCACTCAAAATTAAACTATCTTATAAAGACGGAAGAGCTTGAACCCTTCAGTCTTCAGATGTACAGCACTGTCATCTTTTATTATTGTTGTCCGGGCCTGCTAGGCATGATGGACCAGCACCTGCTCCCCATCAGTGGCATCTGATACTAATAGTAATGTTTGAAACAAGGTCTTCATGATTTTTACACCCAGTAGCTGTACTCTGAAGATGTTTAATTCAAGAAATTCCATGTTCTACTGAGTCTTTCTGAATGGTTTCATATGTCTCTGCTTTACTAATCAGCTGCTTTAGTGATTCACAATTTTATTGTCAATTATTGACAGCAAGTGCTCAGGTGCCCAGTGTTATGAATTTCCATTCATATAAGAATCAACTGCTGTATTAATATGCTTTAAAGGGGTCATGAACGGCATTTAAAAAAAAAAAAGTTTTATAATGTTCTTTGAGGTCCACTTATCATGTTTGCAAGATTTTTACACAATAAGCATCATAATTTAGAAGTAATAGGCTATTTTCTATCCTTTTTTTAACCTTCTCTTTTGAGACACTCAGTTTTGATAGGCGTGCCACAACGCCCACTGCTATGATTGGGTATTTCAACATCCCCACCATTACACATGTGGAATTGTTTTGAAAAATTCCGATGCTAAAAAATGGTTACCAGTGAGTTTGAACCCAAATCAGAAGAAAACAAACCTATACACCAAGGATTATAGTTGTTTGTTATTGTGTATTTGTAAGGTATTGTATTTTATTACTTTATATTAGTATTTAAACAAAGACGCTACAGAAAGGTGTTTATCTCGTTACATAGTTGAAACATTTGCCAATTACATTAATGCACATTACATAAGCTTTTGCGGCAAGTAACTTGTAGTTAATGCAGTTATAGTTGACAGGATAACTTACAGTGTTTCGTGTAAACTAATGAATGAATGACCATTGTTTGCCGCACTGTCGTTCTTATATTCATCTATCATCATTTTCAGTAAATTAAAAGTAAAGTAGGCACATATCAAATTATCTGTATCAGACAAAGCAATAGTGACATTTATTGCGATTATATATAGTTTATACTCTTTATTATACAGAAATGGACCATGCTGAACATATTTAGACAGTTTTGTTTTTTATACCGTTTAATACAACTTTCAAAAAACTTCAGTACAAACGTCACTGCCGCTCATCAACGGCAGCTGTCAGAGTTGCGAAAAGAACAGTCTTCCGTGGGCTAGTCTGTCCCATTTAACAACGCTCGGTCCGACCTTGCGGCCTTCGGAGGATGCAGCCTCTGAATTGGGACACAGCTACAGTAGTAGGCAGGAGTTACTCCAACAGTACTCCAACGGTTAATGGTTACAACAGTTCTCGAGTCACCACTACACTGAATATAGTTTATTCACTATAAATGCTTTAGACATGTAAAACATCCACGTTTCACATCATTATCGTGTGCTTTCATAATTCAATTGCATATATGTGACATCATTGTGTGATTGTGTAAATTAATTGGTTGGAATTGTTTTTTTGAACCGGTTCATTGAAACGAACTGTCCGAAAGACCCAGTTTGTGGAAAAGAATTGGACTTCCCATCATTAACTGTGACATGATGTGCATAGCTGCATATACCCAACATGCGAATCAGTGGGAGGAGCTAAAGATGCAATGATGTTGAAGTAGGCGTTGATCTTTTTCTGCAGAGGTGGTCTTTCGTCACACTATGACATCATACTGAGACAAAAACAAGTTGGTTTGGGAGCTTGGTTTTTAAATAAATGCTGTTTTTGGACTAATGAGGAAGTTTTGAGTTCTGAAACTTATAGGATATTTTTATAGTACAATGATGTCACGACACGCACACACAGGGAATAGAGATCCAAAAAGCAGTTTTATTAAAAAGGGTAATCCGTACTCACAACCAGTCCAGGCAAAGGTCAAAATCCAAAAAGGCAAACCTAAAAACATAAAAGACAAACACTAGAAACAGGCTCGAAATGACAACGGAAGTGTGGGGACAATATACAAGGACTCCGTGACAAACACTGAAACAGACAGGGTATATATATACAAGTGCAAACAAGGTGACGACAACAGCTGAAATGCAATGAACAATCAGTGACAGACAGGATCATGGGAAGTGTAGTGAGAATGCATAGACACCGTGAAAACTGAGGACCTCTAGTGTTTAACCCAGGGAACAACCAGACACTGTGACATAACCCCCCCTCTACGGAGCGGCTACCAGACGCCCCAAGACACCACACAAAACAAAACAAGAGTCCAGGAGGGAGGTGGAACGGTGGAGGACCAGGGGGAGGGATGGTGGGCCAGGTCCATGAAAGGGAACAGAAACAGGGGGTGATAGTTTATCCGGCGGCCAGGGCGAAGCAGACGGCCCATCGGGCGGCCAGGGCGAAGCAGACGGCCCATCGGGCGGCCAGGGCGAAGCAGACGGCCCATCGGGCGGCCAGGGCGAAGCAGACGGCCCATCGGGCGGCCAGGGCGAAGCAGACGGCCCATCGGGCGGCCAGGGCAAAGCAGACGGCCCATCGGGCGGCCAGGGCGAAGCAGACGACCCCTCGGGCGGCCAGGGCGGTGAAGACCCCTCGGGCGGCCAGGGCGGTGAAGACCCCTCGGGCGACCAGGGCGGTGAGGACCCCTCGGGCGACCAGGGCGGTGAGGACCCCTCGGGCGGCCACGGCTCAGGAACAGACACTGGCTCCGGCTCAGGAACAGACACTGGCTCCGGCTCAGGAACAGACACTGGCTCCGGCTCAGGAACAGACACTGGCTCCGGCTCAGGAACAGACACTGGCTCCGGCTCAGGAACAGACACTGGCTCCGGCTCAGGAACAGACACTGGCTCCGGCTCAGGAACAGACACTGGCTCCGGCTCAGGAACAGACACTGGCTCCGGCTCAGGAACAGACACTGGCCCCGGCTCAGGAACGGGCATTAGCTCAGGAACAGACACCAAAACTGTAACAGCCACAAGAACAGACACAAACACAGAAACAAACACTGGTTCAGGAACAGGCGCTGGCTCCGGCTCAGGTACAGCAGACACTGGCTCCGGCTCTGGGACAGCAACAGACACTGGCTCCGGCTCTGGAACAGCAGACACTGGCATGTCCAGGATCCGAGCCAGACGCTCCAGATAGTCCATCATTGCCTTGACGGCCACACGAATGGGCATCTCTTGATCGGTCTCAGACTGGGCAGACAGGACGTGAACAATCTCTGGCTGGGTAGACGTGACTTGACCATTCTCTGACTGGGCAGACGGAACATGAACCGTCTCTGACTGGGCAGACGTGACGTGAACAGTCTCTGACTGGGCAGACAGAACGTGAACAGTCTCTGACTGGGCAGACGTGACGTGAACATTCTCTGACTGGGCAGACGGAACGTGAACAGTCTCTGACTGGGCAGACGGAACGTGAACGGTCTCTGACTGGGCAGACGGAACGTGAACGGTCTCTGACTGGGCAGACGTGACGTGAACATTCTCTGACTGGGCAGACGGAACGTGAACAGTCTCTGACTGGGCAGACGGAACGTGAACAGTCTCTGACTGGGCAGACGTGACGTGAACAGTCTCTGAGTTGGCAGATGGAACGTGAACAGTCTCCGACTGGGCAGACGGGACGTGAACATTCTCTGACTGGGTAGACGGGACGTGAACATTCTCTGACTGGGCAGACGGAACGTGAACAGACTCTGACTGGGCAGACGTGACATGAACATTCTCTGACTGGGCAGACGGAACGTGAACAGTCTCTGACTGGGCAGACGGACTGTGTCTCTTCCTCCTCCTCTGTCCATGAGAGCGAGAGGGTGCTGGGCTGGATGGCGCCAGCGGTGAGAGCTCTGGGCTGGACTGCGTCCGCGGTGAGAGCTCTGGGCTAGACGGAACCATCGATGAAGGCCTCATGCTGGAGGAAACCGGTGGTGGATGGAAGTCTAGGCTGGATTGCACCACCTCAGGTTCCATGAAGGATCGAGGAGGAGAGTGATACCTGGACTCCCCTCTAGTACCTCCTCTCCTATGACCTCCGCGGTTCCCAGAAAATGTTGCCAGCCGGGTTCCCTCGAATGACTCTCTGGGATGATCTGAAGGGGGTGTGGAAGCTTTCTTCAAATCAGCTTCCTCAGTCAATCGGGCCCACAGTGCAAAACACTCAAAGATGTTCATGCGAGGAGGAATCTCTTTAGGTTGAGAATTCCCCCTCTGCTGTTTCTTCCCCCTCACAGTGGCTGGAGACTTAGGAGACCCCATACCGCTGGATCTCTGCATGACGGAGTCCTTCTGTCACGACACGCACACACGGGGAATAGAGATCCAAAAAGCAGTTTTATTAAAAAGGGTAATCCGTACTCACAACCAGTCCAGGCAAAGGTCAAAATCCAAAAAGGCAATCCAAAAACATAAAAGACAAACACTAGAAACAGGCTCGAAATGACAACGAAAGTGTGGGGACAATATACAAGGACTCCGTGACAAACACTGAAACAGACAGGGTATATATATACAAGTGCAAACAAGGTGACGAGAAACAGCTGAAATGCAATGAACAATCAGTGACAGACAGGATCATGGGAAGTGTAGTGAGAATGCATAGACACCGTGAAAACTGAGGACCTCTAGTGTTTAACCCAGGGAACAACCAGACACTGTGACAAATTACCTCTTAAAGGTAGGGTAGGCAATTTCGGAGTGGCTGGCAATATTAAGTTAGCTTGGAAAACATGAGATCCCATCTTCCTTTCAGAGCGCTCTCCAAAGCCACGCCTTCTTTAAAACACATGAATGCACACACACAGCAGAGTCTGGAAAGCGTCACGAGAGAAACGCATAAATGCGAATCAGGTCTTCAACAGCTCCTCCTGGTAGAACGTCACGGGTTGTTATCTCATAATTACAGTTACAACGGTTACGATGACCATTGTTTGGTGCTGAGAAAGTATATATTCACAGAAAATACATATTTTAATACTTAGGTCACTCCTATTATTGATTGCTACCAGGATGTGAAGAGAGTTTTATCCAGTATAACAAAAATTGTTTATAAAACAAATTGCCTATCCTTCCTTTAAATGTCAAAAGGTCAAAGAAAATGTGATTTCTCTGTTAATGATTAACTTAGCAGCCCACTAATTCCTTATTATTTTGTAACATCTGAAACAAGCATGTGCTCAGCGTAGGTTTTGGTGTTTTGTGGCAGATCAGATGCTCTTTTTGACCTTTTATTGCTTATGACTTTGTGACAGTGTGGCTATAATGGTTTGTTTTTAAATGTGTCTTCTGACTATGTTTCTACAGTGGCAAAAGATGTTGTGCAACGCAGACTGACTAAATGCACCGCAAAAAAATGTGCACAGTCTCAAGCTTTTGAGTAATTAAAAGTCTATTTACACTAATACATGCTCAATAAAAGAATCAGGCACTGATAAGACATTTACGACTACAATAGAATAAAATAGGTTGCTTACAACAAATTAATCAAAATAGAAAATAATAGATACAAAAGTAAAGACTAAATTTTTTGCATAGGCAAAATAGGCCTTTTTATGCATTCAAAATAACCCCTTGCACACATATTGTGGCACAATTACAACACCATACAAACAAAAAATATCAAGACCACGAATCATCACGAAGAGTCATGTCTCCATCGTCAGTTCACAAAATGTGTATAATATTTCCAGCAATCTCTCTAAATGAGATTATTTTGCTGACTGGTAATTCTGAAGCAAAAGGATTCACTGAGATAAAGCTGTTTAATGCTGCTTAGAACGGACATCTAAGTAGAGTAGTGAGATCATACACACAACTGTATTATCAATTATTATAAGAGCTATGTCCAGCTTTATAAATTTCTGTTCATATGGCTTCATCTGTTGTATTAACTTTTATAAAACTGTTTTTTAAAGTGGAGTGACATGGTGGCTCAGACATACAGGACAGTCTGTGTTCACGATTCAGGGTGTTTTACTTAAATACCTGGTGATGCAAAGTGAGTGGATGCCTTTTAACTCTTCCCCGCCATAGGCCTTTTTCACAGACTGTAATGATGTGTTTTCACGGTCCTGAACATCGTAAGTCCTGCAAAGTTTTTTGTATGTAGGCTACATTTATAACACTATACTTTGTATTATATTACCTTTGCATCAAATTACAAAAAACTAGTTAACACTGCTTTGAGGGTGTTTCTAATACAGTGGTTGTGGGAGTGATGGTAAAATGTACATTTTGTCTCTTTTGACTGCCGCTATCAGTCTCTCTCTATTTTTTTCTCTTTTGAAAGGTGTGAAAACACTGTTGTGGAGTTTTTCTTTTGCTTTTTGAGCAAATGGGAACACCAAAAATATATTTCATGTAGTCTCTTAACACATTACAACAACACTTACGCTTAGACGTCGACAGAAGTAAAAAAACAAACAATTATTGAACAACATGTCATGTACAAACAACATGGCAAAAAAAATATATCATTACAATATGACAGTAGGATCAGGTGCAAAAGTGCGTTACAGATAAGAAGAGAGAGAGAGAGAGAGAGAGAGAGAGAGAGAGAGAGAGAGAGAAAAGGGGGGCTAGGGTCTTTACATACAGTATAGATATTTTTGTGAGACTATAATAACCCTTAGATTATTTACTCTTAATGAAATTCAGGGAAATTCCATGTCTCTGCTTTACTGATCAGATGCTTAAGTGATTCACACAATTGTTTTATAAATTTGGAGCCAGTATTATGCATTTGCATTCATACGTACTGTATATGATTGAACTGCTATTAATTTTTATTAAATTGTCTTTTAGGAAGTGAAATTGAGTCAATAAACTGAACAACTCCTGATCATGTTTTTTTTTTATTTTATATCTACTGTAAAACCTGCTTTGCTTAGCATAAACAGTGGTGTGTGGTTGATCAGATGACAATTTACTGTATTGTTCAGGACTTTCCATCAAAATTTGATTTTTAACAGAATTCAAAAAAAGCTGGTAACGCTTCATTTTACAGTCCTGTTTCCCATGTACATACTATGTACTTATTATAGTAATTACAATAACTGGGTAATAACCAGGTACTAACCCTGAACCTACCCCTAAACCTAACCTTAACCCATGTACTTACCTTATATTACCTAGTAAGTACACTGTAAGTACTGTACTGTAAAATGAAGCATTTCCAAAAAGCTTTACCGCTGTGTATAATCTATTACTTTTGAATGTGTTAATGTGTTAATTAGGCCTAAAACATTAGTTATAATCATTTCCCAGAATTCATAAAAATACACCTTAATTTTATGCAGAATTCTTGTTAATGGGCAGAACAGACAAAAATGCACAATAAATAGATAAAATGTACTAAATGCAAATCAAAACCAGGTATAGAGAAGATTTTTTACTTTCAAATCACTTCGGCATTGGAAATACTGTGGTCTTTTAAGTCACAGTGAGTTTTTGGTGATTTTTCCCCCAGCCCATTCTTTTATTGGAAAAAGTTAGTATCACATGCAAATTTATGACCAAGTTTGAATCACTGTTGAATTTTGTTTTGATTTTGCACATTGAATTAGCATTGATATTGCGTCCTTGTTTCTTACTTTTCAACATGAGTTGTGGAAATGTATTTTGTTAACCTTTTTACAACTATTTAGCATTAGATTATTGAACTATTGAAACAACAACTGACATCACTTCAACCACATTTCAATGTTGATGGTCAGTCATGTGCCGGCTGGGTTGAGAAATAAGTTGGTTAATGACGATATAACAAGGGGGTGTAGGAGAAGCTTATAGGATATATAAATAAGAGATCCTTCATCTGACTTCTACAACACACAAGATCCAGGTCCTTTACTGGTAGGGTGGTAATGTATTGATCTGAATTGAATCGACATTTTTTTTACATTGACATAACATTGACATTGTTATGGAACTGAATTGAACTAATCTGAACTGAATAATGACACTGTTGTCTTCTGCATAGCAAATTGAAGTAATTTCATAATTTATCATTTTTGCAACATTGACACTGTTACTTTGCTGTTTATTAATCTGAAGCCGAGCCGCTATATACTGTAAATAAGTGTGACTTTACTTGATCTGAACATTTTTATTACAACAAAAATGTAACATTTAGTATTGAGTTACTTTGAAGCAAATATATTAATATATGTAAATTGTAAAGTAAAAATATACATGTAAAGAGTAAATATTGTTATTGCATTAAAACTTCTGAAGTTCTTGTAACATATAAATAAAACATTTTGTTTTACTTATATGTATGAGAAATATTATGCATGTCAGACTTTATTAATTCAATCATAAATACAGAATTTATATAGTTTTCTTATTGCTGAATAAAGCAATGAATAATTAAAGTTCCCTTTCTTTTTTTGCAGAAAGTTAACCTACTTCCTCAGTGCCGATAAATTCTGAAGAAACTAAAATGGCAAATGAAAATCTAATAACAAAGCTCGGTGTTTCCACCTCTAAGGACGAGGAGGAAATACTTGGAGCTCAAGGTTATCAGCTCATCAATGTTGACCTCAATGGAGGTACTGGCAAAAACCGGATCTTTCTCTGGTACAAGAAAGAGTGTGGCATGAGACCTGTGACCAGGATACAGTTTTCATTCTTAGATGAAATGAGCAAAGGTCTTGATAGCGCTGGGTATGAGAAGATCGACAAGAATCTGAATGCAGTAGCTGGTGCAAAGCTCTATCTGTGGTACTTCTACGGCAACACTGAATTTGACATTCCTATCGTGAACCTCGAGGTGAGCAAAGATGCCAAAGAAGAGCCTGCTCTTCTGCAAGACGGCTGGGAGAGACTGGGCTGTGAACTGAACCGTGGTGCGGAGAAAAACCTCATCTACCTGTGGGTGAAGAGAGAGAAGCCGAGCTACATCAGTGAGATCGCAGCAACTTCTGACTTCTCTTCTGACAAGCAAAAGTTTGATCTGGGCTTCACTCGTGTGGATGAAGACACCAATCGTGGTGCTGGTGGAAACTATGTCTACCTCTGGTATCGGCGCACAACCGATAAGAGTAAAGCTCTCACTGCTCTTAACGTATCCACTGACTTCCAGGAGAATGTAAGGATTCAGAATGAAGGCTTCAAAAAGGTCAGTGTTAATCTCAATGCTGGAACCACTGGAAACGATGTCTACGCATGGCACCTAAACGAAGGATGTGAATCGCAGATCAAAGCCATGCTTCTACTGGTCAACTCTGACGCCTGTGGGGTGTATCAGAAAGCTGGTGTCAACTTTGTTAACAAAAATCTCAACGAGGGCAACAAAGGCCAGAAAATGTACATAGCATACCAATAGCGCTCTAGCTTAAATAATCAAATATGTGCCACTATATGGCAACTATAAGCACAATTACTAAAAATCGTAATACGCTATTTAAAAGCATATTGTCACTGAGGGTTTTGTAATACACCCAACCACACACAATTCAAGTGGCTTTTGTGATTTTGTTATATTGCATAATGAAATAAAGCATTTTTAACCACAACAAATGTTTGGTGAGGTTTTTACATTTGTGTGTATGCACTGTTCACTCATAATATACCCATATTTCAGGGTCATAATGCTCAAGGACAAAAAAAGGTGCATCTTCTCTTTATTTGGTGCTGTTGTTTACTATAAGACCGAGTGCTTAGATACTAATACTATTCCACATTCATAATTGATGGTTACAGGTGAAGTGCAAATGTAAAAAGTAAAAAAAAAAAAATGTATGCCCATTAGGAACTTGACCCCACTATATTGACTGTAAGTGTACTGTGAGCAACTTTGGATATAAAAATATATACAAAATTACAAATATCCTCATATAACTCTTATAATTTCTCAGGTCATTGCCCATTATGTCCACTAAGTGGAGTAATCACTTTACTTTTGAGTTCATGTCTCTGTGATGAGAACAAAACATGGCAATTCAAAAAGAGTCACACAGTTACACAGAGCTGCACAGGTATATAAAAAAGTATGCCATGCCATTATAAAGCATTTTTTTCTTTTTGCCATGTGGGGACATTTTGTCCCTATAATGTAGGGTTAACCTGAACCACACATGTTTAAGAATAAAGTGTAATTCAGTACTGGTCAGTCAGACAAATTCTGCTTCTGGCATATTCTATTTAAATCACAACTTGCTCTCCTTTTCTTGTCCCCGAGAGAAATATAGACCTTTTGTCGAAGTCTCTGTACCCTTATGTAACAGGCCTGGTTTTAAAAGCATCTTCTGTGCTGCTGCTGGGAGTTGTTCAAAGTGGAATTTCCTGTCATTTTGCAGTGTTCTCTCAGTATGTCTGAGATCAGATTGGCAGCTGTCCCGCCGTGCTCGGGACAGATAAGAAAAGTTTTCAGACAGCAATCAGCTGCAGGTTACAGCACAAAACAATGGCGAAATCACCACAGTGATGTGAAGCAGTGATATTGTCTATAGCGCATTTATGTGGGGCTGCATGGGGCAAATAAGGGCATGCACTGTATGTATTTTTTTTTTTTCATAGAATCTTTTCAAGCAGACTAAAATTCAAATTTTATCAAGTTTGTGCTCATTTGACAACCACTCGTCCAGAAAAGCATGATGGTATAGTTCACATACTGGCGTCTTATCTAAATAAAACAGAAATTCTAAGAAATGATCAGATCACAAAAGACAACAGTTTACTTTGATAATGCTCTTGCAACTTATAATAACTGCCTCGTCAGATGCTTTCCAACAGAAAACTTTTGCTTCATAAATCATAGAGTGAAACAAAACATAAGTTTTTGCTTCCAGTTTGCAATTGTCAGGTGTAGGCCCTGAATAATGCGTTTTTCTATCTGAGTAGCCTATTTGTGTACCTGCAGACTATGAGGGATGCCGCAGTGATCAGGTTATGCAGATATCTCTTGGTTGTTTGCCACTTGTTGGATAACATCTCACACTTGTTTTTACACCTGGAACTGTAAGAGATCAGATTAACACACATAGACACAGAGCAATACCGGTTGTGTACTGCATGTGACAGTGTGTTGATGTGATATACTGCTGATTTACTGAGTTTAGGGATGATGGGAAGAACTGAAAGTAAAAAAGAGCAAGGGGGTGAAAAATTCATCAGCAACACACTGAAGCGGGGCCTCAACTAACAGGAGTATACACTTGCTGACAAAGCAGAGGAGGTGTGTGTGTTTCTGTTAATGTGTAATGTTCACACACACAGTGTGTGTGTGTGTGTGTGTGTGTGTGTGTGTGTGTGTGTGTGTGTGTGTGTGTGTGTGTGTGTGTGTGTGTGTGTGTGTGTGTGTGTGTGTGTGTGTGTGTGTGTGTGTGTGTGTGTGTGTGTGTGTGTGTGTGTGGAAATCCTCCAGTGTTGCATTTTTCCAGCATTTGTCAGCACAGGGCAAGTGTGGGTTTCTCTGGTAAAGTCATCAGGGTGAGACCACAGGAGATAGAAGAATTTTGTCCTGACCAGGTAATGTTTTTGTGTGTGCGAGACGAGTACATGTCGGCATAAAAACTGAAAATACAACAGAGAAAAAATGTGTCAAAATTGTACCTTTAGGGGTACAACAGCTTGTCACTGGGGTAGTACCCTTTAAAATTACATATTTGTACCTTTTTTACTCCTAAAAGGTGCATATTAGTACCTTACAAATACATACCTTAATGAACCCTTTTGTGGTAAAAAAAAAAAAAAGGTACAAAGATGTCCTTTTAAGGGTATTGCACCTGTGACAAGCTGTTGTACCCCTAAAGGTAACATTTTTACACATGTATTTTCTGTGTACAACAGAAGCAAACTTGCTTTCATTTACAGTATATCTTGATTTGATTTACAATATATTCTTGTTTTGCTATTAAGTACACCTTTCCCTATCATATCAAAATCACAGTATCAACTAACATACAGTTTCTATTTTATATTTTGTTTCCCAATTACAAATTATTTTCAGGATGCAGTTTAAAGGCTTAGATCACCCACAAATGAAAATTCTGTCATTAATTCACCCACAATGTGTCGTTCCAAACCCGCAAGACTTTTGTTCATCTTCGAAACACAAATAAGGCTTTTAATCACATATATAAACATCATACAAACATCAAACATTACATTCAAACCTCATTGGTTCTCGCACGTCAAGCACGCCTGCTTGAGCTTCAGTTTACCATCTAATGTGTGCGTTGATGAATGTTCATGTGAATTTAAAAAAATGGACTAAACTGCTCAATTCATTTCAGTTCAGTTTATGAACTAACCCTTTAAAGCTGCAGTCCGTAGCTTTTCCTATTTGTCGCCATCTCTGTTCGAAATCTGTAATTGCAGTTTTTCGCGGAATTATAAACTTTACGTGAGTTGTACATCGGCATGAAACCACGGGGAATGAACACAATGTTTTGAGGAGACTGCGCGTCTGTCAGTCGGCCCGCCGGTGTGGATATTGCCATTTAGAATCACACAATCTACTTTTTGGAAGTACAGTATGACCAACATAAGAATTTTCACCGGAAAATGTCATCTGAACAAGTAAGTAACATCCACTTTTGTTCTGATCAACTAAGGGGGAAAAAAGCATAACATCTTACGACAGGAAAATTTTCACTTTACCAATCCGATTCAGCTCCAATGCTTGGCAACGGAGAAGGCGGGTTTGGTTTTCTTGGAGTAGAAGTGAATTGCTCCCCCTAGCACAAAATAATTAATATTTACCATAATAGCAAAACGAAAAAAGCCACAACAAAGGAAACTCCGTAACTGTGTGAATTAAGTGAACAAGTGCTACTGTTACACGATTGAACTATTGAAAATTCTGACCTGTCCAGCAGAAAAAAGCCGTCTCTGCGTCCGTTTTGAACCCCTTCAAATCACGGAGTTTACGCCACCTTTCAAAAGCCCTGCCGATGTTTATCCTTGTTTTCGCGTAGGCCCGGTTGCAGTCTCTTTTTACCACTCCGAAGTCCAAATTCTTTTGGGTTTTACAACTGGTGAATCTCCAGTTGCACTGGTGATTGTCGTTTGAACCTTTCTGGATCCGCCATAAGTTTAATTATATAAAGTGCTGTGAGAAAAGGCTAAAAATTTCCACCTCCAACATCCTCACACGCAATATAGCCTACTAGCCGAAACACCTTCTCTATGTGTACAGATGTGACGTAATGACGCAAAGACATGCTCGAATTTCCCACGGAAATCCACCAGAACCACTGGAATTAAAATCATTATTACAAGCTAACCGTTTTGAATCGAGCTAAGGCAAGAAGATATTTTTGAACACTGGTTGGTTATGTTTTTTATTATTATTGTTATTTTGGATAATTTTTAACCCAAAAAAGTTACAGACTGGAGCTTTAAGTGAAAGGTTAAGGTCAAATTTCAGACTATCTTATTTGGTTTGTCTCCCTTTTACTTTAATGACAGCAGCTCTTTTGTAAATGATAAATTGATGAATCTTACATTTTTCTTCCTGTTTTTTTGTTACTTTCATAGTTTTTTTGTTGTTGTTGTATTTAATCAAAAAACCGTCCGTCTCAGACTTTTGGAGTCCCCTGTGTGTATTAAAGCAAAATGTATAAAAATATACAGAATGTTTGTAGAAGATGCTTGCTTAAGGATTTAGCCTGATAATACAAAGGTCGCAGGTTCAATCCTTGGTAAGGACCATGAATTATGCCTTGTTTTATCTCTGTACCCTTGAGCAATGCAATTAAAATGTTATCAAATTTATCTACTCAATGCCAAGTAGGTTTTCAGCCCTTCTGACAGTTTTACCATCCAACATAATGGAAAACACCAAGACTTTGAGAATAGAATGACATCACATCACTTTCCCTCCTCCATTTCACATCAGTGATTAGAGTTAAAAAAAAAACAAAAAAAAAAACTGTTCCACAGAAATCCTAGACAATGCTCTCTTTTGTGGTTTGGTTTGGTCAGGCTAGCCCTAAACAATCAACTCAAGTTTTGTTATTTGTTCCTTACTTGTGTTTACACAATCTGACCAGGAATTTACGACCCACTGTACAAGGTCAAAGGTTTTCTCATTGGTTAACCACTTGACCCGGCGGTCACCATCACATTGACATACTTCATACTTTGTGTATATTTGTGAGTGTTTGTGTGTCCTTTCAGTGAGTTTGGTCTGTGGGAAGGAGTGTCCACGTCATCCATTACCATTAAAGTCATGACCTCGTACCCCTGAGACGTTTCGGAATTCGGCACATCCACTCCATGCATGTGTGTGTGGAAAGAGCTAGAGAAGTGTGCTGTGGGAACTGTCCTCCGCTACAAGCAGCCAAAAAGAACTCCTTATTTTCCTTCCTTGCCTCGGCAGCACAAGGAACATCCACTTCCTGCCTCTCTCCTAGTGCAAACTGCTGTAGTTACTGATGCATGTTTGTGTATCTTTGTCTGTAGGACAATAAACTTCCACTGTTTACACTGTAATTTGTATTTAAATGGTTGTTTTAACTTAAAAAAGAAAGTGTTTGTTAAATTTGTAAAATTTTAGGTTTAGTCGACTCAAATATCCAAGTTGTCACTTAGTATAATTTCACATTTCAGGTTGACTAAACTTAAACATTTTAAGGCAGCACAAGTACTAAAAAGTGGGCCAATTTAGTCCCAAGTAGTATTGAAATAGTAAACTAAGTACTACTATTGCATTGATATTAGTATACTTACTACATAAAGTATTCTTGGAAATATACTTGAGCTGATATAAATTTAGAGGATTTATACTTAATAAAAGGAACTTAACGTATAGCCTACTTTTTACTTTCTTAAAGGGTCTCTATATGAATCCCAAACTGGGAGCTCAGAGAGTACTAGAACTTATTTAACTAAAGGGAAGAAGCTAAATCCAGAGCAAAAGAAAGAGAGACAAGACTACTTTATGCTAAGAATAAAAGCAGTCAGTCCCAGACACCTTGATGATGATACATGTGACCCTTCAGGTTTGGCAAAAGGTTTCATGCCATTCTTGGTATCTCAGTCATGTGATTTCTCTCTGATATCTTTCAGTGGAGATATGAGTATGTCAACTTTTCTTTCTTTCTGTTTTTGACAGAAAGTTATTTCACCATTTCCATGGGTTTATCTTGGATTTGCTTTATTATTACTTCACCCAAATGAACAACCAACATAAAGTCCAAAATTCTGAAACCACTAATGAAAATGTTTTTTTTGTTGTTTTTTTGTTTGCATTATTCATATTAATATCCTTTTACATTACAAATCATATTATCATTATAACAATTTGAATGAAAGCTCAATTAATAGGCTTCCACACATACAGTAGATCTGGGATTTGAAATACACACCGGTCAAATGTGTCACTCACCGAATCTAGACCAGATGGTCTTGAAAATGGTCTCACTTTCAACTTTTTTTTTGTAGCTCTCAACTACTTTAAATCTATACTGAAACTGTTCATCTGTTAGCTCACTGAACCGTGTTACCTTTCTTTCTCTCACATCTAATTTTTGTTCCGAATTCATTCTCATATTTACTTTTACAAGAAAGCAATTATTTTTGACTGGGTGACAAAATTGAAAATAGGCTACTAAATGTAATTACTGTGCCATCTTAAAAATGTCAACAATCTGACATAGAAATTGCTTAAACAACATTACGTAATTTTTCTTATACCAGTTCTGGGAAACCTGTGTGTTTATGGTATGTTTCTCAAGATTTTATGCAACAACAGGTATGGCATGTATGGCTCCTACTTTCTCAACGTCTTTTGTTTCCATAGCAGACCTGCTTTACAAAGGAACAGTCGTGAAACTTCATTCTAACTACTACATTCTTATACTGGTCTTGTTGTCTAAATGTTCAGGTATTTTAAAAATACATTCATTGTTGTGTAATGTCACTTGACTACATTCTGCAACATACTGTACCACAAAGGTTTCATACTTTCAGTGCAATGAAGTGAAAGGATTTTTTTATTCTCTTACAATGTACATTTTAGCCTAGGACTGGGTCATGCTAACCAGCCAAACCTTGACCTCTTAGTTAAATCTACATTTAACAATCTTCTGAATCAAATCTGAATCAAATTCCTCTTTAATGTGCTTACAGAAATATATACCTTGTAGATCATCGTGTTTTAATGTGGCAGTGTGATGTTGTGCATGTCAGAGAAACCCCAGACAAAAGGTTAAATTACTAATAGACAATAGCATAACCTCAGGCTGCCTTGTCCCAGTTGCAAAGACTTCAATCTTTTTGTTTTCCATTGTGTGTGACAAGGATAATTATGAGAAATCCCAGTGCTACAGTACATACTCAAATGTCTAGATTGAGACATTCATGCTCCCCTTGAGTCATGAAATCAGCTAAAAATTGTAGTTTTTGTATGAATAGGGTACAGGAGATTGAAACTACTTGAGTCTAATTTCAGATGAGATGGGAGACTGTGAGAATGACTGTTATTATAAATTCTCTAGATCCATCATGTCGTAAATGCAAATGTGCTCTGCAGGGTGAGTGATTTTCCATTCCTCTCTTTTCTTTAAACGATTCATTCCTGCCGAGGAGCAGATCGTTGGAAAGAGACTCAACACAGTCGCTACCCTGTTTCAGGTTTTACCTTGCTTTTCTGTCTTTGTTTCTACTGGCATTAATAAAGTATGGATGATAGCAGCTTTGTGATTGAGTATTTGGTTTCCTTAAATATTAATGTTGCCTCCAAAGCTGAGCTTGCGGTTTTTCCTTATGCGTCAACATTGAGGGCATTGACTAGTATTTCTAGCCCCCTGGTGACAAACACAGAGGATAGGAAAACTTTCACACAAAGACAAAATCTTGCCTTTTTGGAATATTAAGGTTTAACTTCTGTGGCATTACATCCAATGTCTGAAAAAAACAACATTATCCTGTACAAACTATATATTTTCTGAAGTAAATGTGAGTGGTGCTTCCCTGCAAACCTCATCACCATATGTTTGGGTGGTTGTTAGGGCGTTGCTATGGTGGCCTAACCCTCAATAAGCTTCATAAACATGTTTCATGTCCGTAGCACAAATGGTTGGATAATAAGAGAAATATGATGGCATGTGCTTGCGTTAAGGAGGACTGAGATCACAAGATGTAAGAGAACCAATAAAACAGCTTTAAAATCATCACCTTGTTTTAAAATGTTGTTTTAAAAATCATCACCAAAATGCACCATGATTCAAATGTATACGGAGAAGGGCTGGTGAGCGATAATGTTCTGTTAAGTTATCACTTATCAGGTCTGTGAGATAAGTTCCAGATTTATGGATATATTGTTTTACCTGTTTGAGCTGTTTTTGACATACTTTAGTTTCTTTTTCAATCCCTTTCAGTTAGAAAATACCCTCCAAGAACCCAGTGGTGAAATAAATTTTCCCAAATTAAGAATGGAAGAGCAAAGAGAACACCACAAAGAGAACACCACATAAGGAACTAATTGAGGGGAAAAATTATGACATTGGACTTTCTTTCTGAACGGATGTACGTGCCCCCTGAGCATCAGATCACATATGTTCGCTGATAGCAGTTTATAGCATATTTTTGCTGAAGTAGGACGTGCTGTGTCGGATGGCCCCTGAGCACTGGACAAATTCCTGACTAAAGAGTTTAGAGGATATGACCTCTTCTCCCTCATTGACAATAATTGCATAATGACATCTGCTTTCTCTGTGCCATGTTTAGATGAGTTCCCTGCACAGCAGTAAGGAGTACGCCGTGACTTATAAGTTATAGATGCAGAGTGACTAATTGCCTCTATTGGGAATGTCCCAGCAAGGTGATTTCCCTCTTTGGTTGCAATTCCTTGCATGCCAGGCCCAAGGAATGGGCAACACCTTTGGACTTTCTATAAATGTGGCCGTTTATGAATAAAATAAGTATTTGTTCACGTCATGCCTTAAAACGGGTGTGTTATTACTCTAAACAGCCTCTCCAGCAATTGTTTCAGGGAAAAATGTTTCAGGGAAAAGCAATGGCCTGAGCAATGAGATTACATACAGACGTGATTGTGTGTGTTAGACAGACACACCTCTCCTGTGAGCGTCTTAACACCTCAGGAGAAAGGATGTTTTTCAGAAAAGGGTAACATTTCTGTGCTTCAAATGAATCCCCAAAAATAGTCTCTGACCCAAAATATCAGTGGCCTGAATTCATACCAAATCACTGACCCGAATTTGCTTAATTGAAGGATGCTTGATTGTTTAAAAAGATGAACTCTTAGTTTGCAGGCATGAAAATACCCTGTCAGTACAGATGCATGAAGTTTATTTAACTGCTGATGTTTCGCACAAAAGCTGTTTGTTTATCTTTTGTTTTGTTTCTTTTCATCTATAATTTTTGTTTAATACTGACATATAGGAAAATTAAGATTTGTAGATTAAATCCCACATATTAAATTGAATGGCATTAAATTAATACAAATTTAATTTGTAAGAATTAAATAAAACACTAAAGTATTGTATCTGTTGTAAACTTTTTCCTTCTTCAGTGTAGAAAAACTCAGAAGCGAAAAACCAGGAGACTTGACTTGGTGACTACAGCTACCAACAGCTCGTATCAAACAGCTTTTTTTCAATTCTCAGATTGTTTCATATGAATTTTTTTATTAGCAAAACATTACTAAGTGTCTCTTTATACTGTGATCTTCCAGCTATAAAAGTGTTCAAATATTGGTGAACGTGAGTTTTGACTGTGATGTGGTCTGCCAGTTGTGTCCTCTGAGGACCCCAGACAAATGCATGTCTCTACACAGTGTCTCTATCATGCTGTGAGACATTTCTTATTGTGTGGTTTTCCTGTCATGCAAATCACCCAGCCATGCAGAGTGACTCGAATGGACTCAAATCAATACGGAAAATTTTCCTATGTTAATCCAGTACATTGGGCCATATATCTTTACAAACTTGTGTCTAGCTCTTATTCACTCTCTTCAGGGTTGCAAAATGTCACATTTGACATCTTTATTTGATCTATCAACTCTCTAAGGCAAGAGCCAACATCTCTCCTTCTTTCTCATAGTCATTCATAGTAAAACTGCCAATATGAATAAGTGGATTGTGTGGTTTGAAAGTTAGCTCTCAGCAAAATTCATATCTTGTTTTTTTTCCACACACACACACACACACAAAAAAAATGCTGCAGCCACTGTGTAAGCATATCAGGGTGCCGTGAATGACTGGAAATCATTACATCATTACAGGTGAATGAAGCACACACACCACTAACATCAGCATTAAAAATTAGTATTGAGATGAAAAGACAATAGTTTGCATTAGGGAGAAACATGTAGTGTTTAAATCACACTTAAAGCCTATGGGCCTCTCTTATCTTTGTTTTGATAGGGATAAGTTTATAATTAAGCTTAAAATTAAGGTTCTGACATTTTAAATGGTAGAAGAAAATGTTTGCCATATATCTTTTGTTGTTGACATCAATGGCTGTTATTAAAAATGCAAAATAATTATTTTTAAGGACATTATATTTGCTTTTTAAGCAAGATAAGTCAAAGTAATGTTTCTACTGTGCTGGTTCATCACTTACCCCCGGTTTCACAGACAAGGCTTAGGCCTATAGAAAAAAATATTATCTGAGTCTTTAAAAAGCTACCAAAAAGCCCAGATGTATGTGAGGCAAAAACACACACTCAAAGTCGCATTCAGAGTGTTTTACGACTCAATTTAAATGCAAACAACAGTTATATTCTTGAAGTGTATTTCTCATTGGGGAAACTCCTGATGATTTTTTTCGTATGTGGACCAGTTTATGTGGAGCCCTTACTTTTGAACCCTGCCGTCTGGTTGGATGCCTTTACAAATGAGGTTTTAAGATGAAGGAACATTATACTTGGAGGTTTTCCCTCTCTCGGTTTCAGATGAGACCCTTAGGAGAAGGCGCAGAGCATGGGAGCACTGTTTAGCTCCCTGTCAGAGTCTGCACAGGAAATCTAGGAAATTCCTGACAGAGATGCGGAAATCCGTCCGCTGTGTGGGGAGTTGTGTTATGCACACAGCACACACTCACTAACACACACTCAAATACAAATACTTCTGTGTGAGGTGGGACACAGATCCAGATCCTATTTTGTGTGTACTGAATGTAGAGATTATTCAGTTAAGTTATTCAGCTAAACGAAGGTTGATAACATCAAGTCATTCTGAAACAGTTGGTGTATGCCTGTGGCTGCCTATATTTAATATTTTTATGTAAACAGTTTTTCAGATTTTTCACATGTGCCCATGCCAAATTGTATTTAATTTAATCACATTTTTTACAGCTTAAATAATTCAGAAATCTAAACTCCAAACGCTGAAAGTACTGCTGGGTCCAAACCGCAAAACCCTCACTGGCAGCCTCTTTAACCCCAGAAATCATGTGAGCCCCTTTAATTCTTTTCCGCCTGAGCTTTAAAAGTCTAACGTCACTTCTAATATTGTGGGAACAACAGTTTTTTAGCTAAATCATTGCTGAAAAGCTTCTGTTCAAAGGATTGAAGTTGGTGAGAATTTTTAATGCTTTTGAAAGAATTATCTTATGCTCACCAAGGCTGCTTTTCTTTATAAAACAGTAATATTAAGGAATATTAATACAATTTAAAAAAATATAAAATACTTAAAGGGATATTTCACCCAAAAACGAAAATTAGCCCATGATTTACTCACCCTCAAGTCATAGATGTATATGACATTCTTCTTTCAGATGAATACAATCAGTTATATTAAAAAATGTCCTGGCTCTTCCAAGCTTGATCATGGCAGTGAAAGTCATCAAAGTGCATCCATCCATCATAAAAGTGCTCCACATGGCTCTGGGGGGTTAATAAAGGCCTTCTGAAGTGAAGCGATGCGTTCGTGTAAGAAAAATATCCATATTTAAAACTTTGTCGACTAAAATAACTAGCTTCCGGCAGACGGACATACACATCGATTTCCGGCGAAAGACTAATCCCTGACCTGACGCACAACGTAATGATGATTTGCAGAGGATGGAGCAAAACACCAGTCACGAATTAGAAGTCTGAAATGACCATTTTTGGAGAGAAATGTTGGAGGAGCTTGAGTTTGTTGCCCAGCCCTGTTTGTTTGAACCGCGAGAGGCGTCTAAACTTACGATACTCTTACATCTACATCATACATCGTCAAGTGTTACTCTTTTGATGTAAGTTGACTTGCGTACGGCCGTCTGCCGGAAGCTAGTTATTTTTAGTCGATAAAGTTTTAAATATGGATATTTTTCTTACACAAACTCATCGCTTAACTTCAGAAGGACTTTATTAACCCCCCAGAGCCGTGTGGATTACTTTTATGATGGATGGATGCATTTTTATGGACTTCAAAAAATATAAAGCCATTCACTGCCATTATAAAGCTTGAAAGAGCCAGGACATTTTTTTTTATATAAATCCAAATGTGTTCATCTGAAAGAAGATTTTCATATAATCCTAGGATGACTTGAGGGTGAGTAAACCATGGGCTAATTTTCCTTTTTGAGGTGAACTATCCCTTTAATGTGTCCATGACTAAAAGAAAGATAAATATATGATATAAGATTGTACAATACAATATAAAGATAATATGATTTAAAGTTTCAATTATGAGAAATAGTCACAACACTGAGAAATAAAGTCACAACTTTGACCAAATAAAGTCTCTGTTTTAAGAAATAAAGTCACAATTGCGAGAAATGGTCAAAATTGTGAGAAATAAAGGCACAAATAGCATTTTATTTTTTTGTTTTAGTGGTGTAAATGGGCTTCCAAAGTCAACACCATGTATAGTAAAGCATTACAAAACATGATTACCATCTTCATTATAATACTGTACATATTTTGGCTTTATATGGAAGAACTGATGTTGAATGACATCCAGTGGAATCTATTTTAAAGCATGTACGCATGTGTTTCAAAACACTGTTCCTCCTCTATTGTATGAATCTTTTGTGTCTGTTCTAATCCCATTCCTAACTTGATTGTGCAACAATAAACACACAAGATTTTTTTGTTTGACCTAGTGTGACATTAATACCTTCCGTGTATCTAGAGTGTTTTGAACAAATAGTTCTACCTCAGCTGCATGTAAGCGTGCATGTACGTACGCTCATCTCTGTGACTGTTGCTCACAACAGCAGGATGTGGACAAATCTGTCTCATGCTGCTACCTGTCAAACTGTTTCATCTTTTTTTCTTTACACGATGGCTTGCGTTCGACTTCTCTGTATTTTTTTTTCTCTGTATGTTTCCTCCCACACAGCGGTGAGCTTCTGGTTGATTGCTCTCAGTATGAAACAGGAAGTTGAGCGCTCTATTGTCACTAACTTTTATCATTATGAGAGATAACTAGGATTTTATGATTCTGAAATGATGTCATTTGCCTTACACCTCCAAACTCGATTAAAAAAAGTCCCGCATGATTTGTCACGAGTTGTTACTGGAGCTTTATATTAAAACAGAAATGTTACTTACATTAGTGTTTAATAGATTTTAAGTCCCACTCAAACTCTACAGAATACTCAAAATTGCAATGTTGAATAAAAACACAGGTTTGGCATTTCATCAAGATTATATAGACCATTAAATAAGTTTCTGTTCAGAGAACTACTTATACTAGCAGCATTGCATTTTTAATAACTGGCATTGATGTTGTGTTTGCACGTTTATTCAATAACTAAAGCAAAAGGTTTAGTGTCAACCTTGTGTAACAGCTCCGGTGAAAGCTTGTGTGTGTATGTATAACGGGGTTGAGTAAGATTTTTTACCTTAAAATAATGTTTCCAAAATCGTTTCAGTGGTTCATCAAGTCGTGACATGGTGAAATGCACTTATGCCACAGCTTTGCGGTCCTTTATCTGATATATCCACGTTATGTAAGATTGCCAGATCGGGTCGCGTTTCTGTAGTTCTAATGAGACATAAGAAAACTACTAATTTGACTTGCTTTACGGCAAGCGTTACAATTGCCGATAGGTGAAGCGTACTTATTTTAATAATATTTATATTAATGTTAATATTAATATTGATGTTAACATTTAAGATTCTTTGTAATATTTAAGATTAATCAAATAAGTTAATTAATAAGTACATTTTTGACATTGATCATGTGAACTCTTTGTATGGAGGGTCAAATGTTCTTGCTTCTGAGCATGAGATGGATCATTCTCAAATCTGGAGAACATGATCATCATTAAATCAAAATGACTTTTCCCCAAGAATCTTTCATGCTTTCTAACATGCTTAACCTAATGACAGAGCAATGATGATTAAACCTCAATTCTCTCTCTCATTCTGATTCCTTTTGTTTTTGGTTCCTTTGTTTTCATGCCAATGGATTAACTGAAAAATGATAGGCCTGTAGTGAACATCTTGTGCCCGTCTTCTTCAATGCACTATGTCAGACCTCCTTGTCATATAGCAACACACAATCTGGAATCCCCACAAACAGACACACGCATGCATGACAAAAGGTGTTTGCTCAGCTCAGACGTCACAATTTTGTGTCCCCTTGTGACCTTTCTAACTAATGTGCACACACAAATGAATGGATAGCAAGGCCAAAAATGCAGCCAGAAGCTCCCTGTTTTGCCAAAGCAGCCAGTGGAGAGAAAGAGAAAGAGAGTGAATGCTCAGTCAAGGTACATTGGTCCCGTAGAGCAAAACAAAGCAGCAGAGATTCCAACAGGCATTTCCCAGAGTATAATTTAAGCAGTCAGATGTCCCTGCAGAGCAGTCAGAGGTGTGTGCTCT
The DNA here is from genome assembly GCA_026230005.1 of Gila orcuttii. Taxonomy (NCBI): domain Eukaryota; kingdom Metazoa; phylum Chordata; class Actinopteri; order Cypriniformes; family Leuciscidae; genus Gila; species Gila orcuttii. Next base: position 28,078,774 of record JAPDVR010000003.1, read on the forward strand.
GCTGGCACAGGGCCCCCATCTTTACTCATAGACGCTCACGCCAAACAATTTCTGAACTGGGTAAGAAAAACAATTGCTTAATTCAATTTGTATACTCCCTGAAAACCTACCTTATTATCTTACACAATTTTCCTTCTCAAGTAAGTTTACTTGTTTGAAGGATGTTTAAACATTTAAAAAAAAGAAGAGGACTTGAACTAAAACTTGAAGTAATTAACAGGTCAAGCAAAACAGCCTTACATAAGCTATTCCCAGAGAGGCAAACAAACAAATGCAGGAATGCCCTTTTCTCATTAAACTCAATCTTCTTCCCATTCCATTCTCTCTTGCTCTCTTACTTCTATTTAGGCTGTCACACAGCCACATGGCTCTTTGGTCTTAAACTGGTCACACATTTGTGGTTTGAAGAAACACAATCGGACTGCAGCACATGAACACACTGAAAACAGAAATGAAATCTATCCATCCATCCATCCACAAACGCACGCACCCACACACACACACATACAGAATACAGAGTGAATGTGGCAACATCAATTAAATCTGTTTTTTAATTGATTGAATTGGGTTTTAGACTACAGCGTAACAAGCTAGTCACCTAGAAACAGAGGGGGAGAAAGTATGAAACTAAAAACAGAGATTAGTGGCAGCAGGGAGTGAGAGAGGGTGTGGTCTGAAGCCAGCTGGTATGACAGGAATCCTGACACTCATTAGGTAATTGGTTTTGGCAGATACCAAAAAAGTGTGTGTGTGTGAGTGTGTGTGTGTGTGTGTGTGTGTGTGTGTGTGTGTGTGTGTGTGTGTGTGTGTGTGTGTGTGTGTTTGTAAAAGTATGAGGTAGGGCACTGTGTGTTTGGTTGCCATGTGACAACAAGGGAATCAACAGACTTCGAGATGAGTGAACAAATTTAAAAAGAAAGATTTTTTTTGAGTGTGCAATGAGAGAGGAGGGGAGAAAAATAATGTTTTAGTGTTTTCTCACAAACCAATAGGTAAATAAATCTGGGGCCAAAATATATTTGAATCATATGTTGTACATATCATTTAAAAAATGTCATATAAAAGAAATATGTTTTCCAAAATTTAGTTGAAACCAACCTTCAAATGTCAATTTATACATGGATAATGTTTTGTATTTTACAATATACAAAGAATGACAAAATATATTTATCTGGAAAAATAAATAACTAAAATATTATAAATAAGCTTACATGTATATAAATGTATTTTACATATTTTCATGTATATTTGTGCTATATTTTTATGGGTGTATCAGTAGATCCACATTTATTGTGTAGGTATTTTCCAGATTTGTGCTTTGAATTATTATTATTATTTCATTTATATGGTCATTTCACAGGGCTACATACTTGACTTCACTTTCTGAACGGCAGCCTATAGATTGAATTGCCAAAATAAAAATTAGTCCATGCCATGAACTCGCCTATTTCACAATGTCTACGCTCCCATTGGCCGGCTCTTTAAGGGCGGGGTTTGTGATGAGTCTTGTCCTTGGGAATGTTTGTCCGCGTTCTCAAACTGAGTTACCGCTGCTTGGACGTTGGCACACGGGCGATCTGTCGCGGTTCTTAGCAAGTTCTGTGAGTTTTTTGGAAACTGTACAGTAGCTTTAGAACATTTGCACCACATCGAGCGCTGTGATACACCTGTAGTGGCAAGGAAATATTTCTTGTGAAATTTTGTCTCTGCAACAGTTAATTCTCTAAGCATCATCATTTTTCCCACCGCAATTGAATAGCGCTCCATGATAGTGACCCGATGGACTAAACCTTTATATTTCTACTCCAGAGAACGCAAGGTATTATCCTGCAGCAGGACTGTAACGGAAAACAGCACAATGATGAACAGGAACGGAATGGTCACAAAGATTCGCACGCGGATAAGGACTGACCCCTTCAAGAACAACTATGACCTGGTCGGCAGAGAACTTGGCAGGTAAAAAACCATTGTGGATTTTCTGCTGTATAAACGAGCTATCGTGTTTAAAAGATCAAAATGTGTAGAAGGCATGTAGTCATATCCCCGCAGGCAGTTTCACAAACTTGGTAACCGGTGTGAGAATTAATTGGGGGAGTGAATCACCGCCAGCTGGAAGCCAAAATAGGTTTGTTTGGCTCCCCCACGTGTAATCTGAGGATCAACTGGATGGATTTTTAACCCTTATTGTAGCTTGTCAATACTGTAAACGAACGACATGCATTTATGAAAAAACGAAAATGTTTATCACGCACTTCTACACCTTTGTGTTTATTATAACGGGACCTTCTATTTCGTCTCGTTTAGGCTACATACAGCGTAGATCAGCAGGTGGAACAATCAGTTGAATTAGTGGTATTTCCTTCAAAAACGAATCGTTGTCTTTCACTTGCATACATGCATGTTTTTGTTCTCCAAGTTTTGTGAAGCGCATAATTGCTTTAGTGAATTTTTCCACTCTGCAAAAATAACGTAAATCAAAGACTAAGTCAGTGTTTAAAATAATTTCTTAATGAAGAGGTGTATTAACCTGAAGGTGTTATTTAGAATTAAAAAAAATACATATTTTTAATTTGCATCTCCTTGTGGTTACTTGTCTGGGAAAAGCTTATGTTTGTTTTAGTCAATCTGTAGACAAATTTAGTCGTAAACGAATAGGTTGAGTAAAAGATTCAATGACTTGATCATTACACAAAAATTGGCTTGTCGCCACCTACCAATATAATGCGTAGGAAAGGGACACTGAACAAATCATACTGAATTGCTTGGTGAATAGATTCAAAATATTCTATTCATCCTGATAAATCAATCAAAAGTGAACTCTGAACCACATAACATTCTTATTGGCATTTTCCAGGGGTGCCCCTCATGCCTGAGAATAAGACTAGGATCCTTTCAGTGTGTTTTCTCAAGTAAACAAAGAATTTGAAACATGTTAATTCAGAGCCGCACAGGGCCCATGTGTGATGGATATAGCGCTGCTTGCCGTGACATTGTTCTTTAACGCTCCACTGGCTAATTATAGACAACATGGTATCGTTTGACCACTCGGATTTGTTTTCTCTTGGACAGATGTTCATTTAGAGTTAAACACATGCTGTGCTTGTTGACAATTGCATGGTCCGTATCTGCTGCCTTTAGGTGAACTTTTTCCAAGTTTCTGGATTTTAATTCTCACTGCCATTCCGCATAATTTAACCCAATTTGATGGGTAATTTGTGGATTGGGTTGTAAAATGTCTCGATTTGGACTGGATTTAGGCTAGTTGGCATTTGGTTCTCTCTGAAACGTTTTATGTTTTGCTCCACACCACAAGAGATGTGAGGATTCTAAGGCATGAGCAAATCCAAAATTTTTCCTGTAATTAAAGTGGACAAAAAAATACATGCATGAGTCACAAGGCAAGCTGCTGAATTGAATGAGGAATGCAGATGTTGGTGGATATTGATGTTGAGATTAGGTAGGCAGAAGGCGGCGGTCACACAAATATCTTGCATTCCTTCAGCATAACCTAATCTGATTTCATCCCTTCCCTTCTTTTTCTTTATCATATATTGACATAGATAGTTTTTATGTAAACGTGTGACAGTTGCTTTGCAGCAAAGATATTTACGCTGAGCTCAGTGGGTCAGCTTATCTTGTGATTTCTACGGTAGCCTATAGAGCTCAACGCACTGCAACTGAAGAAAACAAATGCAAATAGAAAAACACCAGCAAATAAACAATTGTAAATGGACTGCATTGAGCTGAAAACTTAAAAAAAAAAAAAGAACATGAGGGTAAGATATTAATCTATATGTCAGTTATTAAGAAATGGTAGGTAATGCAGGGTCTAAAGTTGAGACGTCAAGTTTAAAAGTTCAGACACTCACACACAAATATTTGATGCATATTTTAACTTTTTTGTATAAAATGTATATTTATTTGCAACACTTATGTTAACACATAAGAAATTTCTGTCGTATCAGTCCTATTCAGCTGATGGAAACCGTGCTGCGTTGTCATGGGAACATCCCTGGTGAAAATGAGGAAATTATGTTGTCTTTCGTTGCTCCCTTGGTCCCAAGTGCGTTCCAAATGACTACATTATGGCGCACAAATGCCCTGCTCACTTCAAGGGCTCTGACCTTCGAAGGGAGTAGGGCATAGGGATGCTCACGAGCAATAAGCCTGATAAACCCAGGTTCGTCACTTATTGGGGTCACCTGGGAACATTTCCGTTGTGTTCTGTGCTATTTGCAGCGCGTTTCTGTATTTGGTTGTGTTGAGTATTTGGAGTATTTAATTGTTGGAGTTTTCTGAAAAGATGTTTTCTTAATTTGCGGGTGTTTTTCTATTTGCTTTTGTTTTCTTCAGTTGCAGCGCGTTGAGCTCTCTCGGCCACCGTAGATTTCCTCTGAGTTTAAACGAAAATATTTTTTTAGTGATAGGCCAGCTTTTAAATATATTCTTTAGCTCTCCCGATGACCATAACATACATGTTGGCCTAGATTTTTCTTTTAGTATGTGTGTACACGCTTCCACTCATCCCACTGGAGTCAATGGAGTACAACGTATACTGTAAAATGTTCCTTCTGTGTGTGTCTGTGTTGCTGAATGTACTCGTCTTACTGAATGGCCAAACCATCTGGCCCTGTTGTCAGCACTCAATTAATTTGATACAAAACTCCAACAGCAATTTCTGTGTTATTCAGCTAGATAAAATCCAAAGTTTGTTCCCAGACAACTTATTTGTTTATTTGGAGGATCAGTTTAGTGTTATGTCGTGTTTAGGTCAGTTTCCATTTCCAGTCATTTTCTTCCACAATATTTTTGAATCTTTCTGATTTATAACAGTAGTGTTTGTTCTCATTATTGTTTTGTGTACCCAAAGTCGTCACTGGTGTGGAAATGGACAGTGTGAGAGAACAAAATGCGGAATGCTGAAATCCACCAAAAAAACTTGTCCGTTCTACTTGAATATCTGCCAGGTACCCATCATACAGTGTAGTGGATGTCCCAGTTCATTAAAGTTCTTATGACTTGTGTCCCAATTCGGTGAGATTAGAGGGTATTTTTAAGCATATCTTCTTTGGAGCTCCTCCAGAGTATCCAAAAATGACTTTAACCCCAACCTTCAAAATCCAATCTCATATCATGCACCAAAATATAATCTATTTGAGGAACTTCATCCACACATACCTTCATAAACTCCTCAACAGTCCTAGCACCCCTTTTTCAGAAGCTTTCCATTTCATTCATGTTTTCTCAGCTATTTTTTTTGTCTTGAAACTTGACACTTTTTTCCCTCCCTCTCGCTGTGTGGCTGTTTTGTTAATCTGCACTTTTTATCCTCAGGAAACCAATAAAGTTCATGAGTTCAGCTAAGAATTCAGTGATCCTCTATCCGAGGTGGTCTGAGTGAGGAATGTTCTCTGCAGAATTCTGGGATGCTGACTGAGCCTTCTGCCATACCAGTAGCAGACAGGCCAGCTGTGCATGTGTTGCAGTCTTTCACTTAATAATGGGGTTGTATGATTTCTCTTTAATAATGGATTGAGATTGTATATATCCTAGTGTCTAAATGGTCTTGTGTTTGTGTCTTCATGCACACGTGCATGATTTTGGTCTTTAAATGTTTAGTCCATTCTTTGACTCTCAAAGTAGACATGTTTTTACCATCTGGGCATAACAATGAGACAGATACTGTAGACCGTGAAAGAGAATTTTTTTTAATTTTTTTTTTTTTTACACACAGGAAGTTTAACCTCCACAGAAATGTACATTTCTTACCCTTTGAGAGTCATTGTTTTAGATTGAGCCTTACCATATTTATAAGTAGAGAAAATGGATGCTTCAAAGTATTATGGGACTTTATTGATTTCTTATTCATCTTTGGTGCTTTGTGGAGTGCTGAACAAATTTGAATTTTATTGTGACGGAGGGTGTAAAACCGCAAAACTTTTTATTTATTTAAATAAGTTAATCAATTTTACTGTTTGTTTTTTTAATGTATTTATTTATATATATATATCTATAAATAAAAAATGAGTTTGATAACTCCTGACCCTTCAGACCTGCTCCTTTACGCCCCTCTGAGAAAGAGGGCAAAAGAAATGTGAGCTTGGCAGAATTATGGCAGCTAAGTGATGCCCTTTGACCTTGTTACCTCTGTCTAATGCTTTATGGTTGTGTTTGCAATTCAGAAATTGTACACTTAATAATTTAATGTCTGGACAGTTAAAAAAAAAAATTGTTCACAACAATTTCCTCACGTGCTGAACTAATGAACAACAGGATTGTTCTGGGAGTTGGCACCATCACATGCGGTTCTTGTGCTCCATTTGAACTCTGTATAGTGACTGTTCTTAGCTCAGACACTGGAACGTGCTCGCTTCACCTCGACCCTGCCAACCACACTCGCGTTTAGCAGAAAAACCACTACAACGCTGGCAATGGATGGATTTTGGCTTGTACCCTTGAATTTTCCGAGGATTTTAAGTGTTCTGCAATCATGGGAATTGTTAACAGCAAGACCAAACAACAAAAGCTTTTTAAACACCCCATGAAATTAAAGTTAATTTTCTGTGGCCACAAAAATATAATGTATATTTAGTAGATGGAGATATTAAAATAGTCTTTTTCTTGTAGGAAAATTGGCCAATATATTGCAATTTACAAATCATTCATGCTCTCTACAAAGTGTTCCCTCCCCTGCTTTGTTTTTAGTTTTGTTTATTTTATCTTAGTTTATGCATGCTTTATTTATTTATTTTTTGAAGAGTTAACTCCTTCATAAGTCCATTCCTGACTTTATTCAGCAGCAAATTCAGCAGTCAACACAGGAAGAACTGCTTCGCTTGGGCATTTCATTAGGTCTTTGACATGACACCTGGAAGCTCCATCCTGAATGTTTTGTCCACCTGCGTTTTTGCGTGTTCGTGTCAAACTTTTAAGTAGAGCGTTAATGGAGACGTAGATGGGAAGAGACAAGCAGTGGACAGAGGAGAGGTCACCGGGGGGCTGTATTTTGTTTGTAAGTGTCGTGTTTGAGTCATTGGCTGAACTAGACGGTGGCAGTAGTGGACACCATTGACTCTCAATAGAGGAGTGTTGAAAGAGTGGGTGGTCTGTCTGTTAGGGTCCCTACCACACACAAACTGGTGTCTCTTTATGATATGGCCTGAAGAGTAGGTGTGGTTAAGAGCCATTTGTCCTCCTCGCAGTCAAACAAGAGCATGCCTACGCTGACAGGCCTGTTCTTTCTGTGTGTGCAGCGCCCTGTGTCTTTTGACTGATAGATAAGGCGTTGGGAGGTCAGATGACAGAGGCAGCAGGAAATCAGTGTGAATGAGCCTGTGTCTGTGTGTAAGAGGCCTTGGACAGCTCCAACTGTCAGTCTTATCATTTAGGTGTCAGGGTCTCGCTGAAAACGAGGGAGGGAGGGATCATAGTCCGTATGACTTGCACATTAACGTCATGCATTCGAAAATAAAGACAATATTCATTTTTGAACACTTCCTTGTAAAAGTGGATTGACTTGCTCATTCTGTGCGTCAAAGATGCACCGTTTTAAAAAAATGACAGATCAGTGACTTATCAGTCTGCAGGACTGCAACCACATCTTTATTACAACTTTATGAACCAGTTTTATACGTTTACCCTCTGATATTTAATAAACTTAAATTATAATTTATTATACATTATATTAATATATTAAACATACAGATGTGCAATTGTTTTTTAACAACCCCCCCATAAGTATTCCACAGAATGCATCTAATGTCTAATCAGAACGGATTGTTCTGGAGCGCTGTTTAATAGAACAACGTGAATGTCATTAATCAAAGTGTTTATATTTTGATTTCCTCTTCTCATTCCCCAAGCTGTTTATTTAATCACTCTTGTGTGTATGTTTGTGTGCACGCAGGGGCAAGTTTGCAGTAGTGAAGAAGTGTGTGGAGAAGACTACTGGCAAGGAGCATGCTGCAAAGTTCCTGAGGAAAAGACGTAAGGGTCAGGACTGCCGCAGCGACATTCTGAACGAGATCGCGGTGCTGGAGTCGGCGGAGACGAGTCCCTATGTGGTGGCACTGCACGAGGTCTATGAGACCACCACAGAGATCATCCTTGTATTAGAGTGGTAAGACACATAATTGCAGTTATGTAGTGACATTCCCTCACCGTGAAAGCTATGCGTAATGAGTGTTTTATGATGGCTTGGACGTTGTGCACTGTAATTTTGTTATTCCAAGTCACCAGGGCTTTTGAAGATTAGAATTACAGGCATAAAGTAATGGCCCAGCGAGCAAATCAAAACAGGATTTTTTTCATAACTCTGTTGTTTGGAAGTGTTTATATTTGGAGCTTGTTTGTCTGTACCTTTCTGTTACCACAGACCACATTGAGCTAGTTCTTTTAACTGAGTAAGCTGAAAGTTCCATTAAAATAACAAAAAAAAATGAACAAATGTATAATTTCCCAAGTGAGAATGTGGTGTTCTTGTGTTTGCCCCCTCGTGAAATGTCAAATCCGAACGCTTCTCAGCCCAAGGAGAGGGCAGTTTTTCTGACCACTCTGCAGCTAACAAAAGCTGTTTCCTTTACCTTGTCATTTTCAGCTTAAGTTCAGCTGGCCTGACCAATAGATGACAAGCTATGTGAGTTTCACAGCTTTTAATTAGTGCTGGGCAACGATTAAAATTTTTAATCGCGATTAATCGCATGGTTTTCTTGCGATTAATCGCATTGTTATGCGCAAAATTGAATAATGACTTCTAAAGTAGTGTATTGCGCACTTTTGATTTAAATGTACTGCTATATACACAAAAGTGCAATAACTTTAAACAAATAAGGTGCTTTTATACCAGCAGTATTCCCTTTACACAGTAATCTCAAATCTCAACTTAAACATTAATGTAATCAAATCAAATATTTAAACAAAGCTATTTGCCACTGCCAGGGCATTACCTTTTATCTAGTTTGTTAAAACGAGTCCAGTTTTCTTGTTTTTTTTCTGAACAGGTATCAACAGGTATCTTTTATCAGGGAGCAGCAGAAACAGTCTATGTAGTAGTCAGAGGTCATGATCACTACTATATAAGTCGACCAACGTTACTTATAGTAGCTTAGGTTTGGTCATGCCATGGTTTCCCACGTAAGATTACATTAAACAGAGTAAAAAAAACAATTTATACTTTATACTTACGCTGTTGCTGTGTAGCGCGCGTACACTTCGGCGTACCCTGATGTGCACCTGTCCAAAAATGTAACGTCAATTCTACGTGTACCGCAAGCGCTGAGATTGCTAGACCCGCTCCCCGGGTTTCACATGCTCCCTCTGCATGTGTAATTGCGCGTCAACGCGGACAACGACGCAGAGTAAAACCTTTGCGGTCATGCTCGCCTCAAGCACGCGCCCGCGCCCGCTCGTTGCCGAAGTTGAATTGTCTATACTTTTTATGAAGGACGCGCAGCATCTATCTATAAAGAGAGACTGATCCTCGGCTCGCTGTTAGTGAGTTTCCAGAATCTAAATAGTTATTATCTATAGGTTTTATAGGTAATATCCATAGAGCGCCTGTCATTCACTCGCGGAGCGCAACCCTTTAACTGTTCACCAGAGAGAACCTGCCTCTCTCCACTGCTTGTTTGGGTGGGTTATTTGCTGGCTGACCAACATCCCACCCCTCCTGTGATCATGGTTTGACTGTAGGCCTATGTGTATTCAGAGCCAGTGAGCAACGGACTTTCAAAATAATAATAATAAAAAAAAAACTGCGTTAACGTGCGATAAAAAAATTGTCGGCATTAATTAATAAATGCGTTAACGCGATAATAACGCGTTAACTTGCCCAGCTCACTTTTAATAAAAAGCATTGATAACCTAAATTCACCTCATTACTCTACAAGATTACTTTAAATCATAGCTGTTTTTATTTTTGGCTACTCCCCCTTACATATCTCCAAACCCATATGGCTTTCATTGTGGAACACTAAATGAGAAGTTTTTAAAGCTTCAAATCTCCAGTCCCAATTCATTGTGATTTAAATGGAAAAGAGCAACCAACACGTTCTTCTAAATTTCTGCTTTTGTGTAAAATAAAAACTTAAAATGGGTTTGGAACAACATTTCACAAATGTTGTTTGGGAAGAAATGTTGACATTTTTTGGGGGCGCAGGGGGTGAGTTATTCATTTAATACTTGGGCTTACTTTACATTGTCAGCTGAAGTGTAATCACACCATTTTAGCTTTTCCAGTAACAGTAGCTGATAAAGTTCACTAATGAGGAGGAAATGACAGGTCGTTAAGTTTGAAATGCTTGTCTTAAGCTCTATCATTTGAATCTCCCTTATTTTTTTCTCCTTCATTTTTGAAGGCATTTCATGGTTTTCCCCCCTACTCTCTTATTGCAAATTCTGCATAAAATCAACGGCCTGTTTTTTTGCGCATTGTGTGCATTAATCTGTCTAGCGAGGCAGGATGCTGACGGGTTGAATGACGGAGGTTTTGAGAATTGGTAGATTACATCTGCTCTCTCTCAAAGGTAACTTGCCACAAAAAAAAAAATTCAGCCCACTTGCTCCACATTGCTAACCAACTTCCTCTGTAGAGACGGCTGTATTTCAATCCATCACATGCAAGCACATTGTGTGCGTGTAGACAACCTGTGGAGTAAGTTTACCTTATAAGGAATGTAGCGCGTGTTTTAATTGTTGTGCAAGCTCAGTAAAGGTCTGCGTGAAGTCATGGTCTAGTTTATCTGTTTACACATCATATATAGGCCCTATTGTAGTATTTATATATAAATATAAAAATCCCATTTATGTTCCTAATATAAATTATTTTTTTTTATAAAATATTGTAATATTGCCTGACTTTTCTCTTGTTTTGCCTGCATGCGTGTCAGTGCTTTCGTGTTAGAACAGTATGTCTGGTTTGGTAGGGTAATTGTTTTTGCTCTGGTTTTCTGTTGTTAGTTAAATCCTTAAACTTGATGAAGGTTTAGCGGTAGACACCAGTTAAACCGAAGAGAGGCAGACAGACAGAAAGAGACACTTCAATTTCCATTTCCTGTGGCTTTTCTTCTAAAAGCAGAGCTGCGACATGCATGTGCAGTGCATCACCACATCCTCTGTTGTCAGAAACAAACCGATTTCTCGCCATTCTCTGCCATTTAAAGTTAAAACCCATGCTATTGTAAGACTGACAATAAAAAAGGTAATGATTACATTTTCCAAACATACAGACACCCCACACAAATTTTGCGGTTAAATGCCAGCACCGACTCTTACATGAACGCACTAGCTACTGCTTTTTCTAACGCCATTCATCAAGTAATGGGCCTAACTAGAAGCCAAGCAGCCAGGACGAGGATATGATGCAGTGTTTATAGGTTCTTCTTGTTTTGACTATTGTTTGTACTTTTAAGCGGTCTACATTTACATTTAAAGGATCTAGTGACCAGAATAGAGACTTTAGGTCTTGTTTTTGGCCATAAAAACACGCTACCATCCACCTACGACACCATAGCAATTTCACTCTGAAGTGATGGTCCTTGGAAAATATCAAACATTAGTTGAGTTACTCTATCTGTGGTAATGTTTTTCATTCTTCAAAGGAAACGAAATGGGGCCCTCCCTCAATCCAGCGTTTGACATCTTTCTAGGAAAGCTCTTATGTAAGTCTCTTTGTTGCAAGTGTTCATCTTCATCACCTGCTGCTTTGATTTCCTCTTCTGCTTGATCAAAAGCCCTCAGAAGTCTGAAATGGACCGTTCAGTGGTGACTTAAGTCCTTTTGACAGATGCAGATTTACAGTGTGCCTCTGCTTCAGCCCACTGTTAATCCCCCACAATAAAGCCAGAGAGACAAGACATCTGGCATTTATGGAGATTTGACAGCTTTTGCTTTTTGAGATGCAGTTTGAGCAACATGGAAAAAATTTTTTTTTTTAGATATTGAGCACATGCTTCATTTGCTCTGGCGATTTTTCTGATCTTCCCAAACAAAATAATTATTAGTACCAATTCCAGATTATCCATAAATTAAGGGATATCATCCTTAAAACCCCTTAATTTATGGTGTATCTGGTATTGGTAGTAATAATTGTTTATATCCACGTTACACATCTAATGGAGCTTTTTCACTAGAGCTTTTGTTTTGGACCTTTTGTCGAATTTGTTTCCAGTTGGTTGGTGCGAAAGCAGTTTTCTAAGCTTAGCTGCAGTCCACAGTAGGTATGTATCCAAGCCATCATAGAAGTAAATCACAGTTTTCTACAAATGTGTTTCTTAGTTGTATTTAGATAAATTTCCGTTGGAGCGCATTCTTCGCATATTTTGCAAGACGCTTCAAGTCAGAGTTCTAGTTCTCATCCTCTCATGAGAGGGGAACGGGGCTCTTGGTGGTCTTGGGTTGCAGATGAGCATATTTTTGTCCTCCTTTCGGTTTCAGAAAAAAAGTTTTAATTGAGCAACGAATCTTTGCCTTTGAGCAAGCACATAAGCACATTCTCATGGCTTATGTCTAAATAAACTTGCAATTCTTCTGTCAGGCGTTCAGTCTTGGTTTTCATCTCATTTACAAGAGCAGCAGTCGTTTGATCAGATGAAGTGAATGAAAATGGGACGTCAACATCCACCAGCCTGTAACCGTGCGATTTACTCATCCACTGCTTTTCTTGGGTCAATCATAAATCTGCATCAGTCCACAGAACATTTTAAGCATCTATAAAGTGGCTCGGTCTCACACGCACTACGAAACCAAAACATGTTTTTTTCCGTCCATGAAAGGCAGTGAGGATTTGATCCCTGCATATGTGAGCATTAACAGACCTCTTTGGGTTGTTTTACTGATGTTACTTTAGAAGATGTTGACTTCGGTGAAATTTAGAGTGGAGGGTTTATTCCATTAGAGTGAAGAGCGTAAGTTTTTGTGATGTTTGATTTAAAGGGGGCTGAAAGGTTCCCAATATCCTCATTTTATAAGCCTCTAGTGGCTCATCTGATAAGCGATACCCCTTATTTATACAGCTGGATTCAACTGTTATGTAATAGACACCACACAAACGAATGCATACAGACTCTACACTGTAGATGAAAAGCATCTACATGAGGTTCTATGGGAGAGAGCTTTTTTTGTGTGGCCTGAAATTCACTACACATGGTCCTGATTTTCCCAGTCTTTCATTGCCCAAAGGAGTTTCCGCCTGCAAATCCTCATGGTCATGGTAACCCTCGCCACGGTTACACAAGGATGAAGTTCCACCCCCTTTGCTGTTACCCAGAAGTCTCCTCTAACTTTATAAATGAGCCTCTCCAAGAAGATGGCTAATTATGTATCGAAATGAGCGCAAACACCTGGCATAGGTACACCACCCGCATAGAGTGGTTTGAACCACGTAACATGTGTACTATTGATTTCAGGGTGTTTTTGTGTGTTTTTTTTGGTTGTTTTGAGCTCAGTTAGATGCTTGATCTGTCATAAATGCTGATATCAGATGGGACAATGACACATCTCACCCTCATGTTTGAGACTGTTTTTAGGATGGTTGCATGAGGATGTGTTTCTCTTTTAGGGTGTCTCAAATTATAGATGGGATTTATTTTTTCCATAAAATGCTACTTTTAGAATTGGAATCAATTGGGGCATGTAATATGTGAGCGTAAAATATGAGATCTAAATTTTAACACTCGCAATCTTTGTCTTTCAGTGCTGCAGGAGGTGAAATTTTTAACCAGTGTGTTGCCGATAATGATGAGGCCTTCACAGAGAAAGATGTCATCCGATTGGCCAGGCAGATTCTGATGGGCGTGGCCTGTCTCCATCAAAACAACGTAGTTCATTTGGACCTTAAGGTGAGTGTTAGGCATTGTACTATGTGCATGTTCGTTTTGCACGTTGATCATGATGCAACCGACATCTTTTTGACTAACTTTAGAACAGTTTTGTTGTAACTTATTCTCCCTTACATGGTCTAAAACATGACTGCTGCCCTTTATTGTCATTTGAAGGTGGTGCGTTTGTGAATTCAAATATATTAATGTTCACAGTAATTAACTTGCCGTATAATGTCTGTGTATCGGGGTGTAACAAAGTAGGATGTAGTTTTTTTTTTTTGTTTATTTTGGGGGGGGGTTAACAACATTTATTGTGTAACATGAGGTGGAGGTTGGTGAAAATGTTAGATAACATTTGCAGAAGTAATGCAACTAAATTACTTATGATAAGAGTTCTTATTTAAGATAATTAACCAGACCTGTTTAAACGCACTTTTTACTGATGGCACCCACTGGTTCAACTAATTGTAATGTAACTAATTTCATCAAATATGCCCATCCTGGTGTCTAAAAGTTTTAAACGGCTCTAATCTGGCATGACACCTGCTAGTTTTGTGCAGTATAAAAGTTTGTTTGATGTCAGTGAACTTATTGGGTGTGTACTTGAGGTTGAAACTGTTTGATAAATGGTGTTAAAGGGTACTGTTCACATGCAACTTGGATCCATTTAAAAGTAATTAAATAAAAGATTAGTGTTTTTTCTTATAGTGCATTTTTTTTTTCTTCCTGTCTGGAGTGTTCAGTGTTTCCTTTCTCTCACACTCGTAATGTCTTCTCCAGCCTCAGAACATCCTGTTGACGAGTGCTCAGCCTCTGGGTGACATCCGCATTGTCGATTTTGGCTTGTCTCGACGGGTGGACAGTGTGACGGAGGTACGGGAGATCCTAGGCACTCCCGAGTATGTGGGTGAGTCGGACATCCCTCATTTGCAAACCTCAAACCCTCCCATGCACGGCATAACTGCTGCAAAAGCAGATACAGAGTAAAGGTGAAGACTTGTCAGCTCAGTATAGTGAAGAGGGGTAGAATGAAAGCTTGTGTACGAGTAGTAAAACTTCACGTGATCGAAACCTTAGTTCTAGAAAATCTGTAGAAAGATCAAACCGGAAACGGTGTCAGCAGGATGTTTTTGACACTAGTATGTGATGTGAAGGGTTGTGAGACGTTTGTTTCTCTTTCCTTCAGCTCCTGAGATCCTGGACTATGAGCCCATTAGCACAGCTACTGACATGTGGTAAGTTGAGCTTATTGAGTGTCCAGAGTCCAGATGTGTGTGTGTGAGTATCTGTTCATGGTATTTGACACACACATATGAATGTTATATAAAGGCAATTTAACATTGTGACGACATCTAGATAAATGAACCTGTAAAAGCAGATAGACGTTCCATGAAGCATTTCTGTAATCCAGTAGTACGATAAGTGTCAGTGTTATCAGCATGGTAAAGTCAACATGTACAATCTGTTTACAATCCACTGATAATTTAGAACAGTCTTTAGATTGTTTATACTCATTTACTGGATGGAAAAGGTGGTCGTCTCACACGGTCTCCATTTTCTGCATCATTCTGCTGTGTTTAAACAACATACAGTTTCCTGTCTCTCATAATTAGGCAAGCAATATTACTTTTGGTCCGTAAGTATTTAGAACAAACCTCTAAACCTCAAGTATGAGCAAAAATATAAATGTAATCATAAATAAAAATGATTCTTGCCTTAGTTTAATCATGAGGTAAATGAAGTAGTGACCCATCTTCCATATTGACATGCATCTGTGTGAGACTGATTATTGAAAAAAATAAAGGGCGGGATTTGGTTCTATCTGTTGGTTGTTGATTGGATCGAGGCAGATGTAAATGCAAGTTCACAGTCAATTATAAGAAGGGGACGGGATTTAAGTA
The DNA here is from genome assembly GCA_026230005.1 of Gila orcuttii. Classification (NCBI taxonomy): domain Eukaryota; kingdom Metazoa; phylum Chordata; class Actinopteri; order Cypriniformes; family Leuciscidae; genus Gila; species Gila orcuttii. The sequence goes on from JAPDVR010000003.1 coordinate 28,094,492, forward strand.
AACATGCTTGAACCAGCCCAAGCTGGTTTGCTGGTCTTAGCTGTTTTAAGCTGGTCTCCCAGCCTGACCAGCTGAGAAATAGCAAAAATCTATCTAAAACCAGCCGAACCAGGCTAGGAGTACTACTAAAACCAGCTTGGGCTGGTTAATTTAGATTTCATTTTTAGGTTTACGATTACTCTCAGGTGATAAACACACCATCAAATTTGACTTCACCCATTTCCTCTATACTGATCTTGCTGCTTTACCCCTACAGGAGCATTGGGGTACTGACTTACGTGATGCTGACAGGCGAGTCACCTTTTTTGGGAGAAGAAAAGCAGGAGACCTTCCTGAACATCTCCCAGGTCAACGTGGACTACTCGCAGGACGTCTTTCAGGGCATCTCTGACCTCGCCGTGGATTTCATCCAGTCACTGCTCCTCAAAAACCCCAGGTAGGGGAAGTTGCCTAAAGACTAGAGCGGGACACTGTCATTCCACATCCACACTGACGAATAGCAGCTAAACTTGCATAACCTGATTGATGTAGTGGCTTTAGTTGGCTCTGCCCCAGACATGTAATCTCAAGCTTCAATCTCTCATTAAAGCGTAATGGCCTCTTGGTTTAGAATATACAGTGAAATGATCCTTGCAGTCTTACTGGTTTCCCACATCCGCTGGCGCTTTTGCTGTAACTGATTTTTTTGGGGGGTCCGTTGGTATAACTAATGGCAGTCCAGACCTGCCGCTATCATGGCTCTATGGGAACTGATAGTAGCACAGTCTCTGATCCAGGACCATAATCTGCACCCCATAAAATTTAATGCTTGTAGATCATCGGCACTGAGAAAGCAGGAGAGGAAAATGGAGAGCTTAAAGCTATGTGGAAAAATTCCTTGGTGTGTGAGTAATTGGGAAAGGAAAATCCTGGGAACCTAAACGATAGTCCTTCATATTTGCAGAACTGATGGATAAACCAAATGAGAACTTTAATGTGCTTTAACCGTTGTACAAATAAGCACTTCTTTTATGTTTTCACCACAAGGCTAAATCTGCAGTTTTTGCTTGGTGAGCAAAGTGCACGTCTATTTGATTTAAAAAAAAAAAAATTGTCACTTATTTAGTTTATGGAAAATAAAATAAATAGACCTGTATATTTGGTTTTATTTTTTTCCTATACTTATTTATTCATAAATTAACAGGTTTATTTTTATTACATTTTATGCTTATTCTATTTTATTCATTCATATGCTTATTCTATTTTATTTGTTCATATACTCGTTTTTCTTTTCCTGGCAAAATATTTCTCCTGATATTAGCAGTGTCATTTCAGTTTTGTGTGCCAGAATGAGAGTGTTGACATGTCGATCAAGTCACAGTCTATCACCAGTCCTGAGATGTATGTTGTACAATCTGACACACACATAAAATCTGAAAATCACAGAGTGTTTAACAGTCTTTTCTTTTTTTTACTTATTTTATTTTTTTTTCTAGAAAACGAGCAACTGTGGAACAGTGTTTAAATCATCCCTGGTTAAGGGTCGACCCTCATCACTACACTGTTGACGAGCAAGAAGCCAGCCAATCCGAATCAGAGCCTGAGAGTCCCGTCCCTTCCCCAGAACTTGTCATCCCTTCATATCCAACCTGCCCAGGCCAGGGAGAGCTTAAGACGGGTCGGGACACTTTCATTTTCACAGAACCGTTTCCATCCCGTCCAGAGATACAACAAGAGCTCATATGTTAAGTGACAGACACGATTGCCCAATGGGAGGGCCTCTGTGTTAATGACCGAAAGACTTATCTGAACTGAAACCGGTGCGGCCTAGTTTGGACTGGACAACAGCGGTTTACTCAAGTGTTTGCAGCACCTTTGTGTGTGCGTGTGAAGTCTTTGTGTTGTGTTGTCTTGTCTTGTGTAGGATACGTGAATGCGAGTCAACCTCCCTTATGACCACAGAGGTGTGCGCGTGTCTACAACAGATCTGAATGAGATTTTATAAGTCCTTAATAAAGCATAATTAAGCTCTTGGTCAAGGTTCTTAACTCATCAGTGCACAGCAACAAACTGTTTATACGTTTAGAGTGGACTGAACCTTTTCTGCTGTCTGTACTTGGTCCAAAACTCAAGTCGGAGTCTCCCCAGGAAGCGCCTGCTGCCTTGTAGGAAGGAAATGGAAAGCTCTGATGAATCGACTGATGTTTTATTTATCGCCGCTGTTCATTGGATCAACATTTTACGAAATGAAAACTGACGCTGCTGCTTTCTTCAGAACAGTAGATTTGACATCATTCTGCTTCTTTAGAAGTGGCATCTGCATTTTAAAGAACTGATTCACAGAGATTACTTTTGTTCTAGCACTTTTGGTGGGGGGAAAAAATGTATACTCCAATTTCTCAACAAGCACATTTAAGTAGTTCAAGATGGCATGTTCTTACACATCTTCAACCACTGTTTGTTTGGGTTCTCACACCATTTCTGTACCACTTTTTCTGTTATTCATAAGTTTGCTATAATTGCACAAATGTACCATTGTATCTTGTACCGTGGTTTTGTTTTCAAGGGGCATTTTTGCCTTGTTAATATATTCTGTATGTTGTGTCTGGTAGGGCATCATGTGTATCGTGAGGTAAATTTTCCAAGTCGTCAGTGATGGAGTGGGGCTTATAACTGAGGGCCACTCAGAAGGTTTTCTGGGATTTGTGCGTTTCAGACCGTTGTGGGAGATGTTTGCGTTTTGAAAAGAACAGAGCACAACATAAAGGCTTTGATAATTGTATATTTTTTATTTTAAAAAAGAATGTTAAAAAAAAGTATTTTTCTACTGTTGCTGTGTTTTATGATTAATATGAGAAAATATTGTAATATTAATTTAGTAGTTTTTGTTTTTTAACCAGTTGCGCTTAACATTTGCACTTGTGTCCAGTCGGACTAATTGTATGTATTATTGGCATGCCTGGCAAGATATTGAAGAAAATAAATGATCATTTTGTATTAAACTTATAAAGAATCTTGTTTGCTTAACTTTTAATATGTTCTAATATACACAGTTCAAAAGTTTGGGGTTGGTAAGATTTTGTTTTTGTAAGAAATCTCTTATGCTCCTCCAGGCTGCATATATTTTATCAAATTCAGTAAAAACGGTAATATTGTAAAATATTACATTTTTTAAATGTAATTTATTCCTGTGATGGTAAAGCTGAATTTTCAGCATCATTACTCCAGTTTTCACTCTTCAGTGCCACCTGATTCTTCAGAAAATAGTCTAATATGCTGATTTGCTGCTCAAGAAATTTAATGCTAAATGCTGAAATTTAAATTCAGCATTTATTTGAAAAAGAACAGTGTAAAGTCTAGACATTTATAATCTATTTAATGTGTCCTAGTGCTTTCAGTACTTTTTAGATAGATATATAGATGTGTATATTCAAAACCCAGCCATATCAAAAGTTTAATAGATTTACTTTTGTAATGTAATGAAAGTTTTCAAAGATTTCTTTAGTATTTGTTTTAGAAATATACATGATATATTCTTGATAGATCAACAAAAGAAAATGTACAAAATGTTCCTTTATTGGACTTAGGCATCAAATTTCCACATTCCAACCAGCAAGGTTGCAGGAAAATATGAAATATTTCTCCATGTAGTTTTCCTGACCTTGTGAGGCTGAGGTAACCACTTGAAATGACTTTGAGAAAAATCCATCATTTTCGTTGAAAGATGGGATTCTCTTTGCCAGTGTTCCCTCAGAATGAGGCAGTAGTTTCTGTATTTGGATACCAAGCTTACTATCACTATTAGTTGAGACATGAACTTGGCTTACCCTGAAGCATCTGGCATGCTTTAAACAATTTTTGGAAAGGGAACATTTATAATATTAAAAACTGGAAAATATAACACTTTTTTTTTTTAATTTGAGTAAATTTGCTTTGACATACTCATTCTGCTTGTCATATTGAATGAACTCACTCTTATGTGCATCTCTCGGTCACAGGTTGTATACAATGGGTGTTTTGGAAGTACATAAAATATAGTGCTGTTTACTTTGACATTCTACCGGACTCTCAAGAAAGTTGTTTTTGAAAGCTAACTTTCCTTTACAATAATACATGCCTTTTACTCTGAATATTCAAACAGGAAATGCCAGTCTGTGTTTAAGAAGAGAGCATGTTCCTGCATTCCTCAAACACACACACACACACACACACACAGGTTAGACAACATTGACATCTGCCAATAATTCCTGTTTTAATGTGTTCTTCCTCTGCGTGTTAGCATTCTTCCTGCACACGCATATACACACTCCCACCCTGATCTCTGGAGTTCCTGTTTCCCAGGGGAATTAGAGGAACGCATTGCTGTTTTTCAGATGAACTGATTCTCTTTCCTATCCTTTCTTTTCGCATTCCTTCTGTTTCTGTCTTCACCTTCTGACCATGCTGCATTACTTCTGCTCTCTCCCAAAATAATGGTGGCCAATATTATATTGATATAATATAATGACAGTATGCATAATACAGATATATACACAAAATTGCTGAAATGACATGCTGAAATTGTACTGCTTTTTCATTATAAAAACGTTTAGTTATTAAAAAAAAACACTTCGAATAAAAGGTTCAATGGGGTTCAATCTTGACTCAATTTTAAAGGACCATTTATGACAAAAAGGTTCTATATAAGGAATGTCATGTTTAAAGGTTTATTTTTTGTCCTATACTGATAAATGGTTTACGAGCTGTTTAATTCATCAAATAGAATTAAAATGGATAACTAATTCAAATTAATTAAAAAACTAAATCCATAAAATGATCCCATAATGGGAACCCCTTAAAGGTTCTATGAAGTGCTGCTGAACACTTAAAGGTTCCACTTTAAGAACCATTTCTTCTAAGAGTGTGTTTTCTCTATGTCCTTAAAGGAACCGTCTATCTTTGATACCGATGAAACGAGCCGCACTGCAATGATTGGCCGCTCTGAGTTTGTTTAATCTCTGAAACTTTCCTCAGTTTCCTTGCCCTCCATCATACTGTGACATGATTATGGTGCAACTGAAACTCATTCTGAAATGTCATCTCTAATCTCATCCTCCAATTCCCCACAGCAGAGGGCCGCAGTAACAAGGAAAATTCCGGAAAGGGATCAGGAATTCAAAACATATGGGAACAAAGAGGAATCTCATAATATCCATCAGATCAGTGGTCTGAGTCACTCACCTTTGGAGTTACATAACCTGTGGATGCCAGAAGGGCATTATGAAGCTGATGAAGCATAACCTTTTTTACAAGTTCTGAAACAGACAAAATAGTCTGTTGGTTTGGCAGGTATAAATACTTTGGTATAAACAAAACAAGCTAGATCCGTGCTTTAGCTTTTTATTTAATTTGATTATCAGATTAATAATAATAATAATAATAATAATAATAGCCTGTCAAACCTGTCAGGAATAATTCAGCCAAAAATACATATTCTCTCATAATTTTCTCACTATAAGTATAGAACACAAAATAATTTTCCATGCATTAACGATGTTCGAAGTCATATGATAAGTTTGGATGAAAAACAAACTGAAATCTCATTATTCTCTGATAATCTGCCTTAAACTGTTGGATGCACAGGTGTAGGCTATCATATGCAAAAGTCTTTCTTGTCGAAAACCTGAAGCATGTACAAATTCTCCTCCCCCTTCACAATAATTTTAATTTATGTTTTACCTTGCAGTTTAAATAAACCATACATCTAACATATTTCAACAGGGTATCTTGCTTTTTTAATATTGATTATGGTAACCAAACTTTAACATTATGAGGGCAGATCCCTTGAGTGCAGCTGTTGACGCTTTGAAGTGATGCTCGACTGATCAACAATATTCCAATATACAAATAGTCTAAGCTTTCCTTCGATTCCTTCGTCTTCATTTTCTTTCATTGCAAGAAATGAGAAGCACCCTCTTACTTCAGCAACAAAAGCAAAAAATTAAACACAAATGTGATGTTTATCTGAAGTTAGTTTGCTTATTAGTAGGGGTGTAACGATGCCCTTATGTCACGATTCAATACATATCACGATACTGAACTCACAATACGATATTATTGCGATGCTCCAAGACATATGATAAAAGGTTTAAAAAAATGTACTGTTGATTAAAATATTACATTTGATATTACATTGTGGGTGTAAATGAATAGGCTTGAACTTGATGCTGGTAACCCAATGCACAGGACAATGGTGACACCAGAATAAAAATATTCATGATTCTGAAGCTGAAAACAGAATTATTTTAGATGAATATGCTTCCACTCTTTCACTGATATATTTAAAATAATAGGCCACTTTTTACTGGTAACATAAGACATTTGGCATTATCAGGACCCACAAATATTCCCCCATTGCATTGTTATACATTATATTCAACATTATATAGCAGTCTAATGTCATACTGACACTAAAACTCTGAAACTTGAATTTCTTTCTCACTCAATAATTTTTATTTTGGGTGAAATATACACAATACATATGGTCACTATCCACAATACATATTGTTGCATTTTTGTATTGCGATATATTGTGACACAATATATTGTTACACCCCTACTTATTAGTATGGTTGAATTGGATCATCGAAGGTCAGCAACAAAGACATTGGTTAATACATTTATTTGTGTTATTTAACATAATTAATTATTGCAGGTTTGCATAATTTTCTGAATTTGGATTTTACTGTTTTTATTCATTTTGAGGAATACTATATCTGTTTTTGTGCAAGTGAGATGAGTAAATGCAAACTCACTTTTAATCAAGAACTAAGCATCATGGCTACACAGTGCGCACATAGTTACTTAAAAATGTAATGTGTTTCTTTAATTGTCACTTTAAAAGTAATCTAATTACATAACTCACGTTACTTGTAATGTGTTAACTTGAAAACTGACTATAAAAATAAAGATAACTATATTTTAGTGTCCACAACAACGAACAATAGTGCTGTTTATTATAAGCACTGTTTACTGTCGTCTGCCGCTTGAAATGCTTGAGTTCTTTAAAGTTGTGTGGATTCTGATTGGCTGTCAATGTTTTTGTCGTTCAGCTAGAAACAGTCATTCTGAAAATGATTGAAACACAATTGTTCCACTATGTCGTCATTGTTACAGCTGTGTGGTGTGGACTTGCCTATTCTTATAGTATTAGAACGACTATTCAAATGTTACAGTTATAGTTAGCATTCTTGGTGTAAGAGGCCCTGAGAGCGGATGCACTCTAAAAAATGCTGAGTTTTTTAAACCAATTTTGGGTCAAATATGGTCAAATCCAAATGTTGGGTTAAAAATGTAATTAAAAAAATTTAACCCAATGGCTGAGTTGGTCCATATTTGACCCAAAGTTGAGTTGAAACAACCCAGCATTTTTTAGAGTGTGGATCGAGCGTGAGTAAATAATGACAGATAATCAATTAATGAATAATGAATTTGCTTATGCAATCTCCTGCTTTCTCTTTGTCTCCCTTGACTTTTTGTGACAATTTGACAAGCCTCCTTTCTCACAGTCTCATTTTTAACCTCTGTGACTTTCCCTGGAGGCAGAGGCGAGCTCTTGCATAACCAGGACATTCCTTTACGCCTCTGTCCCGATTAGAGCTCATTAAGGTGAGACTCACAGTGGGAAAGGAACAAGAACGAGAAGTGATCATGGTGATGATCACATTAATGAGCACTGAAAGATGAAAGGTGGGAGCCATCTCTGCTTCAAGTGTTCATGATGTATGTGTGTGTGAGAGTTACCTTTGTCATGCATGAGGCAATGAATGTTTCAAATTACTTTTCACAGGGTAATATATCATATATCTTGATGGAATATAATGTTTTATAAAGTTCCTCCTGTTTGACATATCCTCCCTTTCAGATCACTATATTCTTAAAAAAAAAAGAAAAGAAGATGCTTGCTGTATGCTGCATGTCCTTTCATAATACTGAATATTCTCACCATCCAAACAGTCAATTTATTTCATGCTCTGTTTATGGAGCATTTACTCCATCGTGTGCAGAAAACAACTTCATGCAGGGCTCAGCAATAATATTGTTTTCTGATGGTTTGTTGGAATCAGTTCAAATATTTAGTTGGATTGACAATTTTGTCATTTACTCCACCACAAAAAAAGCAAAATGTTATGTGTTATATTGCTATACTGTACGCAGGGGCGTCATGCAAGCCAAAATTCTGGGGGGGCACAATCTGAGACGTTGCAATTGTTTTCTGACGGGTGATATGGATCATGTTAGGAGGGGTCAGGTGGTTTCTCCCCCTGAAAATTTTTAAATTCTGGCTGCTAAACATACCATTTCAATGCAGTTTGGGAGGGACAGAAATACCTTAACGGAGCTAGCAGCAACCCTCCTTATCTGAGGACTAAGTTAAAGTATCTATTTTCTAAGTTTATGTAAAAGACAGGTTGATGAAAGAACTGTAAGCTCAAATTCAAAAGCTTTTGAAGTCTACTTCATTAAAGCATGTTTACACACACACTTACTGTACACTTAGGCCTACTACACATGATTTTAAAAACAGTAGGCTACCATTGCAGTTTTTATGTTATGATTTTAAATTGGTATGTGACCTAAGAACGATCTTACATTAAAGGTACATAAAGGTGCTGAGGTCTGACTTTGTGGTGCTCTGAAATTAAGTTATTTTAATATAAATATGTGATAAAGGACTTTGAAAGAAGTTTGACAGATTTCAGTGCTGAATAAGGTTAACAATACCCCGTTTATTTGAAAATGGTTAATATTTGACAGAAATGTAAAAAAGTAATCAAATCAAATGTAATATGTAACATTACTTTGGTAAAATCATTGAAATACTGTAGTTACACTGCTCATTATTATATTTTAAATAAGGAACTTGTAAAGAGTAATTTATGAGCTATGAATCAATTTATCAGATAACGTTACTATGGCTTATTGTATGGCAGGCAGTAACGTTAGCCAACTAGTTTACGGTTAGACTAGGCTAGCTATCGATAACGTTACACTGACACAACTTAAGTTAATACTCTGAATTCGCAGCTAATATCAAATCCATAACTTTTTGATCAAGTTAAAATTTCCAGGTCAACCATAAATAATCGCACTACCTTTTAATATCATCCGATAACTAATTCAATGCCGATTTGTTGCTTTGCCCACTTACCACTTCAAGACCATTTGTAAAACATTGCCAGCTCAACGTGCGAGACGAGTCAGTTGCTTGAACATACACAGCAGAGCGCTACGCGCATAGCGCTCTAGATTTGATATACACAGACACCATATTAGGAAAAAGGGGCGGGCTGATGCTGACCCATTTATTACACATCCAGAAGAATTTGAGTCGTTATAGGCTCTGGTAATTATATGGAGCATAATAGGAATAAAGTTGTGACAAAAAAATTATCAGGGAGGAAAAATCTGAGGGGGCACGTGCCCCCTCACTTTGAATGGGCATGACGCCACTGACTGTACGTGTACATTTTCCATACTGGGGCTTTGTTGCAGTTGCCTTTTTAGACATGCAAAATTGCAGTAAATATCAAATTCCATTAAAAGTATAAATATATAATATGTTATAGTTTGCAAATTAATGCTAAAACTAGAAAGGTGGCCGCTGGTCATAAAACTTGTTAGCCAACATAAAAGGTTATTTTCTCAACAGTAGGCCAACACTGGCTAACAGTTATACAACCAAGACAGAATTTCACATTAGTTAAGTTAATGTTAACGTAAACTAAGCGTTGCTCCTTGGCGTATTGTAACAATTCAATAATCTAACAATTCAATTATCTAACAAAGTCTGTAAAATGAAACCTTAGCGCTGTTTACCGTGGTAAAGTTCGTTACTGCCATGTTGACGAGTATAATGTTAAACTAGGGTGCACAAACCTGTGACGTCTAGCAAGATTCCTGAGGTAAGCCTAAACTGTAATTGAAATCATATATTGTTTTAATATATTTTAACATAAGTTTGCTAAAATTATTAGCATTATGTGATAAGTGCTTTGGAGCCACTTGTGCAGGTAGCATACAATATCTTATAAAATCTCAATAAAATTGGCTAACTTTATATCATATGGGCTAAGTGACCTCTGCATCATGTCTAACATTATATTTATTACACAGCAAATTAACCAATCAGAAGATGGACCACTTTCTATGTTCAGTCTCACCAGATTAAATGTATCCAGGTAAGCATTGCAGTAAAACTCTCACTATTCATTCATACCAAATCTATCATTTTAACAACTCAAGTTTATATATATATATTATAAGGAGAACGATCATCACTCAGTGATTTCTTGCATGTGTCTTACTGTGTATTTGTCTCGAACAGAAACCCCTTCACTCACTCAAAAAAAATAAGCTGTTGAACGAACTTAATTAAATTAAGGAAAGCTTTTCCACGAAAATGAATTAGATTTTTCCAACAAAATCTAATTTGTTTGAAATTATTTGTTGTAATCTTGTTGTATGAACTTAAATTAATTTAGTCATTCCTGCTAGATAAAGTTTTGTCAGGTTGACTATTTTTAATTTTTTACCTGCCTAGAATCGCCAACATTATAATTTTGGCTAATTTGACTCTACAGTTATTTCCAATGATAGGAGCTACTAGTGTTCAACTTAATTAAAACCTCTTTTTTACAGAGTAATATTGAATATTACTTATGCAGGTCTGCAAATGAGGCTTAATGCATGTACAGAGTATATTGAGCGCCCACAGCCCTAAACTAAACACAGTCACCACTCTCCTGCATAATGGTAACCACAAAATTCAAAAACATTATAGAAAGTCTTCTAAGTTTCTAACATTACTGAATATTAAACATTAACATTAACTAACAACATCTTTCCATTTACAGAAAAACACATAAAATAACACTTTAATCCCTAAATTTACCCTCCTAATGCAGTCCCTTGCAAAGCATGCTGGGAACTACAGATCCACTGCCCAGTTAGTTGTCAACAAAAATGATTCATGTAGTTTTCTCACAAATGAATTAAGTAAACTTCAGTTTTAAATATATTAGGTTGATTGAACACAATTAAATTAAGTTGTGTCAAAATATTAAACAATTGTGTTACTCTTGCTTATTTTAATTAAATAAATTTAACAAGAGGCAAAAGTTATTTTTTTGAGTGCTGCAGACAAGCTGAAATGGGCTAAAACATAGATTTCAGTCTTTCTCTCTATGGATCTCAGCATTTTTGGACAGAATTTAGGATATGTAAGTATTAAAATTTAATCTGGCATAATTTAATTTAGTATCTGGCGTAATTTAATTTAGTTAATCTGAAATGTTTGAAAATGCAATTGACAAAAAGCTGTTTACAAATATATATTCTTAAGTTTTAGTAAATAATAATAAAAAAACTAATATGGAATTCTCTCTCTCTCTCTCTCTCTCTCTCTCTCTCTCTCTCTCTCTCTCTCTCTCTCTCTCTCTCTGTTTCATATAGTGTTGGAACCAGGATCACCTCTGAAGGACTGAGTACATTTGTGTTTGTGGACACGCATACAGACCAGGGAACATTCTGATGTTGTCAGTCAAGTTCTGAACAGGAACCAATCTTTGGAGAAGTTCATTTATTCACAAAGGTGGACAAAAACATTGTGTTGGCTTTTTAATATTTTGATGATGACTTTTACTCCTATGCTGTGGAAAAGATGGAGGAGTAGACAGTCAGACATTGATAATAACAAGAAATCTTTCTTGAGCATCAAAGAGACTTCTTTCAAAAACATTAGGACACTTAAATACTTCTTTTGGCCACCAGTGTACATGAATCCAACAAATCTTTGGAAATAATTATTTTGAAGGTGGGGTCATGTATTGTGTTTTGCCCTGTGTTGGACATTTCCTTTTTGACTGCTTAATGTATTTATATTCTGCAGTTTTATGAATGTAATGGGTGCTATTTCATTATTATAATTGTATAAGCTAAACAACCAATGCCTCTACAATCATTTTGTCAAATGTTAACGTTTTGTTTATGATTTTATGTACTTTTTTTAACAATGTGTGCAGTGATGGACAGCACATAATGTGTTAATTTAACATGTTTACACATCTTTGTGCTAACCTGTCTGACATATTCACTTTGTTAAAATTAACACAAAACCCTAAACTCACCCATTAATGTGTAAAAATGTAACACATAATTTCCAGCATTGGCAGACTGTTTATTTTGTGATGTATATGAAATGTTTTAAATAAAAAAGGTATTTTGTAATAATTTTGTCTAATTGATTTGAATGTCAGTACTACTTATGTAGGATAAAAAAAAAAATCTATGTAAAAATTAGTAAATCTAATTTATATTTAGTACAAATAAACATAATTACAGTAGTGTACTGATTAGCTTTGATTTTTACAGTAATGCACTATTACACAATTACAGTACCATGTAGTTACTGTAAAACAAATACAGTTATGGTACTGTAAATCTTAACTACAGTAACTTACTCGCAACAGTGTGGCCAGTAAGTTACTTTAAAAAAAAACCTTGAAAAGTCTAACAGTGCATATAAGAAAAACATTTGTTGACCTGTTTCTGCCATATCTGTTTTGGTTAATGGTTTAGTAATTTGTTGTATGGTTGCACATAAACAGGTTCCTCTCCAGATCTGTTTCAAATTAAACTATTTAATACTCTTGGGAGTGGGAAGAATTTCTTATTGTTTTCTATATTTTGTAAGTGCTGTAAAAATGTATTTAATGTCTCATATGTCAAGCTTTTTTGAAAAAGTAAAGCTTTTAACACCATCAATCTTCAAAGTTTTTAACATCTTCATCTTCTATTATCAGCAAAATGGTTTGTGTGAAGTTTATTTGAAATTATAGAATGATTGTCATATTTATTGAGGTTTTTTTTTTTTTTGCTTGAATGACAGCAGTACTTGCAAAACTGATGATCATGTTCTTCAGCATGATGCAAAGAACATCTTGTTCATTTCTTATGGAAGCAAGAACATCTGACCTTCTGTAAGGAATTCCAACCAAGTCACACATTATTTTACTTAAACATGACTTTCGTGAAATATTTCTTATTCAGTTTACATCATAATCTTTCTCTGTTTTTAAAACCCAAAACTTTCTATTTCCAAGTTTATGTTGTGTTAATTGTGTTATGTCCCCGGTGGTACAACCACGTTTTCCCACAAAACGCAGTTATTTTGGTCATTCTCAGCTATTTATTCTACATTCTAGAAAAATGTCTTAGAAAATATCAAAACTACTCGGTTACTCACGTAACCTCAGTTCCCTGAGTTAGGGAACGAGTATTGCGTAGCTATACGCAGTGGGGAAACTCCTTTTCCTCGATTTACTGAAGCCTTTATGTAAAGCGCATTTGCAGCTGCACAGCTAGAACATGAGCGTCTGGCTCGCTCATAGGCTGCGCTGCGGCAACTGCACATCCAATGGCGCGGGCGCCTCTGACGTGCGACCAATGAGATTACTCTGCGTCATACACGTCAGAGCCCGCCAAGGGGGCGTGACCTCAGTCTATAATAGTCCCCGAATTCGCCATTATAGCAGGTTTAACGACTGAAGCGACAACTTGCCATGTTACCATAGTGCGGCCGGCTACGCAATACTCGTTCCCTAACTCAGGGAACTGAGGTTACGTGAGTAACCGAGTAGTTCCCTTTCGAACGGTCACTTCGTATTGCGTAGCTATACGCAGTGGGGACGCCATGCAAAACGCCGCACTGAGTAACTGGCTGCCACTGCAACTCAGGCCCCTGAGCATACAGAACGAGCCATAACCGCACCATTATGCATAAATAGACCAGACACCGTCCGGTCTAAATAGTACGCATCAGTTAGAATAACCCAACATACTACACCAACGAACCCAGACACTGTCGGGGTTATTAGTATATGAACGTATACCCAGACAAGTGGGTTTATACATGAAATTATAACCGGCCAAAGCGGGTTTTATATATGTATGGAATATAACCGGCAAAAGCGGGTTTTATATCATATAACCGGCCAAAAGCGGGTTTTATATATGTAATTATAACCAGCAACAGCGGGTTTATATATATATATATGTGAATGTGATTGTGCACAGTAATATATGACAAGACCGGCCACAGACGGGCTTTAATCATACCGAAAGCACCTTCGCCTGCAGGGAAGGCACTTCCATATTATAAAAAGTCATAAATGTGGAAGGCGAGGACCAGCCGGCCGCATCACAAATATCACTTATGGGAATGCCAGATGACCAAGCCCATGACGAGGCCATACCTCTGGTCGAATGGGCCTTGACGCCTATAGGGCAAACTTGACCTACTGCGGTATAAGCCATAGAAATAGCATCCACTATCCATCTAGACAGTCTTAGCTTAGTGACTGGATCCCCCTTGGATCTACCACCAAAGCAGACAAAAAGCTGTTCTGATTGCCTAAAAGACGCAGAACGCTCCAGATAGATTCTCAGCGCTCTGACAGGGCAGAGAAGATTAACCTCTCCATCCTCTGCAGAAGGAGGGAGGGCTGATAACGTTACCACCTGTGCTCTGAACGGTGTTGAGAGCACTTTAGGGACGTAACCATGTCTGGGCTTGAGGACGACTCTGGAGTCATCCGGACCCCACTCCAAACATGCAGGGCTCACAGAGAGCGCCTGCAGATCTCCCACTCGCTTGATAGATGCCAAAGCCATAAGGAGAGCAGTCTTCAGCGAGAGGGGTTTTAGATCAACCGATTGGAGCGGTTCGAAAGGCGGACCTTTCAGAGCCCTCAGGACCATGGAGAGGTCCCAGGACGGCACAGATGGAGGTCTGGAGGGGTTCATCCTCCTAGCACCTTTAAGGAATCTCACGACCAAGTCGTTTCTTCCCAGTGACTGGCCTGCCACCAGAACATGATGTGCTGCTATGGCTGCCACATACACTTTGAGCGTGGACGGGGAGCGACCCGCATCCAGCAGCTCCTGTAGGAATGAGAGAACCACAGATATCTCACATGACCCTGGGTCAGCCTGATTTTTCGAGCACCAGCTGGAAAAACCTGACCATTTTGAAGCATAGAGGCGCCGAGTCGACGGGGCCCTGGCTTCAGATATAGTGCTTAAAACCTTCTCAGGAAGGTCTTTGGGTACCCGTTGAGGGGCCACACATGGAGGGCCCATAAATCGGGTCTCGGATGCCACAGTGTCCCGTTCGCCTGTGTGAGGAGGTCTTTCCTCAGTGGGACAGGCCATGGGATTGTGTCCGATAACTGAACCAGTTCCGGGAACCACGGTCTGGTTTTCCAGAGAGGGGCCACCAGAAGGACTGGGCACCCGCTCTCTCTGACCCGTTTGATGACCTGTGGGATCATCGAGACGGGGGGAAAGGCATAGAGGGGACGGTTGGGCCAGACATGGGCCAGCGCGTCCCTGTCCTTCGAGAAGAACCACTTGCAGTGGGTGTTGATTCTCGAGGCGAACAGGTCGATTTCGGCCTCGCCAAACACCTGCCATATCAGACTGACCGTCTGTGGGTTCAGGGACCACTCGCCGAGGGGAGTGTTGCCCCGTGAAAGCATATCCGCGCCCACATTCTGGACGCCCGGTATATGCGCTGCTCTCAGAGAGCTCAGGTTGGTTTGTGCCCATAAGAGGAGGTCTCTCGCCATCGCATGCAGGTTTCCAGACCTGATGCCCCCCTGGCGATTTATGTAGGCCACCACTGACATATTGTCTGTGCGGACTAAAACATGGTGACCTCTGAGGTTCGACAGAAACGCCATCAGGGCCAATGCAACTGCTTTCATCTCCAGACAGTTGATATGTAAGCTCTGCTCCGTGCTCGACCAGAGGCCGGATGCAGGCATGCCCTCGTGCAGCGCTCCCCAACCCAGGTTGGACGCATCTGTAAGAACCACTTTCCTCCTGGAAATTGTTCCCATTGTCACCCCCTCGTTGTACCAGCTCTGAGCCCGCCAGGGAATCAGGGTTCTTAAACAACCGTGATTTACCACGATGCGCAGTTTGCCCGACTGCCATGCGTGAGTTGGCACACGGCGCTTCAGCCAATGCTGCAGCGGGCGCATGCGCAGTAATCCCAAGCGGAGTACTGGCGATGCTGCTGCCATGAGACCGAGCAGTTTCTGAAATTTTTTCAGCGGCGCGTGCTCGCGCGCTCTGAAAGTGCCTGCAAGCGCTCGCACTGAGAGCGCGCGCTCTGGTGTGAGACGCGCTGTCATAGCTCTCGAGTTCAGCACTGTGCCCAGAAAAATCACGCTCTGGCTGGGGGTTAGTTTGCTTTTTGAAACATTGATTGTGAAACCCAGGCATTTTAGATGGCCGAGAATCAAATCCCTGTGTGTTAATAGCTCGATTCTCGACTGTGCCAGCACCAGCCAGTCGTCGAGATAATTTAACACACGCACTCCCTGATGTCTCAGAGGAGAAAGCGCTGCATCCACACACTTCGTGAATGTACGGGGCGCCAACGATAGACCGAACGGCAGAACGGTGTATTGATAAGCTTGGCCCTCGAAGGCGAATCTCAAGAATGGCCTGTGGCGAGGGTTTATTTGAATGTGAAAGTAAGCATCTTTCAGATCCATTGTGACAAACCAATCCCCCGGGCGCACTTGCGCGAGGATA
Organism: Gila orcuttii; assembly: GCA_026230005.1. Classification (NCBI taxonomy): domain Eukaryota; kingdom Metazoa; phylum Chordata; class Actinopteri; order Cypriniformes; family Leuciscidae; genus Gila; species Gila orcuttii. The sequence goes on from JAPDVR010000003.1 coordinate 28,111,115, forward strand.
TGTTTGATAGTTAACATTTTGAACGGCCGTCTCATGAGAGCTTTGTTCAAATGTCTCAAATCTAGAATGGGTCTGAGACCGCCGTCTTTTTTCGGAACCAGAAAATAGCGGCTGTAAAAACCCATCTGTTTTAGCGCGGGGGGGACTAGTTCTATCGCCCCTTTTGCTAATAGATTCTGTACTTCGGTGCGAAGCACGTGACTCACGCTGCTTCTCACCGAAGTCTCGAGAACCGCCTGAAATTTTGGGGGTCTGCGAGCGAATTGGAGCGAGTAACCTCGCTGTATAGTGTTTATGACCCAACTCGACACACCGGGGATAGCTTGCCAGGCTAGAACCCGTGTGGCTAGGGCTTGACACACAGATTGGGGCTGGTCGCCTAATGTAAGGGGACCTGATACCCTTATATTGTGATTTGTGCATACATTGAATATTGGACTGACTGTACAGGCATTCGCGTGTGGGGAAGTCAGTGATACAACAGGGGAGGGGCCACCTAGTGAAGGGGGACCTGATACCCTTATATTGTGATTTGTGCACACATTGAGTATTGGACTGACTGTACAAGCATTTGCGTGTAGGGAAGGCAGTATTACAACGGGGGAGGGGCCGCCTGGTGAAGGGGGACCGTGAACCCACGTGTTGTGTTTGTGAAACATACTCTTTTTGTGCTTTATTTGGGTCGCCGTGAAAACGGCGTTTGTTTGCAAGAACGCGCTTACTGTTGCGGGCCTGTTTGCAGTAATAAAATCCCCAGCCGCCTGAACTGAACAGGGGGCTGTGGGAAGTTTTGTTGACTTCTTTGAGGGTGGTCCGGCTAGTGCGGGACCCGTGCCCTCTCTCTTCCTCTTGCATGCTAGGACGACTTAGGCGGCGCTGTGTGAGGCGCGGCGCTTGGTCTGGGGCCTTGGCGTCGAGGAAGCGGGAAGCGCTTGGTTGCTCTCGGCTGGCGCTGGGCTTCAGCCGCAGGGCGGGGCTGAGAGGCCTGTTTCGCGGGCTTTGCTTGCCGAGGCGTCGACGGGGCTAGCTTGTGAGCACTCGACGCCGAGCTAGAACGTTTTGGCAGGAAGTGACGCATGGCCTGGGACGCTTTCTGTGCCTCGGTGTATCTCTCCGAGAACCCCGTCACCGCCGGGCCAAAGAGGCCGGTGCTGGATACTGGGGCGTCGAGGAACTTCGTTCTCTCCGCGTCCTTAATGTCAGTGAGGGTAAGCCAGAGGTGGCGCTCGAGCACGACCAAACTCGCCATGTTCCTCCCGATAGCCTGCGCTGTGGCCTTGGTAGCCCTCAAGGCCAGGTCCGTGGCGCTCCGCAGGTCCCGAAAAGCCTCAGGGTCCGGGCCAGCCTCGTCCATAGACCGGAGGAGTTTGGCCTGGTAAACCTGCAGCACGGCCATCGTGTGCAGGGCCGATGCAGCCTGACCGGAGGCGGAATACGCGCGTCCAGCAAGGGCTGAAGTGCTACGGCACGGCTTGTTGGGATGAACAGCTCTAGTTCGCCAGCTAGCAGCTGTGTTCGGGCAAAGATGAGCGGCCAACGCCTCTTCGAGGGGCGGCAACGACTCATAGCCTTTTCCCGCTGCTCCGTCCACGGAGGAGAGCGTCGCGCAAACTGCGGGGCCTCGTGTAGAATAAGGAGAGCGCCAGGCCTTGGTAAGCTCCTCGTGTACCTCAGGAAAAAATGGCGCTGGTTTGTGGCGAGGGGCCTGTTGGTGCCCTGGCAGAAACCAGCCGTCCAGCCGACTTCGAGGGGGTTCAGCGGGCGCGGCCCACTCGAGCTCGAGGTCCGCTACGGCCTGCGTCAGGATCCGAAGCATTTCCGCGTCGGAGTTAGTCCTGGTAGCTGAGGCGTTGGGCGTCGGCTGGGAGGCCATGACGGGGTCGAAAGAGCCCGGCCATTCTTCCTCAGACGCGGCGATAGGCAGGCTGTCGTCGTGCTCGCTAGGCCCACCGAAGGAGACAAGGCCCGCCACGTGGGGGGGGCGCAGATCTCCCTCGAACAGGACCGGAGATGAACGGGCTGGAGAGAGTGAGGCACGCGGGGACGTGGCCGGCGTGCGTTCACTAACATCCATGCTCTCCGGATGCCGTTGGCTGCGGCGCTTCTTCTTCCTCGGTTGAAGTAGGGCCGGAAAAGGAAGCGCGGGAAGGGCGGCATCACCGTCACGGGAGAGGGCTAGCCGAGATCGCAGCACGGAGATAGGCATGCTCTCGCAGGCCGCACATCCGCCGGCAGACAGTGCATTCTCAGCATGGTGGAGTCCCAGGCATGGAATGCATTTAGCGTGTTGGTCCGCCTCGTGCAGCTTGCATCCGCACGTGGCGCAGGTATTGACACGAGGCATTTGAAACAACGCTCGTAACAAATAATACACACTAATATACAATTGTGGTGAAAAGGATATCGCCGGATAGCCACAGGAGAGACGGCGTCAGGAGAAACACGATGAATAGTGTCGTCTGCTGAACTGTAGCTCGCTCAGGCTGAAGGCTTGTTCGACGGCGAAGACTCAATAAATGGTCAGAGACATGAAGTTTGTCGCTGAAGGAGTAAAATCTGCTATAATGGCGAATTCGGGGACTATTATAGACTGAGGTCACGCCCCCTTGGCGGGCTCTGACGTGTATGACGCAGAGTAATCTCATTGGTCGCACGTCAGAGGCGCCCGCGCCATTGGATGTGCAGTTGCCGCAGCGCAGCCTATGAGCGAGCCAGACGCTCATGTTCTAGCTGTGCAGCTGCAAATGCGCTTTACATAAAGGCTTCAGTAAATCGAGGAAAAGGAGTTTCCCCACTGCGTATAGCTACGCAATACGAAGTGACCGTTCGAAAGGGAACACACTTGAACTAGACTTTCTGCCAGTTTCCTTGCAATTTTCTTTATCTCAAAGTAATTTGTTTTTCTTCCCCTGTAAGGGCGAGCTGATACACATAGGACACAGGAATCTAGATCATAATTTCAGGATCATGCCTGAGAGAATCTATGTGTGTGTTATATCTGATATATTTTCTATGGGATCATGCTGTGTGTCTGCATGCAGAATGAAGAATTAAAGGTATGATCTCTCTTTAGCAGCTGCTTTATCAGTACATCAAAATGGAACTGAATTATTCAATTTCTGCAGGACTGCCAGCAATAATTCATTTTGCCTGGACTTCAAGCTTCCTTTGAGGTCATGCAATTCATTTTATGGTTTATTGATGTGCGTGTGTGGTTGTGTTTGTGTTTTTAAAGAATTGGAGGATTTGAGAGTTTCTGCCAGTTTTTCACATTTCGTTGAATACTTCTCGCTGTAAATCAACTAAATCTTTCACCATTAAAAATAAACGGACATGTTCCTATTATGAGAACAATGGAAAGGGGATGGCAGGTCATAATGATGTGTGTGAGAAACAATGTTATCACTGAGGCAGGGTCACTCAAAAGGCTGATAGGAAAAGGTGTATCCCAATTGATTACCTCAGACCACCTTTTACTCCAGAATTACCTTGAGTAGCGTTTGTACAGCTGTACAGCATGAATCATGAACACATCCACTCAAATATAATCAGGCCAAACCCACACATTTTCTAAACCTTTCCTCTCAGGTTTTTCATTTTATTTTATTTTTTTACTTACAGGAGCGATGAACTATAGAAGCTTTGGCCATAAAATACTGGATGTCCATGATTTAACTCTCAATCTATGTCAAGCAGAATGGATACACTAGCCTATAAATATAATTTTTTTTTTACAACATTTTTAAAAACATTTTTCTTCGATAATTTTCCTTGAAAACAAGGCATAAATATTTATTAAGAAAATGATTTTTGCAGTGTAGTTTGACAAGACCACAATAACATTTTCTACACTCCAAAGTATTATGAAGTAAATTGGTATAGGCCTATAATATATTAGTAAAACGACTTAAACGTCTGGTAATGTGTGATGTATAATTTTCCTCTTTTACGAAGTCGACAAGTGTATGATGAAGCCTAGTGATTTAAAATCAGTACAGATTTTAAAAGTTGCGTAATGTGTTCCAGCCTTAAATTAAGCTTTAAGAAGCAGCAAATAACATCAATATTTGCACATAGAGACACATATAGGTCATATAGAGATGCATATAGAGATGCATATAGAGATGCATATAGGTCGCAATAGACGTGAATGAGGGAACGCAATCTTTCCCCCATTCTCGCAGGCTTTCGTCTCGTTCCATCCGTCTGCTGGAGAATTTCACATTAATGGAGTTTATTTATTTAAAGCTCTTGAAAGTGAGCCCATAAAGAATCCAATAGCCTATACTGCTTTTACCAAAGGGAGATCATTTGTACTCTGTTCCAGCCCAGAAAACACAACAATAACCAGAAAATTCTTGTGTGTGTGTGTGTGTGTGTGTGTGTGTGTGTGTGTGTGTGTGTGTGTGTGTGTGTGTGTGTGTGTGTGTGTGTGTGTGTGTGTGTGTGTGTGGTGTGTGTGTGTGTGTGTGTGTGCTGGAGGTGTGTGTGTCCATAAATAACTATTATCTTGTCTTCTTCGGTTGATCAATCCTTTGATTAAATTAGGACATTTGGTGATTCGGTTGAAATATGAGCGACCTAAGGTGAAGTAAGATACAGCTCTTAGACTAAACTTGTCTCCAGTGGGCACTAAATCACGACAAAGTTTGAAAAACAGATCAATGGAATTGTGTGCCTTCGAGCAAGGAATGTGAGAAAGAAGCACATTTTAAACATCTCAAATGCGCGCTCTGGCTCTTGCTCTTGCTCTTGACCTGTCAATCATAAGGATGTTGAAGAACAGCATGTACAATCCAGTTGATGAGTGTAATGAATGTTAAGACTTTTTAATAGCAGGGCATGATGTCACTATGGAACATGCCATTAAACAGCCCATATAGCATTTTATAATCAAGGCAATAGAGATATATAGATTTAATTTAAAAGGTTCCACAGGGGGGTTTATAGTGGTTCCAAAAAGGGGGGGTTGCCATAAAGGAACTTTATTTTTAAGAGTACGAGATTAACTAGAATATATGAGACTGATACACTCGTAAAAATGAAGGTTAATTATTTATTGGCATCAGCCATCTATGGTTCCTCAAAAACCTTTAAAGGATTTGAAATCTTTCTTAAAGGGGCAGATCACCCAAAAATACAAATCTGTCATCATTTACTCACCCTCATGTTATTCCATACCATAGTATTGATGGAAGTCAATGGCTACCTTCAACTGTCTTTGTGGAACTAAAAATGGTTCTTATGGCATCAAAAAATGGTTAAAACTTTTGGAATCTTTTTATTGAAGGGTGAAACTGAGGTTGTGGGAAAGGTAAATCTAAAGCAACAAAATGTGCAACTCTTACACAAACCGGCTGTACCTCATGCTTCTGTCACATGGGAACCATCAAATGAGATCAAAGGGCCTGAGGTAATGTTATGAAACCAGGGGCTTTTGCAATAAGGAGTGCATGCAGTCTCTTATGGTATGGGACAGCATGTTTGACACACCATTTTAGTTTTTAGCCCTAAAAACATTAGAATGGTATTTTCAACCTTGTTTGGTCTACTTCTGTGTGTTATTATGCTTCCCGGGGCCTTCGTACTGTACAAATAAGCACCACAGCACACTAGCATAAGTTTCTCTGAGGTTTCTTGAGCTGTATTAACCTATTAACCTCCTCTGCCTATATTGTTGCTTATTTATAAGTCATTAAGATAAGTCAAAGGCATGCTCACATTTGTTCATGAAAAGGAATTTATAACTGTGAAAAAGCCATAAAAACCTTCAGAATAATAATACATTTATAAGAAAACATAAAACAGGCTAAGAAGTTGGCAAGAGAGTAGAGCTTCGGGCAGTTAGGGAAATTACATATCACTATAATTCAAAGACAAAATAATCTCAGTGTCAGTTAAGTGAAATATAACTTGTGAAAAACCTCACAGACAGGAAGCCTGTTCATGCAGCCTGAAGCGGTTTTTGCACGGTTCATTTCCCTGCAGTCTAGGTGTTTTCTTTGCACTTCATATAGGTTATATCTTTTTAAACGGTCTTCAAAATTTCACATTATACTCTGTATCTTGGGAAATATCTGATAAGTCCTGGCTCTATCTAAGAATAAAATGCTTTTGTTCAGGCATCACAGTTAAATTTATATCAAGTTATAGGCCAGTGAGATACCATCAAACCAGAACTCAAGTGTCCTCCTTTTAAAAGTGTTGTTAGCTAAACGAGTATGGTGCAACTATTTTTTAATGACCAACTAGTCTTTAAAACATCTAGGTGTGTTTTCATTTTCACAGCACATCAAGTAGGGTGACGTGGTAGTTTCTTGGCCTGTGCTAATGTGTTGTTTATTAGTGCCTCCTGGTGGTTTGAGGGTGTAGTACATATGCCATCAGTAGCCTCTAGGCAGCGCTAAAAGCACATGGGCATGCGGCCATGCGCACTCTTCTGCTGCACTCGAAATAAAAAAAAGTTGCAGTTATATTATGTTACCTAATGAATTTTGAAAGCATTTAACGAAGGAGTGTCATCGTAATTAATAATCATCCTTTATAACTCTTCACACTTGTGTAGCTTTTGCGCTACTGTCTCAACACACTTTCACTCAAAAACAGTTATTAAAACTCTAAGGTCTAGAAGTCCCAAATTCCCAATATACGTATAGTTGGATTGGGAATGTACAGAACAGAAACAGGCTTACGTGTTTACATAATAAGGCCATTATATACCATAAAAACAATACCACATTCAAACATACCAATATGCTAAACAATAAGAATACCCTCACAATGCGTCAGAACACTTTCTTCATAGAAGAGTAATAGAAGCCAGTGAGGACAGTATTCCAGACATGGTGAACGCTTTTTTTGTTTTTTGCAACCAACAGATATCACTAGTCATAGCCTGCACTGCACTAACAAACACGCATGAGGCCTCAATTTACATGTTGAGGAGGATCATGACTACTAAGAAATTATCTGTAACCCTATATGTGAACTTGTAAGATGCCCTCTCATCATTTATGATTTAAAAAAAAGAAAAGAAAAAGAAAATATGAATGTCCTGGATGCTCACAGCACTTTGGAATAGTCCCGTCAACCTTGTGACTCTAAATTTTCACACCGGTGCTAGTTCAACCATCCTCCTCTGTGTCATTAAAGAGGTAGTGACAAATTCTACAGGCGTGACCTTTTGGCATTAGAGCTCTCAAGATCAAGCCACTGTTTGAGATTATCTGCTGTTGAAGATGAATACTGGTCACTCTTGAATACCACACCATGTTGATTTGTTTGGCCAGAGGAGAACTGCCCCCCAACTGAGCCTAGTTTCTCCCAAATCTATATTTTTTCTTTATGGGTTCCTTGCCACAGTCTCCTCCGGCTTGCTTAGTTGAGGACACATCCTAGCAATATTATTGATTTGACTGTGCTGACACTATTGAATGAGAACTGAACTGAACTGAGCTGGACGATGACATCACTATTTTCTACAGAGCTGCTTTATTATTTTAAAGTAGTCCTGGAGGATCAAAGGCACAAAGTAGGCTATGGTCAATGATATTGAGACAGACACAGGAAGTGGTCTATACCAAGGTAACCACCATTATACATAAAGCAAACCACACAAAAAGGGAGCGAGGAACAGTGAAAACAGTGAGAGAAAAAACACATATGAAACTATACAAAATGTTTAACGTTTGAGAAAGTCATCACTGTAGCACTAAAAGAACAAATCATTTACAATTCAACAGTGTCACTGGGAAATATTTATCGACAAAATAAGAAATATGCTAAGTAAAGAAATAAAAACGGAAAGAAAGCACCATGTCACAGACAGCTACCCTCCTATTTCCACCTTCCCTGTCCTCGGAACCTCCCTTCTTCTCCTCAGCCCAGGTAACCTCGGTCACGTGAGCAGGACTGGGCTGTTCATGACGTCATGTTCGCTCTGACTTGTTCTGGTCAGCTGATGCTTACGACGCAGAGGATTCAGAGACTACTAACGTTATAGCACTCCAATTTCAACCGTTTAAACTCAGTAAGTTACATTATTCTTACTAAAATAACTTTATTCGTATTTATTAGCTATTTTGAAACGTGAGTTGAATTTAGAACTGAATACGTTAGCGTGTTTTCTTTCATGTTTTTTACATTTTCTGAGTTAACAACCTGTCGGGGATCATTAGCATTAGCGCTTTAACTCTTTAATATGGCTGCTTATGTGTTTTAATGTTTAAATTGTAACTTTATAAGAGACCCCTGCCATCTTTCATAGCATAATACTGAAGTGAATAAAGTGGCACTTTGCCCCACTAACGTTAACTTACTTGTTGACGCATAAGCTTGGGTTGACAGCTAACTTAAGTTACACTAATGTCCTCTGTGTCAGGCTAGTTAATAAGCCGGTGTCTGTGTTTACTCCTTATTACAGTTCAACGATGAAAATACGCGTTTTTGCATTACAATGCAGGCCATTACCGCAGTGTGACTATGTCGTATAGTATAAGTCTAAAAACAAGTGTTACATCTTTTTTTGATGTAACACCATTTAGCAAAGCTGCTAATATAATCTCTGTGTATAAATGTCATCTCTGTATGACATTCTATTGTGTAGGGGAAAACAGTAAAACCGATATGAAAATTAATACATAATAAAAAAAAATAAGATTAAACCTAATGAATAGGCAATACTATAATTACATAACATTTTATTTAAAGATTTTTTTTTAATAATGCATCTAACAGAAAAAACGTAATAATGTAACATAACAGCCTTTTTAAGTGTTATGATGGGGTCCCTTCAACGTGGATAATCATATTTGGGGGTCGGAGGCATCTAAAATTGAAAACCCCTGTTGTATGGTACAGTATTGTGCTGATATGGTTCAACATTAAACTGAATTGTGCTAAATAATGACACTGTTATCTTGCTACAGCGGCTTTATTTGATGTTTGAATGAAGTTTGCACCATTCATTTGGTTACTTTCCTGTTTATTACTGTGAAGCTGGTCAGTAACTTTATTTCTATTGTATAAAGAGCTATAAAAAAATAAAGGTGACTTGACTTGTTGGACAACTGTACCTTCAACAGTTTTCATGGTTTCATGAGGCCATATAGACTTCTATTCTAATTCTATTCTGTTCCATTCGGTTATATTCTATTGCTCTGGCACCGTTGATTTAGTCAGTCAGATTATAGCAGTACAAATGACTCAGATTAAACCTGATTAGGCGCCCTACCACAGGTGTTCACATTATTAATATGCGGTCTCATTGAAGGATCTATTTTTCAAGGAATCTGCTTTGGTCCACTGCACTGATACCTGATGATGCTGGGATAGCTGTATGTAGTTCTACAGGAGAATGGAAAAAAGAGAAGGATACACAGAGACAGCTGAAAGAGTATCTGCATCTTGATAATTCCCCAACGTGTTGCATTATTCAGCACGTGTGGAATTACCCATGAAATCAAGACTGCTTTTGTGCCATTTGGAGCACTTAAAAGTTGTAAAATGGACCTAACAAAAGCATTAAATGGCTTTTTGTGCTCTATCGATTTTATTTGTGTCTTAACATGCCACAAAGTGCCTCTGTGTTGGTAATGTTTAGTACGGAGAGTCACATGGTGCAGCTTAATCCTTAATCCGCTCCCTGTGAGTAGAGTCCATCGTACAATTGTTCTTAATCGTAAACTTCTTTCACACAAAGTGAAGGACTGCTTTGAAGAATGGGCTACAATTTACAGTTCACTCCTTTGAGAGGACCAGAAGCATTGCACTGAGAAGATGCCTTAGGAAAGCACATTCCTTGCAGTTGTAGCTGTAGGTCCAGGGAAAGTTCAATTCATGAGGTTTTTCTGTGTAATCGCTGAATGCTCCTGTGTGTTTTCCTCATTCCTCTGAGATGGCATGTTATTCCCACAGCTGTTTCGAGCATCACATGCCACGAGAATGGTGTAGTGGCACAGAAGCATAACATTCCTTGGGTGTCCTCTGTGCACAAGATTCATTGTGGAAGCTTTTTTTAAGTGTTTCTTAGCAATCATTAGTTCAAGATGTGTAGTTTTTTTTACATAGTCTTATGGAAAATTGTGCTTTTGGTGTTTGTGGTGAGCAGGACAAGGTTGAGGGCCGTGGGAGAACGACGCGAGGCCGGTGGCGTGATTACTGAGTCCATCCTTAAAAATATTTTGGTTTGCAGTAACAGCAAAAAAAAAAAAAAAAAAAGGGTCGGTAGGTAGGTCTATATTCTTTTTTTCAAGATTCAATGTAAAAAAAAAAGTACTATTTTAGTCATGGTGATTACGTAGGTATGAAGAAATTTTTTTTTTGCATGTTGTGACCAGTGTTAATTTTGTTGACGAAAATAATGACGAAAATTATTCGTCAACAACATTTTTTCACGAGACGAGACGATAACTAAATAAAACGAGACGATAACTAAATAAAACCTAGTTTTGAATGACAAAAACTATGACGAAAATCTATTGACATTTTCGTCAACGAATAAAAACTAGACGAAAATGTTAGATAGTGACGATCTGGGAAGCGATCCAGTCAGAACTGATGTCCTGCGTGTGTGATAGATGCGCACATTTGTACTGTAACGTGCTGATCTACGCAGCGGTCTCAAAACTTTAAAAAATTTAAACGTCTGGGAGAATGAGTAGAGCAGACATAATGACATATAGATCTGAATAAGAGCTAAAAAAAAAAAAAAGAGCTCTATTCCGTACGGCACACACCCGACCTGAAGCGTGCAGCCATGCACAATAGACACCTATACAGCGCGCGAGGACTGAATTGAGCTCTCTTTCGTGTCTGAATGGACAAATACACACAGCATTATGTCTCAATGTCCGTTTTGGAGAGTATTCATGTCTATGTTGGTTATGTCTTAAACAGTTGTGAGTGTATCGGATGTGTATCAGTGCAATTGTATCCGCATGTCATTGGACATGATCTGATGTCTTAAAGTGACAGTGGCAATAAACCTAATGCGGTCTGTGTCCTTAATATTCAAGCAACAAAAGAAAAGCATTCACTGTTTGTTAATAGCTTTAATAAGGATTAATTATATTTAATTCATACAAATAAATATGTCTGCTTGAAAGAATAAATAATGATGTATGCAAGTAGTTATAAAGAATGCATATATCATTCATTGAAAAGAAGACTGTGTTTTACTTTAGGAAAAGTGGTTTTATTTAATTTTAAGATATTTTTTAAGTCACAATAGTTAAATCTGTATCTGTATTGCATGTTCAAACCTAAAAATCATTCATATTAATAGGTTAATAAATGTTTTCTCCGGGAGTATATGGGTTTGGACATTTTAGAGGAATTCTTAATTAATGCATTACAATTTAACTAAACCCATAATATTTTAGTCGACTAAATCTACTGTAGATTTAGTCTACTAAAATCTTATAGTATTTCGTCGACTAAAACTAGACTAAAACTAAAATAATTTAGATGACTAAAATATGACTAAAACTAAATGGCATTTTAGTCAAAAGACTAAGACTAAAACTAAATCAAAATTTGCTGTCAAAATTAACACTGGTTGTGACATCACTGACTGGGTCTTCAAACCGTGCATCCACCGCTAGGTGTCAATGCAACCTACAAATCAGAGACCGGTTACGTTTTAGGGCTGTCACTTTTGTGGAAAAATCCTGTTCGATTTTTGAGACATAAGAGTTCATTGAATCGATTGTAAAATCGATTTTCCATGTCTAAGACGTTTCCTTTTTCGCCAAATATAGGCAAATCCACTGACAACTAACAGGCATTAGGACGAACGTAAAGAGGGCGCTTGAGACGCGCACAAGTCAGCAATATTTCTGATGATTTATTGGCGTGAAGTTTCGTGCACAATAACAAACAGGAGTGCAACATTCAGGGATTGAAATTAAGATCCTCCAACCCGCCAAATAAGGGTAAAAAGGCACTTTAGCGGGTAACGCTGTCAAATCACTAGCCAATTTGGTGTGTTTCTAACTACTTTGCTGGTGAAATTTGTGTAAGCCAAATCTGCCCGGATTTAGCGCAAATACGCAACTCGTTAGTCCTCATGATATATTAAATACAGCGTATTTCTGGCTTACTTGAACACACACGTCACTAAGCAACAAATAACGGCGCGCTTGTTCACTTGCATTGAAGTAATAGCGAATATTAAAAAGCATTTGGTTAACAGAAAAGACATTGTTATTTTCCTGCATGTTCTGTGTACTGCATTGATCTGTCCACCTAAAACACATTTTTGGTTAAAAAAGAAAGGCCGGCGGTGGTGGCTCACTTTGAAATTTCAATTTTAAAGAAACCACTTTGATTTTAGGGTCAAATTGTAGCACGTCCTCAGTAGTGGGAGTTTCCTCCACCAACATTTTAGCATCAAATAAAATCCAGGCCTGTCCTCTCTCGATCTTCACTGTCGTCACTCCTCCTTTTATGCTTCCGCTCCTCCGTGAGAGATAGGAGACCGGTGCGTCGCGCAGGTGGTGCTCATTAGTAATCACGCCACCAGCCTTGTGCCTCTCTCTCACGGCCCTCGGCCTCATCCTGCTCGCCACAGTGTTATGAAATGAGGCAGAAGTTTTACCTTTAAACTGCTTGGAGTAGGGTTTTGCCATGCATAATGATATTATATTTATCTAATTTTTAATTTGTTTTTTAATTGAATTATATTTAAAGAACAGTACTGACGGATGACCATTGAATATTAAAGCCTTGAAAACAGAACATTCACATGATTTTGTTGACTTTGTAAACCATCTGCCATATCCAATAAAGTTTAGCTCACCGTGACAGAGCATTTAGCTGTGGCATCATCATCATCTCACAGGTCTGGAAGCGTAACAAAAATAATGTTGCACAATATCAATAAAGAGATCAGAATTGTTTGTGTATAGTGGGGCAACTGAGGTTAAACATGCTAATGTACTGTTTTAAGGGCCTGTCTTCCTTCCTCTTGGTCAAAGTAAAATATTCTGCATTTGCACAGCAAATGTGGCTTAACCAATTGAATCAGAATCAGAAAGAGCTTTATTGCCAAGTGTGCTTGCACACACAAGGAATTTTCCTTGGTACTGAAGCTTCCAGTGCACATATACAAATACAGATACAACAAGTAATAGTAATACAAATAGTAATACAAATTCTACAAATAAAATTATAAAAATATATGGTCACAGTTGGGTTTTGTCAGAATAAACATTTACAGATTATGAACATATTTACAGTATTTTGTGTAGTATGAATAAATATAAATATCACCTGAATTTTTAAGATATTGCACTAAACAGTGGGAGTATTGCACTTACAGGCATATGCCTTGGGAGATATGTTAACTGTTCAGAAGGGAAATGGCCTGTGGGAAGAAACTGTTCCTGTGCCGAGATGTTCTCGGTGGCGTGAATTGACCGTTCGCTAAGAGACCTGCCCACTTTAGTTACTGTTGCTATGTCCGACAAGCCATGCCGCTCTCACGCCACACATCATTTTCTCACGCAGTGAAAAATACATCGCAGAGCAAAGAGGACACCGACAATGCGCCGACAGAGCAGAGCAAGTTAATTTTAAGAGCAAGTTAAAAGAGCAGAGCAAGTTAATTTTGATATGAAACGAAGTCTCAACGTTACAAATTTAAATTTTTTTAAAAGAAATTTAAGCAATAAATACTTTTTTGTGGATCTTTAATGTGTTGTGACAGATCGTTGTAGCGCCTCAGTTAAAGCTGCTTGTGAACCGATCATCTTTTCCTTCTAGAACTTATAGCATCGAATAAACATGAGTGTACATCAGAAGGAATGTTGTTTCAAACGCGGAAAGACGTCAGTACACACCGTCCTTCAAGTTCAAGTCTACCGATGTTATAACCTATTAACTCTCCTGACTGCTTTGCCGGACAAAATGGCGGATTATGATTGGTCAGGTCACCTGTCAATCAAACTCCTGCGAAGGGTGGATTGTCTGCTGTCAAACAAAAAATATTCCCAACGTTTACTCTTTTTCTTTTCATTTTTGTCTTTATATTATTTATTATAATTTTTTTTTTCCTTTTCCTCCCTCAGACATTCTCCCCTTAGTGCATTGAGTAGAGAGCAGTGCATTATGGGGGAGTTGTTCCGCAGTGAGGAGATGACCCTGGCCCAGCTCTTCCTCCAGTCTGAATCCGCCTACTGCTGTGTCAGTGAGCTGGGGGAGATTGGAATGGTGCAGTTTAGAGATGTAAGTATAGACCATTTCATATTGATTTTGTTCCTGGAACATTTCCGGTTCATTGTCAAACAACAGTAGAAGGTGACACAGTGACTTCATTCATAGTGACTCATAGCAGTAACACTGACATCATTGTCAGCAAATGTCAGCATTACATTGTGTGTAAAATGTCATTTGGTGGCTGAATGCTCCCAGGATGCCTGAACTAAGGAAATTTCAAGCATTTTGATTTAAGAGAGAAGCAATAGGCTATGGAGTAGAACAATTGTAGTGTCACAAACGCAATAGCTTTGTAATAGAAATTCACACGATGAAGATAAATAAGCATGAAATGACTTTAATAAATACTCAATGATAACTGCAACTCCTTAAAGGGAGTTAAACTCACCCAAAAATGAAAATTATCCCATGATTTACTCACCCTCAAGTCATCCTAGGTATATATTACATTCTTCTTTCAGACGAATACAGTCAGAGTTATAGAAAAAAATGTCCTTGCTCTTCTAAGCTGTTTCTGTTTTGAAGTCCATAAAAGTGCTCCACATGGCTCCTGGGGGTTAATAAAGGTCTTCTGAAGCAAAGCGATGCATTTGTGTAAGAAAATTATCCATATTTAAACCTTAAATTAAAAAATAACTAGCTTCCGGCCAAATGAACATACGGATTCCACTTAAGTCTAAAGCGCAACTTATGCGAGTAATGCGACGTACTGCTGATATTTACGCTACGCCACGACGCACTACGCAAGCCTGGTCCTACCAGACTCTCGTACATTTAATTTGTACAGAGAGTCTAGCCGCTCTCCATTGACAAGCGTTAACTTCCTTGAAGGCGGGTACTCTGTTGAAGTTTAAAACTATTGGATCTGCAATAGTACTAATAATACTACTGCAAGACTTTTGACTGGGTCTAGAAAGAGGGATCATATTTCTCCTGTTTTGGCATCCTTTCACTGGCTTCCCATTAAGTTTAGAGTGGATTATAAGATCCTTATGTTTGTTTATAAGGCGTTGTCTGGCTGTGCACCAAGATATTTGTGATCTTATTGTGCCATACTGTCCTGCTAGGGCACTTAGATCTTCAAATCACTTGCTTTTAAATGTGTCACGATGTCGCTACAAATTTAAGGGTGATCGGGCCTTTTCTGTGGCTGGGCCAAAGCTTTGGAATGTTCTCCCTTATCATGTGAGGTCTGCTCCTTCGTCGGACATTTTTAAATCTACTCTGAAAACACATTTTTATTCTTTAGCGTTGGAAACTTGTAATTGTTGTTTTTATAGTGTAGTCCTGCTATGCACTATGTACAGCACTTTGGATCAATTTGTATTGTGTTAAATGTGCTTTATAAATAAAGGTTGTTGTTGTTGTTGTATCTGCTGAGAGCCACTCTGGATCTGTCATAACCAATCGCTAACGTTTGGTCGTGACACACAACTAGCGCACAACCTCAACATCATCGTTCTTAGCCACTCCCTCTGTTCGCTGATTGGACCGGTAAAACATTGACCGGAGAAAACCCACGAATATACCGCAAACCCAGACGTAGTACTGAAGGAAAATTAAAATTAAGCGGAAGTACGTAGGAGGGCGGAGCAAGGATAGCACTACGCAACCTCCGACATCACAAGTTGTGTAAGTTGCACTTCAGTAGACTGTGTTTGGCCGGAAGCTAGCATTTTATTTTGTAACATGGTAAATATTAATATTTTTCTTACACAAACTCATCGCTTTGCTTCAGAAAGCCTTTATTAACTCCCCGGAGCCGTGTGGAGCACTTTTATCATGGATAGATGCGCTTTTATGGACTTAAAAACAGAAACGGCCATTCACTGCCATTATAAAGCTTGAAAGAGCCTGGACATTTTTTTATATATCTCCGATTGTATTCGTCTGAAAGAAGAATGTCATATACACCTATAGGATGGCTTGAGGGTGAGTAAAGAATAAGATTAAGAAGAGTGAGTAAGAATTTTTGGGTGAACTATCCCTTTAATGTGTAAACATAACATGTAAACAAAGAGTTAATGAAGAACTAAATCATGAACACCTGAACATGATTAACAGATGAGTTGCCATAGAAACAAATGAGAAACAGTACAGACATGACAGAAACTGAACTAAACTGAACATAATCGTGACATTTAGGATATGTTGCACACATATTAGGGGCTTTCGTACTGGGTAGTTTTATGAACTCGGTTATAGAAACTAGGCACCAGGGGTGCGTTTCCCGAAAGCATTGTTAGCTAACTATGGTCGCAAGTTCCGTCGTTATCAGCATAGTTCAACGAGTCGATATTTCCTGAAACCATCGTTCCAACCACACAACTTTGCGATGCTGTTTGCGAATGTTCGCGACAGCACTTGACTTGTGGTGAGAAGCATAGTTTCTTTTTTTATGACATGTGAAGTTCATAAATCCTTATTTTGAGCAAAATAAACAAGTTGATATTCAGTACAATCTGTATCTTTTATTTACAATACATACCAGTGGTGGGCCGTAAGGGCCAGCAAGGCCTTCTCTGATGCCCTAAACACTATCAGAATCACTGACAAGACAGCACTGACACTGTTAATATATTTTTCCATGAATGAGTATTAAATTATTCCCAATAGTCCATTCTCTTAATTTCATAGCTTTTCTCTTGGTTGCGCTGCTTCCAGTAGTGTATGTTTATGTTAGAGCTTTTATCCAATCATATTTCAGCCATCATGTGTTGCCAGGGTCAAAGAAATCTGCCTTGATGCCTTCAGAATCGATAGTGTGGGCGCCTGTAGCTTAAACCAAGGGGGTAATCCATCAGCGGGAAACTGAAGCCTCCCTGGGGCCACCATTGTAGCAGAACTTCACCTGCTGTTAGCATTCCATTGACTCCCATTCATTTTGGCGTCACTTTGACAGCGAATAACTCTACATCTGAGGCGTCCAAAGACTTAATTTGTCCATTATTTATTTCTAAAGAAACACGACAATGTATAAAAGGCTCCATTACTTTGTATCTTACGTTATGGCCCCGTAGAAGCCGTTTTTGTTAAAAACAGGTTAACAATTGCGTCATAACCACGCAACTCTCTGTCGCACTGTAGAGAAATTACCGTATAGACAGGAGGAGAAGCTCGCAGGCAATCTTTTACTGTCTATCAATCGGGGGGACATAGAGGCATAAAGTCAAGGGAGAAGCCCATAGATAGAGAGTCCATAAAAGCAACGGGACAAAATATTTCAACAACGTTTTTGAGGAATTAGGTGATTCAGATTTGGCTTGGCACAGCTACTTGAAGATTTACAACTGTCAGACTGTCGTAAAGCTCAGTTTGAGCCTGCGCTGTCGCTCAGCCATCAGAAAGTGAGTGCTATAATTGGGCTTCAGTTTTCTCCGTTGAAATCAAGGGGGTCGCTGTCAATTTCTTTTACTGTCTATGCTTAAAATGAATGGCAATGAAACTGTTGCTTTAACCAATCAGATAATAAGATTTCGATTTGACTGCACCGGGGCCATCTAGCAGGCGTACAATAACGGTGGCATTTTCACGTCCTCTGATTGGATGGTCTGAGATCTGCTAGAAGTCAGAGCTAGCTAACTGTATCTGCAGCGAACTGCATAAACTAAAATATATCCCTGTAGATGTAATAGTTTTTCAACCCACAAAATAATGTTTAATCTCAGCTCTAAAGCGAAGTAAAACTTATGGCAGAAATATGACAGGACAGACTCGACTTTCAGCATTAGCCTTGGTAGAAAAGACTGATTGTTGGAACTGAAACGCACAGATAACCAATCGAAGTCTTCTTGAGGAAAGAAATAAGGATGAATTTTGAGTAAAAATAATCAGTAGGTTTGATGAGTATAATGCTTATTTTTGTTCCCATTTTTTCCGTGCCGAATATGATTTTCTTAATTTTTCTTGTAAATTTATGATTGAAACTTTTTTTTTTCAAACATTCATACTTTTGTAACATCTGAAGAACGACAGACAAGGGAGGCTCCGTTTCTGAACTTTTTAATCGGAACGCAAAACAGCATGAACACACCAGCCTAACTTACTCGCTCATTTCTCTACCCGGCCTTTTCTGAACTCACCGCAATAATCCTATAACTGCCGGTGCAAAATAACAGCAGTTTCACAACAATTATAAAGAGTCTTTGCGCTGTTAAAAGCATATTAAGAGGTGGATTAAGTCAGGTACGACACCACTGAAGGCCTAGGTGTGAAATGCACCGCCCGCCACTGATACATACAAATGTCATTTACTTCTTTTAGTTTGTCAAGAGATTTAAAGCACCGTTTTTTAAGAGTGGGCATGTGCAAACGTGCTCTAGTACGTAAGAACGAGCCTATGATTGAATCTGGAAATAAAGCGAAATAACTGAGAAAAGTGAGGATTAGTCCTCAGATGCCATGTCCGTAATTTATAGCAAAACATCTAGGATTAATTCGATCTCAAACAGATTAATTAAAAGAAGTTATTACTCCGACACCTGCGTGACATCGTTTACCAACATAGTTGAACGATCACTTTGCGACAGTATGGTTTCGTGAAACAGTCCAGACTAGCTAGTTGATTTCTTCAACGATGCATCGTACTATGTTAGTGAAGCACCCCTGAGGGCCCCCCCAAAAACAAAATTTTCCTTTATGGCCATTTTCCTGGTTGCATCCGTTCTGTGATAACTGAGATGGAATGTAGACGCATAAGTTATGCAATTGAAAGAGCAAAAAGGAGGGCTAAGAGACAAAAACTTATACAACAACTGGCAGTGCTACATATCGAGGCTGAGAAAATACCACAATGCCGCAGACAGAGGTGACAGGTCAGGTAAATGCTATCTTTCACTGTTTTCCATTTTCATGGAGTAAGTATATGTAAACTGTGTGTTTACGCAGCTTTTTAAAAATGGCGGGTGTTTCATATGGCTTGGTTTCAGCCAATCAACAGGTAATTTACTAATTTAGTCCTCCGAAAAGGCGCCCCTATAACTAAAATCATTCCCAGCTCCTTGAAAGTTATAGGAACTATGAAAACAGTTCTCTGGTGTGAAAGCCCCTTTTATCTTCAATGCGGGAACTACATTTTGCCAACTAAGTGTTAGTGTGATAGGTAGAGTCTAGTTGGCTTGTTAAGTCAGAGTATTTCTTGACAGGCTCTAAAAGTTAGATCGCTGCAATTTTAATGAATGAAGCTTCAAAAGTTACTCCCTTGCAGTGTTAACTTCATTAATAATAATGGGTGCGATTAAATATTACTGAATGTTCCGCTGAGGAAATAAGCATCTAAACTATGATATGCTTTCATCGCCTTTCTTGTTTAGACAAGCTCAGTCTTTACAAGACGATGCTAGACATCTGCATTAGTGACTTTAGGTAAACATTCTCCTTTGAGAAAAGTTTTGCCTTATTCAAACATCCAGTAATGGCACTACGTCGTTTATTTTCAATTTTTTTTTTGCATATGTCATATTTGTTCTGTTTTAGCTAGACTCAAAGAGCTTGCATTGCTCATTTTGTTTGAGAGTTCTGGTTTATACAAATTCTACTTCTGGAAATGCTTCAGGACCAGACATGCATGGTGTCGTTGTAATTTCTTCCTTATTGTTATTGGTCCTGCAGCATTGCTGATAAATAAACTTAAAAGCACAATAAACTTATAAACAATAAAACCTTAAACAATAAACTTACAAGCACAATAAACTTCACAATAACAATTGGCTAATTTAATATATAGACCGGAGTGAGACCATAGACGTCTCTCGAGCTGTCGCAATCTTTTTCTGCTCGGTCACTGTAGCGCCTCAGTTCAAGCAAACGGCAGCGTGAGCACACATGACCTGATCATCTGTTCCGCTTTACGGCACGAAAAAAATCGAGAATGAATACAGGGCTCGACATTAACAATTGTCTGCTTGTCCCGGAAAAGTGGATTTTTTAAAAAGTTTTAAGTGAAAGAGAGTTTTACTTGCCCGACCGATCGAAACATGAGAATGATTCTGATCTTATACAGTCAGTGTAAACAGCGATTGGTAATGGATAGTGTATTTCTGGTAGCTGCGCTGTGTTTGAGTTTGTGAGAGAGACATTAGTGGAGAAATCAAAATAAATGAGCGTAACAGCACACACAAACTCACAGAAGAAACATACTGAGGTAAAAATGTTGAGTTTTTTTAATTTATAATATATGATATAGTTAAGTAATGTAAGCTCAGCTTGATCGGCGCAAAGAAGGTTTTCCAATCAGCGGGTGAAGGTCTCTGCGCGTTAATGTCTTTCCGTGTGGCAAAGTAATTTGATTAAATGAAATACATTTTCTCATATGTATTAACTTGTTATTTCATCTGACTCCATAAATGAAAAAGGTTTTAATGATATCTGTGCATCATTAAATGTGAGCGAGTGTTTGACTATTCTTTTTAACTCTTTACTGAAAATAATGTCAGAGTCGATTAGAATAAAATCAAATGTTTACAATTTATTATGTCAGGTAAATGCATCATGCCAATTGCATAATCAGTTCAAAGATAATAGATTCAAACCTCAAATGCTCTGGAATAAAGAGAGAAGATGCAATACCTTGACATTATAAAATACATGATGCGAAGTGTTTTCCTAACACTTCGTAATCACGGGCTAATCTGGGTTACAGAATCGCGCCAGCCTCTCGTCGCATTTCATTATATAGACTGACCAAGGCAGAAACCTCTTTTCAAATGTAAACATGAGTTCACAGTGGGAATTCACATTAATCACCGTCTCAGACTTACTGGGGGCAGAAGTTGATTTACATGGAATCATTTGCTAACAATGGGAATTTGAATTGACTTTACACGTTCTGAGAGCAGGAGACCATTTGCCTGGAAGACACACCCTCCTATGTATGCGAATTATCTCTAAACTCTTAAATACCTTATTACCTTTTGGTTTACTTCTTTGAGAATGAGACCTTTGTACCAGTTGCACTGAGACATTTCAAATGATATCAATCATGTGTAATACTGTATGATAATTATTCACATTAACCCATATAGATTTTTGGGTGAATTTCAGGTGATCTCAGCATGATGGCACAAGAGAGAAATTCAAATATTGATGTTCTCTCAGAGAGTTGCAATGCCCTATCTTCCAGTTCTTCCAGTTTCTCCAGTCTTACAGTAACATAACACAACTAAGGGAGCTGTTCTATAATATCACGATTGCAAATGTTACATTGAATTTATAGTTTAATAAACAAGTAGCCTAGTAATATGTAGTCACTTACAATTTAGACACAATATTGACTGGTTTTGTTCTATTTCACAGACGAAAATAGTTACAAAAGAAAAGCAACACTAAGCGCTGTGTTTTGTTATTGAATGATTCATTATTTTGAACGAATCGTTTTAATGAATGACTCAATTATTCATTTATTAAGACGGTCACTTGCCACCTATTGGTTTATTGTTTAAAGGTATCATTGATTTTGTTTTATTTTTTATTTTATTTTTATTGTATTATTTGTTTGAACCTCAATCTCATAAAATAATTTATTACAGTTGTAATTTTGCAGCGTAAATTAATTAATTTGATTGATAACAGCCCTTATTATTAAAACGGAATTTGATCAATGTAAGAATTTGACATAAAAGATAACGCATATATTTAGTAAGGTTTAAAAAAATTGTCCTTTATAAAGGCCAATAACGCCCTGGTGTAAAAATCACAAATACGCAGATTTATGTATGTAAAAGCTGATTAGGTTAGGTTACTTTTATTGTACCCGTAGGTAAATTTGTTTTGCAGTGCAATGACATTCTATGGCATCCAGTACAAAGACACACAACACAGAACACTCCACAACACATAAAGACAAGAAAATAAATACTCATACTTAGTAAAGTGCTGTCAAGTAAAAAAGTGCTCTCACAACATTACATATGGTCTTTGTAAGATCATAAAACCCCTAGTACAACACTTCCAAAAACCACCTCTACAATTTGTTAATCCTATTAATCCCATTTGGTACGAAGCTGCTCTTGTATCTTTTCGTTCTACACCTTGGGACTTTATACCTCCTCGCGGATGGCAATAACTGAAACTCACTGTTCAGGGGGTTAGAGTCAACATTTAAAATTGAAAAGGCCATCCTTTGTAACTCTTTGAAACGCCTGTAGAAGTTAGCAAACCCCAGAAACCTCTGTAGGGCCTTACGGGAATCTGGACTTGGCCATTCTACCACAGCCTTAACCTTATCAGGATCCATACGCACTCCCTCAGACGAGACGATATATCCTAGAAAAGAAACAGACTGTGCATGAAAATCGATTTTTTCTCCGCCTTGACAAAAAGCCCATTCCCTAGCAACATCTGAAGCACTCGTCGGACGTGCTGCACGTGTTCCTGGAGAGAAGATGAAAAAATCAATATGTCATCCAGGTAGACATATATGAACTGATCTACCATATCTCGCAGTACGTCGTTGACGAGTGCCTGGAAAACCGCTGGGGAGTTGGACAGCCCAAATGGCATAACCAAATATTCAAAGTGCCCCCTGGGGGTGTTAAACGCGGTTTTCCATTCATCCCCCTCCCTAATGCGAACCAAATGATAGGCATTACGTAAGTCCAGTTTAGTGAAGATTGATGCTCCCTGTAACCTCTCGAAGGCTGAAGACATCAGTGGCAAAGGATAAGTATTCTTTACCGTGATGTTATTCAACCCCTGGTAATCAATACAAGGTCGCAGAGAACCATCCTTCTAAATCCACCGTCTCCTCCTGAAACACAGAAACAGGTACAGACGGACAAGCAGACGTAAGACAAGACTTATAACACTGAGTGCTCCACTTGGAGATGGAATGTAGACGCCAGTCTACTCGGGGGTTATGTAGTGTGTGCCAGGGATGACCAAGGACAACGGGTGCTAAGGGTGAGTCCAAGATAAGAAATGACAAAGTTTCAGAATGATTGCCTGATGTGATGAGTGTCAAGGGTCTGGTGGTGAGAGCAATGTTAGGGAGTCTTTGTCCAGTAAGGGCGTTGACGGAAATGCTGTGAGTGAGTGAGGTGACAGGAATAAATAACTTCTGGGCAAGCTTACGATCCATGAAGTTCCCCTCCGCTCCTGAGTCCAGTAAGGCGTGACAGTCATGAGTGCCGGTTGTCCATCTCAGTCTTACCGGGAGGAGCGTGGACGATGGTGATGAGGTCTTCTCAGCGGAGATCCCACCCGATAGTAGCCTCAGGTTTACTACCGGGTTTGGCCTTTTACCGGGCAGGCGTGTAGGAAGTGGCCCGCCTCCCCATAGTAAAGGCAGAGTCTGAGGGATCTCTGCCCCTCTTTCTCCTCCTGTGAAAGCCGAGCCCTACCCACCTGCATGGGCTCGTGGTCGAATGCTGGGCTGACCGTGTCTCCGCTGCTGGTTCTGAGATCCCCTGTGCTTCCAGGAAAACGAACTTGAGGAGCACGACGTTCTCTCCTGGCCAGACGTGCATCCACCCTGATTGCCAGGTCAATGAGGCCGTTAAGAGTCGTGGGTAGATCCAGCGCGTAGATCTCGTTCTGGACACGGTCAGCCAGCCCACGCAGGAACATGTCCCACTGCACCTCCTCATTCCATTGGCACTCGGCCACCAGGGTGTGAAACTCAATCGAGTAATCTGACACTGATCGGTCCCCCTGGTGAAGATCGGCAAGAACTCTGGCTGCTTCGCGTCCCGCCATCGACCGATCAAAGACTCGTTTCATCTCTTCGGCAAGTGCCTGGAACGAGGCGCAGCATGGGTCTTGGTTCTCCCACACCACCGTTCCCCATAATGCCGCCCTCCCAGTCAGCAGCGTCAAAACAAAAGCCACCTTAGACTGCTCGCTGTTGAAGGTACGGGGCTGAAGAGAAAAGTGCATAGAACACCTGGTTATGAAGGCTCTGCAGAAGTTAGGTTCCCCTGAGTACGCCTCCGGGATCGGCAGAAGAGGCTCTGACTGGAAGAACGACCCAGGTGATGCGGGTTGAACCGGCGGTGTGGGTGGCGCAGCGGGACTCCTCAGCTGTTGGAATTGCTGGGTGAGCTCGGACACCTGCGTCACTAAAGCTTGTACCGCCCGTCCTGTGTTCGCGATGCATTCCTCTTGCGAATCCATTCGATTGATGCTTCTGGTGATAAAATCAGTGAGACCGGTATCAGATCCACCTGCTGCCTCCATACTTGGTCAGATCCTTCTGTCACGTCCAGAAATGGAGAGGAGGCAAAAGCAGGTAAACACTCGTTTATTAAACAATAAACAGTAACTGTCAGGTCCACACAAAGGGCGACACACAGGAACGGGCAAGTGACGCAGGGACCTCGATGGAACCGGACTGAAGTGATGAATGGTGGTGATGAAATCCAAATCCAGAAAGTACAGACGATCAACACAGAAGACACGGAGAGTAATCCAGGATGGGAAACGAAGACCACGAGGGAAGACCAGACAGGAACGAACACCGGAACACATCACAAGGATCTGACAAAGACAAGACGCAAACAGTGAATATATATAGGCACCGCTGATCAGATGCAGCTGGTGCCGTTAGTGAAAGCAGCTGGTGCCACTGATCAGCGGCAGTGATCAGTGACCACGCCCATACACACACACACACACAACCATGACATAAGACAAGAAGGATACGGTAGATTGACGAACCGTGACAGGAGGTGATTGTGAAACTATGTTCAAAGTGGCCTAAGAGTTCTCAGAACTTCTCACTCATCCTTGAATCCTCTTCTAGTTATTCAAGGCCAACAGTGTTGTCTTTATTTCATGTGTATTCATTTTTCCAATGTGAATGTGACTTCTTTGCTATTTTTCCCTACACTCATAGCAGTGAATTTAGCTTCCTTAATTGTTGTCTTTGAGAGAATGGTAATTGTGTATTGATAGGTCAATTGCTTTTCTTCTCTTTTGAATTGCAGTTGAACCCAGATGTGAATGTTTTCCAGAGGAAGTTTGTGAATGAAGTCCGTCGCTGTGAGGAGATGGACCGCAAACTAAGTAAGTTATTGAGTCAGCATTGTTGTTGTAGTGAGCTTGAAATCATTGCTGACACAGCATCCTGTGTTCTGATTAAATTCAGTGGAAAGAAGTTCAAGAACATATTTTTTTTCTGGCTCTGTTTTCTCTGCTTTATATCAGTTGTTTTTTCTTTTCAAGGATTTGTTGAGAAGGAAATCAAAAAGGCTAACATACCTGTTGTAGACACAGGGGAGAATCCAGAGGTCCCTTTTCCACGAGACATGATTGACTTGGAGGTAAAAAAAAAAAAAAAAAGTCATGCACAACTCAAAATAAGGCTGAAAATGAAAAGTAGAAATAATCAGAACCCATATTTACAATGGCTAACTAAAGTGGCAGTATATTAAGGGATTATGTGAAGGTTGTTCCAAAAGGTAGGCATCTTAATTATGCTGCCTCCTAAAGCCGGGTGCACACTGTGCAGTCTGTGCTCCTAGGCTAAAACCTGAAGTATTTGATCATTAGTTTGACATGTTCACCGACAGCCGATTAATGACCGTTACGATCAAAGTTTACCTCCAACGAAATCTGGCAGTGTCAGAAGATTTGACTCGCAGTCCTGCAGTGTGACTTCTACGACAACGACCGTCAAATTGTCTTCGTTTTTTTCAAGACTAGCCATGACCAAAGTTAACGTTAGAGATTGCTCTATAGTCATCATTTCAATCCCGGGTGTAATGCAGCTCACAGTCACCGAATGTGTCATTGATTGATGATGTAAAACTCCAGACAAGTTTTCTTGCGTGCATCCGTTTTTAACGTGTCTTGACTTTCGTACAGTCTGGCATCAATGACAACTGAGATCTTATAGTGTGACAGGGCTTACAGCGAGGATCATGTTCGTAAAGGATGATAATAAATCGCACAGTGTGCACCTGACTTAAGAGACCTTATTTTGGACTAATTCTAAGGCAGTATTACATGTATCCTTCACTGAGAAGACAAATCCCTTAATGCATTGTGATGAACAGTGCTAAAAACAAATCAGAGATGCTTGATGGAAAGAGAGAAATGTTGATTACAGTCTTATGTTTCATTCAATACTGACTAGTTTTGATAAAAGTAGTTAATTATGTTGAAAATTGTTTAAATTTAAATTAATTATATGACAATGCTGTTCTTCTGAACTTGCATAAAATCATCCTGAAAAAATAATAAGAAATGTTTCTTGAGCACCAAATCAGCATATTAGAATGATTTATAAAGAATCACTTGACACTGAAGTCTGGAGTTATAACCTCTGAAAATGTAGCTTTGCCATCACAGAGATAAATTACATTTCAAAATATATTACAATAGAACTCAGTTATTTTACATTGTAATAATATTTCACAATTTTTTTACTGTATTTAAGATAAAATAAATGCAGCCTTGGCGAGCATAAGATACGTAATTCAAAAACATTTTAAAAATGTGTATACACACACACACACACACACACACAATCTATTATTTTGCCTCTATTTGCGCTTATTAGCTAATTAATTATGTTTTGGAACAGTAGAGCTAATATGTGTGAATTTGACAGCTGTAAACAGTTTTGAATGCACCAAATCATTTCTGTCCTTTTGTAGGCCACCTTTGAAAAGCTGGAGAATGAGCTGAAGGAGATCAACACCAACCAAGAAGCTCTGAAGAAGAACTTCCTGGAGCTGACTGAGCTCAAGCACATCCTCAGACGAACACAGCAGTTCTTTGATGAGGTCTGCAATATCTCATCTCTTACTAAACCTTTAGCCTTTAGAGTTTCCTGTGGTTTTAGAGGCATTTTACACGGTATATATCAGGCAGAGAGCTTTGCTTGTGATCTTGCAGACTCTCTTGTGCACAGACGTTTTGCACACAGGCGGTCTGAAACCACAATGATTTCTGTTACTGCTTCAGCTCGAGCAAAAATATGCTGCAGTTCACTGAGAAGATTACTGTAATTTTTGGTCCTATGTTTCATGTAAGTAATGGCTAATAAAGTCATAAAAGACTGTCATAAACTTATCCTCCATGTTGTTCTTTGACTAAATAAAAGCTAAATTCTATTTAATTAGTTTTGAATAAAGTCACCTCTGATGAGAAAATTACATGAAAAGATGATATTGCTAGCAGTTGGTTATAAGAATCTTTTTTTATGCTCAAGTTTGCTGCGGTGCTGTTATCCTTGACAGCTTTTGTTCTACCACGTTCCACTTCTTTTCCATTTAAAATGAATTGGGAACTTAGTGTTCCCCTTTACCGTGTAAAATGGCCACCCTTCAATAGTCAAATGAAGAAGTACAATAACACAAACAGAGGAACCAAAACATGTTTTTTCATATGTCTGTGATAATGTTCGCGCTGACAAAGGCAGATGCATGTCTGACAGATTGAAAGGCCATTCTCTGAATTCCTGGCCACATCTCAACCGCTGATGATGATGTCAAACTGCCCTTCCCAAGACCAGTTCTGCAAGGTGTTCGACTCCCTATTCACAAACTCCTTGAAAGTGTAAAAAACAGCCTTTTGTGCCCGTGATAATTAGCTCCTACCAGGGTTTTTCCTTTCTATCTTTCAGCCTTTCAGAAATTTTCGACCATACATTTCTCTGCTTCCTGAACATTGATCTGAACTTTAACATGTTATTGTGATATATTTATTTTACGAGTTGTAAAAGATCATTTGAGAGTATGCAGTTAAGTTGTCTTTTAATCATTCACTTTACTCTTACACAAGCTTGTTGGGTGCTCACAGAGACTGGTGGTGGGTGGTGTGAGGATGGTGTGGCTCAGGGGTTAAACATAAAAAAAAGCAGTTTCAAACCCTAAAATGGACTAATTCATGTGCTACCATCCCTGTGTCCTTGAGATAGGCACATCACCTCTGGTTATCTGCATCGGCTGAATGAGTATTATTAAATAATAAGATTGGCTGTGATATAAATCTTTTTAATGGTTATTCCATTGAAGAATTACGATGACATAAGGTCACAGAAATTTGTTCTTTATTTATAATATGAAAGAAGTACTTTAACTATTAATGTAATTTCAGCATCTAACAATATTAAGTTAACTACAACCTATATTGGAAAACAATTTCCTAAAACAACACTAGAATGAACTTTAAAATCAGATCATTTTTACTGAAAGAGATGAATAACTTAATAAATTGTTGTTTTCTCTTTTTGTTAGATGGAAGATCCTTCTCTTTTGGAAGAGTCGTCAAATCTACTGGATCCGAAAGATGTCGGACGCGTCGCTCCTCTCAGGCTTGGGTGAGTATGTGAGTGGGTTTTGGTCTCTCTGTCTTATTGAGCTATTTTAAAATGGACAGCTGAAACATGGATGCTTCATACGTAGTTCTAGATATTACAGTGTAATATCAAGAACTGTGTTCCAGAACTCATTCTTCTGAATTGCTTTCGGTGTATTTCCACATCATTTTACCTCGTAAGCGGCATCCCTTAAAGATAACAGCTCACAGTTACTGCTTGAACTCTTGAAAAATTAAGTTTATATACATTGCCTAGCCAAAAAAAGTCACTGTTCGGATTTAAATAGGCAAATACTTAAGAGTCTATGACTTGATCATTATTGCTGTGATTATTGTTTCTAGCATGTTATATGTTTGGCTACAGTTGTTCTAATCCTAATTGATGGAGTGTGTAGCTTTTCATTTCTTAATTATTCATGTAGGAAGACACATCATGGCCATACTCCAGAATGACAATGTCAAGATTCATCAGGCTCAAACTGTTAAATAATGGTTGGGGGGATCAATAATCATTTTCTCACATGAATTGGCATCTCTGAGTCCAGACCTTAAATTCATTAAAAAGTCTTGTGCTGGAGGAGACTTTACAGAGTGCTCGACTCTTGCACTGTCAATACAAGATTGTGACCAAAAATTGATGCAGCTCTTGATGGAAATAAATGTTGTGATGTTATTCCCATGAAGAGATGCATACATTTTTGGTCAATATCTTGTATTGAGAGAGTCAATCTTGTCATCCTGGAATGACCATGATGTGTCTTTTTACATGGTTGTTTAAGAAATGAAAAGCTAATCCCTTCATTAATTAGGTTGGAAGAATGGATGCCAAAATTACAACATGCTAGAAACATAATAATAACAACAATAATGATCAAGTTATAGACTCTCAAGTATTTGCCTATTTAACTCTAAACAGTGACTCTTCATGTGAATCTTCACTTGATTCACGATTCAATTTGATTACGATTCAGAGGGTGGGGCCTAATTATTCAATTATAAAACAATTTTCATCTTTTCTTCCAATTCTTTTATTTAAAATAATTACTATATTAAATATAGCTGCAAGCAGCAATTGCGGGGCCAAGCCGCTGAAAGGCCTGTAGCACAATGCGGAGCCAGAAGAGCAAAAACAGCAGAAATTGAATGTAGATGATGAACAGATAGGTTCAGAAGTACAGATAGGATGAAATCAAAATGAACGGAAGGTCTGATGAGAATGAACACAGAATGAAGTAAAAAAACAAGCTTATTTCTAATCCAAGAGTAAGAAAGATTAGTACAGCTCTTACCCGGATAATAAAGGAATTGAAATGACAAGTTTATACACAATTTTAAAGTTGTCCCACATAGGACTCGAACACACTGTCTATGGGTCAGGTGTCTGTCACTCATCTCGTTGCGCCTCTTGGCAGACATGCACCAACACAGCTGCCAAAATGCAATAGTTTCAAGAGAGAATCAAGTCAAAATTAAGAATTTTGAAGAAAATGCAGAGCATATTGTATTTAAAAAGTTTAATTAAATTATCCAAAATTGGTCAGATTACTACTACAGGTGTGCCAATTTTCCTACTTGTGGTTCATAGGGCTGCCATTGACAACCATTCTGGAAGAAGAAGAACAATGAATTGTACATAAAAGCACTGCATGTTGTATGTGACAGCTTCAGATGAGACCATTCTTAGGCACAATGCCTGGAACAGATGCAACTTCTGCATCTTTTCTTGCCACAGTACCTCATGCGGTCTGGGCACGTGTCACACTGAGTGGCGAACCCACGACACTAAGCATCGGGATCCGTGGTGTAACACGTTGAGCTAATCACTCATGCATGTTCACCAGCCTGCTGAGGAGAGGTTTCAGTGTGAGAATGAGTTCACAAAAAGTTCCATAACATGTTAACCGGATTAGCATGCTATGCTAATGTAGCTTATGATTAACTTGATAGCTGAAGACCCACATTAGAAAGAATGGCAACTGGTTAGCATGCTAACCATTTAGTTTACTAAGCTAACGAGCATAAGGCAACAAACACAGGCTAGATCAACTTTGGAGACAAATATCTCAGGAACGGTAGCGAATATCAAAAATCTGTTCAGTCATTTCTGTGTGGCTCGGTCCTAATAACATCTGATCAAATTTTGGACAAAATTGAGCAAGATTTGAAGGAGGAGTAGCGAAAAAACGTTTTTTCATTAGCTCCAATATGGCGGACAGTCACATTGTTGAAAAATAACATATGAGATATCGTTGAAATCGGCATTAGCCAAGGAATATATTGACAAAGAAATCAAATTTCAAGCAATGTTAGCAAAAGTTATAAGCGTTTTTTCAAAAAACAATGATATCTCTGGAACACTAGGTGGCTCTGTGATCAAACTTCTCAGGTACTTTAAAGCCATGCAAATGATGATCCATACTAAATTTTGTGAAGATATGTCAAATAATTTAAAAGATATTGCAAACTATGACAAAATTCTAAATGGCGGACACATGCTACGTCCAATCCTGGCAAAATCTATATCCACGGCATGACGCAAGGAATCCATAGATACAACATTTATGATTTTCAAAAGTTATTGACCAAAATAGCAATTTTCCATATCTCATGACCCGTAGGTGACGCTGTTCCCAAATTGGGCATGGACCCTCAGATCGTGGTTTCGATGAAGCGTACCAATTTTCGTTTCGATTGATCAAAGTTTGGCCGAACTATAGCTTCTGAACCAATTTTGGGGCGACCTCGTTAAGTTTGCGACATCATAACTTTTTTTTTCCAGTATAGCAAAAAAATATGTTCAGTCATTTCTATGCGGCTCAGTCCGAAGATCATTTGAGCACATGTTTGGAGAAAATTGGACAAAATTTGGAGCAGTAGCGAAAAAACTGAATACTGTACATTTCAAAATGGCCACTACTGTAATGGGCGGGGTCTTAATGTAAGGTATTGGTTGTGATCAGCATGATGAGTGGAATCAGGTGTACTAAGTTTCATGTCTCTAGATCAAAGGGTTCAAAAGTTATAACCATTTTAATGTTGGCGCTGTAGAGTTGGTCCTAGGGGGTCAAAAATTGGTCCAATTACTATTCATTAGCATCACTACAAGTGTGCCAAATTTCATAATTTTCCTATGTACGGTTCATAGGGCTGCCATAGACTTTCACTGGGAAGAATAATAATAATAAAACTAACAGATACAATAGGTGCCTCAGCCCCTTCGGGGCTTGGCCCCTAATAATCACTGTGAAGAGGCGTGTTGGTAGAAGGCTTTCGGCACAAGAATGATGGCTCAGCCACAATAGCACTTCAGTGCAAGGGTTCTTTATTTTAAGTCCAAACCGTCCCAAAGAGTACAAAAAATACATCAACAAAAAAATAAATATATATATATAGAAACAATAACAAAATATATATATAATTATTTTTACACTGAGCTCTTGGCTGAATTTCCTTCTACTAAAAAGGATTTCAATAGTCTCCAATTGAACCTCGAATTGCACTCCTTAACTTCCACACTTCACAGCACGAACAAAGACACCTACTAACAAATAAGCAGATAAGTAAATAAAGATGTTATAATAAAACTTGTCTGGTGTGTGCGTGTGAATTTTGAAATATGACATGATAGCGGGAATATTTGATGTATAATGGCTAAACTGCAAAAATATGCAAAACTACCGGTATCACAAACACAAATGTGTACCCGAGGAAAAGGCTATACATCTGAAAATGTGTAACATAATGTGTAAAGTATTAGATGGGGATGGGAGTGCAAGTGCTGTCCCAGCCGGTGACAAAGAGCTCTGTCACACAGAATATAGTTATTTTTATTATTTTATCTTTGTTATTATTTTTCGTCATTTTTGACACCATTGACAGAACTTTCCGGCAATACATGTTTTTACTGTTATACGGTAGAGGGCACAATTACGCATCTTCTGAAAGAGTACAGAATCTCTGGATCAAAACACAGATGAAGAAGAAGCAGAAAGAAGCATTTTCTTATGTGCATGTTGTAGTCTGTGAAATAAACACGCTTTTTCTCAGCTTTCTGTTCAAGATCTTGCCTTTTTTTATTAAACTTACCCACATTTGCGTGTTGATAATATAAGAATGCATGAAGCTAGAATACTTTTTTTTTAAACCAGAAAGAAATGAAGGAATATCTAAACATGCAATGTATTAAATTAAATAATTATTTGATTGCATGGAGACCATGAAAGTTTTGTGAAAATGATCAAAGATGTTGTCAGTGGGTGGCAACATTTTTTTAAAAATGCTGATGGGAAAAGAGTTAAAAATAAGAACAGAGATGCAATAAACAAACGGTAGAACAAAAACAATATAAGAAACAAATTAATTTAACAGTGCTTTACATTTTTTTTTTTTCATTTGACATCTTTTTAACAGTAGCATTCAGGTAAGAAATAATCCAGAAATTGAATAATCAAAAATAATCATTGCGTAGTCTTTAGGGTATTAATTACAAATAAATGGATTATTATTATAGCTACAAAAGTTATTTAGTCAAGAGCAGTGAGTAATTCCCACTGTTTACGTTCACTAAAGACGTGAATACTCGCCAAGACAGATATTTTAAAATAATTCTGTATCTGAATGTTCTAGTGCAATATGAAGCTAAAGAGATCTGAATTCAGGATCGTATGGTGTCTG
The DNA here is from genome assembly GCA_026230005.1 of Gila orcuttii. Lineage (NCBI taxonomy): Eukaryota > Metazoa > Chordata > Actinopteri > Cypriniformes > Leuciscidae > Gila > Gila orcuttii. The sequence goes on from JAPDVR010000003.1 coordinate 28,144,268, forward strand.
AGAGAGGTGGCTTTCTGTACGCGCACTTCAGGTGTGTCAGTCAGCACGAGTAACGCATTGAGATCTTTTTCATGGCTTGTTGCGCTTAACTCTGATCTGATCTGAAACCGAAACATCAGACACAAGTGCTTTGCTTCGTGAGGACATATGCAACTTTTTTTATTCATATATAATAAACTTTATATGCAGAGATATCCTCTTGTGTTCGTCTCTCACCAGCACAACCTCCGCTGCAAGTTTAAATTTAATCTCTAGGTAACGTTTCAATCTAGGTTTAAAGTAATGGAAAAACAGAATTGAAGTTAACCTAGGGTTACTGTAAAAATAAAATAACAAGTAATAACAAGTATGTAACAAGAAGATTGGTGTTGCAGTATTATTAAATAAAACTGGATTTAATCCAGATTTAAGATGAATTGTTATTGGTGCAACCCACCCAAATTTCATATAAATAAAATCATGTTTTCCAAATAAAGATTAATATTAAACCTTCTGAAGTACAGCAAATGTTTGTTGTTTTGAATATCAGTTTCATTATCCAGATGTCTGCTGTTGGAGTTCACTCATGTTTGACACTGGTTGCAGGTTTGTTGCAGGGGTGATAGGCAGGGAGAGGATTCCCACCTTCGAGAGGATGCTGTGGAGAGTTTGCCGTGGAAACGTCTTCCTGCGGCAGGCAGACATCGAGGACCCACTTGAGGACCCCGCCACAGTAAGTTTGCCCTGTGTGAGAGAAAAATAAATAGCTTTTAGATAACTTTAGATAGCAAGCTAAAAATGTAATCTCTTGTCTATGTAGTTTTCAGTTTGGATTATTAGTTAAATATACTACATATTTAATGACAACTTCCTATTTTTTCCCCTCTTTTTTCAGGGAGACCATGTGCACAAATCGGTGTTCATCATTTTCTTCCAGGGAGACCAGCTGAAGAACAGAGTCAAGAAGATTTGTGAAGGGTACGAGAGCATCACTGCCAATAATAAGAAGTCACACAACATAGAGACCGAAACAGAAGAAAACTGTATTTACACGAGATTATAAAAACATGAGGTTGTTCTCAGATTTTGCAGCCTTGTTCCTCATAATACTTTTCAAGTTTGGGGTTAATACGATTTTTTTTTTTATTATTATTGTTTGTGATAGAAGTCTCTATACAGTAAAAACGGTAATATTGTGAAATAATATTACAATTTAAAATAATTGTTTTCTATTTTAGTATATTTTGGAAAAGTAATTTTTTCCTTTGATGGTAAAGATGAATTTTCAGCATCATTACATTTTCAGCATCATTACATACGTCATTACATTATCAGTCTTCAGTCACATGATCTTTCAGAAATCATTCTAATGTGATGATTTGGTGCTCAAGAAACATTTCTTATTATTATCAAACAGTTGTTTTGCTTATTCAGGATTCTTTGATAAATGGAAAGTTCAAAAGAACAACATATATTTGAAATATAAATCTTTTGCAACATTATCATTTGTTATTGCCCCTTTTGATCGAAAAAATCTTAATGAATCCAAACTTGTGACAAATATTTGACAAATTCATAAAATCTAAATATCGCATGGTCATACATATGGCATTGTGTTATTTACTTGTATTTTTGTGTACTCTGCACAATCACAATAAAGATCTAATGCAGTCTTTTACTAATATATTTATGTTAGGTTTCGGGCATCTCTATACCCCTGTCCCGAGACCCCACAAGAGAGGAGAGAAATGGCAGCCGGAGTCAACTCTCGAATTGACGATCTCCAGATGGTAAGACGTGAGGACACACACACACACACACACATTCTCTAAAAATAAAATAAGTGGATGTAGGCCGAGTCTTTTTTCTAAAGTTCATCTTTTTATTGCATGAGGTGAAAGACTGATCAGGGTTCTTATGAGTCCAGACCTGGTCTAGTGCTGTTAGAATTGTTGCTTTGTTCACTCTGCCCACGTTCTGATTTAGTTTTCAAATCCTGCAGGACTGACTTGTTTGCACTGTCATTTTGCAAATGATGAAATCTGATCTGCTCTTTCAGACGGTATTGTCAATAACCGGTGTATCTTTGTCGGTTGCTATAGTAATGATGTAAGCACCAATACAATGGCAAGACCGCCTGTTTGAGGTCTGACCAACGTCTCTATGTCCTCGGATCGTTTTTTTTTTTTCGTCTTGAGTGGTAACCCCAACCTGATCTTGGGCCTCATTAAAACACATGATTTTATGATGGTAGCAACATCAATAAATTTGTTATGACTATTTAATTTTGTCCCTGAACTCCGCAGTCTGATCAGATGTCATTAAGTCAGGGATTATAAAATGAGTTTGTAAAACAAAACACAGCTGTTTACAGCGGGAAAGAACCTTAAAGATACAATATGTAAGATTTTTCGCCGCAAGGGGGCGCAGTTTACAAACAATAATAAAGGCGAATCTTGATGACGCTATGAAGGAGAGTGGAACGATGGGAGATGTCGTTCTCACCATCCAGAGATGTATTGAATTATTATTATTTTTATTATAAAATGTATTATTTTTTTGTATTACCTGTACGTGTGATCACACAATTTTAAGTCATCGTAATGAATTAAATGCAATGAACGTGACATGTAATGCTATATTATCCTGTTACAGCTATTTGTCAAATGATTTGGTGGGTTAATGCTGCGCAGTTTTACGTGTTTATGGTTAATGTCGTGTTGTTTTGCGTGTTCAAAACAATCGTACTAAAAGTAAACTTGAACGAACCCACAGTATTTGCAAGTAATGGCTAAATATTTTTTAACACACCGCTTATTGTATTTAATTGCACTGCCATAATCTTGGTCACCACATGTGATAAAAAGCATTACCGAAGTACAAAGAGCAATATAACTGAAATTTCATCAGCATAACGACCACTTGATAGTTTTTGAGGAGAATCAACATATGCATTATTATCTGTCACGTCATATATGTATCTCACAGTGTTTATAAGTGCTATATTTGACACGCATTAGGTTACTTGTACAAAAAAATACATAGATCTGCTTACCTGTCTATTAATACACATGCGAGAGCAGAGTCTCTGTCAAGCCCAAGTTCGTCGCGAAGCTCTGTCCATCTCGAAAACGCCACGCCGATATTTATCCTTGTTTTATTCCTCCAGTTCTCAGAAATTCTGTGTGTCTCCCCATATCGACGCTTACGTTTTTTTGGAGTTTCAATACTCGCCAAAGAGTAACCGTGATCCACGATGTACACAACAGCTATAACCACCACTTCCGCATTTGTCCACGTGATATTGCATAAACCGAGGATAGCGTGGATATTGCGTCATTGACAGGCGACATTTTTTTCCGGGACGGGCCATTATTTAAAATTGGAATTTCTCTTTAATTAAAAATCTTTGTGGACTTTTGGGATATTGTAAGTACACAACTGCAGGAAATATATCACATTGTGCAAGTGATTTTTGGATATTTTATTACAAAAATCTTACATATTGTAGCTTTAAAGATTCAAACATGTTTCCAGAGCCAGTAAACTCATGAATGCCTGTTGGTGTTTAAGTGATATGATATGACTAAATATGATTTGATAGTACATCAATTGATGTCATTTGCTTCATAAACTGCAGCTGAGTGGCTTAATGGAATTACATGAGATAAAAGTGTGCCCAGAAACGAGAAGGGCAGATTTTGTTACAAGTAGGATGTCTTTTCTTTTTTCTTTTTACAAATTTCACTAAAATACAGCAGAACACTGCAATCTGACCATTTCATTTATATAACATTTATGCATTTGACTGTGCTTTTATAAATAGCAACTTCAATAGTAGTTTTCTAGTTTTGTTGCCATTTCAATGAGATTATTTAGCTGTTTTTTTCTTGTATATTATTAACGGTTTGCACAGATCCCTGTCACCAGATCACAGAGTGAATATAATATAAATATATGTATATTTATTTTTACTTGCTGAATTGATCATTCTTCTTGCCTTCCCTAATATACTGTGTGGCACCCCCTGGAGGTCTGTGCATCACTTTGAATAAAATCTGAATTAGACTTTCAGTCTCAAAACTCTTTTTCTTCAATTTCCTTCTCTATTTATTTATTCATTATCTTGAGTTGAGTTTAAACTAACAGATTTACAATAAAGCACAGGTTAATTGACAGAAATATCCACTGGCTGCATCAGCGCACACACGCTTTCTGTCGATCCGTGTGGCAGAGGGAATCTCCCTCAGTGAGTCATTAGAGGCTACTACTAGGTTTAATGGGGGATTGCTGGATGGTGTTACAGCTCTGGGTCTTTGAGAGAATCCCTCAAATCTCTGCCTTATTTGGGAAGGAAAACTTTGGGTGAGTGTGTCCTCGCACATTTACATAGTACCCATACCTTCCTGCCCACACAGATGCCCACACAGTTTGGACCTTCAGCACATGGCAAGGCAGTTTATCACCGCTGCTTACTTCTCACGTTCGATTTTTTTTCATTGTCTGCACAGTGGCACATACAAGTTTCTAGCGTCATGCCATTTTTTACCACTCGCTGAAAGCGATATACTGCATTAAACAAAAAATCACAGCCAATCATAATTTGGTCTTTAATAGACATTTAATTTTGTCAGGAATGAAAACGAGGCTGTGAGAAATACAAGTAGTGCGCTCAGTGGATTGTACTGTTGTTTAACACCATACAGATTGTTCTGCTGACGAAAAACATCTTTCAATAGACAAAACTCCATAACATTGTGAAAATTACATGACTTTAAACAGTGCTTTCCATTGTAGGACTGTAAGTCCATCCCTCACAGCCTCATTTTCATCTGTGTTCAATTTAATATGGCCTCTAACCTGATAGACAGCTATATGTGAAGTAAGGTTTTAGGCCACCGATGTTTCTCAGTAGGCGGGGCTACCTATAAAACATGACAACATAGAAATCGATCAACAAAAATCTGATTTGGGTCAAAAAAGTTAAGCTGTCATCGCGTCACAACTGTAAGGTGCCTTTCGCAGCGGCTGTCTCATAGTGAGCGTTCCTGTCTGTGCATACCCACATACTGAGGGAGTTTGTTCTTCATGTTCGCCACACTTATTCGCTGATTCGCTCTCTTCCCACACCCCCTGAAAACCCACATACATATCTGTTTGCTCTCGGACTTTTCAAAAGAAATGAAGGAACACGTCCAAGCACAAGAGTGCTGACAGGGCTGGGACAAAACGCACGCTCGAGTTCCATGTCACTGACTCACTTCGAGATATTAGTGGGCCTGTTTGTCCCGGAGGTGAGAGAGAATGGTCACTATGCTTGTGTGTGTCTTTCAGTCAGGCATGAATCGTTAATGTCCCTGTGCTCTTCTCCCAGCTTTGGAGAGAATTTGGTTTCCTTTAGTTTGATGCACATGCCTTGTTTGTGTTTGTTACTGTTTGAGAAAGACAGAAGGTCTTCTGGACACATTATTGAGGATTACATAAATCCCAGAGTGGGCGAGTTTGTCTTATTTGTTAGTGTGGGTGAGTCTGCATGTTTCCAGCGTGGGTGAGTATGTGGGTTATTCTAGTGTGGGTGAGTGTGTCTGATTTCACTGTGAGCGACTGCGTATGTCCCACCCAAGTGAGCGAGAATGCGCATTTGGACATTAACGTTGCCACTCTATCTGTCTAACATGACGACCAGATGCTGGCTCACTTCCTTGGCCACTCCTGAATGATTGTGAAATACTTTTTACCTAAATAGAAGATAAATAGGCTATATTCAGACAACCAGGGTTTGGGATTAATAAACATCTTTACCAGCAGTGTGTGTCTGTTCATACAACAGCAAAAAGAAGCAGCTTGTATACTTTCTGTATAGACAAATAATTAAACTTAAACCACTATTCTTGCAATAGCTGTGAATAACACTTGTAACCATTGAGACTAGTGAGGTGGCGTTGGTTAATTACTTGTTTGTGTTTCTTGTTCAATGCAACAATAAACACAGCTTGAGGTCTGATGTTCGATTGTCAAACAATTAACTCTTATGGTCATTCAAAAAGTTTGACAAGCTCATGAGTGTGAGAACAGTTTGACAGACAGAACGTGAGAATCCCCACACTTGCGTTTTTTGCACTGGACCACTAACATATTTCCTGTATTTGGTCAAAGTGTTTAAGTGGGCATGAAGACAGCAAGTGTGTTTAGAACTTTTGATTGCCCAATGAAACACACAACATCAAAATACAGTAGTAATGTAAAGTAACATTTTTACATTTATTTACACATTTTGATTGCATCATTTGTCGCATGATTCTGTGTGTTTCTAATCATTATCACCTGTGCTTATAAATTACATCTCACTCCACAAGAGTATTGTGCCTGATGAAGACCCGATTGTTTGGCAAATATATTGTTTGGAACTACAATTTCAGTGAGTGGACATTATTTTTATTTGTTCATTTATTGCTGTTTTGTTGTCCTGCACCCAAACCCAATTTGGGTGTTGATATGCATGCTCTTTTTGATTCATATACTTCAGGCTGTTGTACTTTTGTGACTCCATCATGGCCAATGAAGAACTTGTCTCTTTAAATAAAACATTTGAGTTTAGTGAAGCAGATTATTCTGGGATCCTCCTTAAAGACAATTTTTGACAACAATTAGGTTTTGTAGATGATATATGTTGAATCGGTTGGCCTTTTTTCTAGCATTATGGCTTTCCCATTCACATCGCTTTGATCAATATACATTTATCCACCTAATACCTATTTTAAATAGTCTTTCTAGAAAACAAAACTTAACTTTTTTTATGAACTTATGAAATTCTTTTGACAAAATACATCACGAAATATAAACTGCACCTGTGCAGCAGTTAAGAAATTAATATCACTGCAACCGAGTTTTATCCTAAACAGTGGTCAAATATCGAAAGCTGGGGTCTTAAATCTTTCTAATGATACTCAGTTTGTCCAGATCAAGTAAGAGTGTGATGTTTTAACATGCAGTGAATGTTGAACAACAATAATCTGGGGCCCCTGGCGATCTTTGCATTTAAAGGGGACTCACCTTCCCACAAAATGTTGGAAATTATGCACATGTGAAAATAAATAATGCCCACTACATTCCCAAATGCAAGCTAAACTCACAGCACATGCAGAGATGGAGTTCACTGAGACGTGGAAAACGAATCGGTTACCTAACGTAACCTCGGTTCTCTCTAGAAGAGGGAACGAGTATTGCGTAAGCTAGCTTACGCTACGGGAAAGATTCATCTTTGCTGAGAGTTTGAAGCCAAAAATTATTTCATAATTTGTATCCATTGACAACGCAGTTCCTCTGCGGCAGACCTAGAGCGGGCTAGCTAGCAGCTCATTGGTTCGCTCAGAGAGAACTGCTTAAGCCTATGGGAGAGCGGGGCTGAACCCGCTACCAATGGGAAGCGCCCGCGCACTCACTGCATCATAGCCCGCCAGAGTGGGCGTGGCTATGGTGTATAAAACAGTCTCTCCCAGGCTTATATGTTGATTTATTTCAGCGTGAAGCGAAACGCTAGTAGCGCAAGCACGGCCGGGAACGCAATACTCGTTCCCTCTTCTAGAGAGAACCGAGGTTACGTTAGGTAACCGATTCGTTCTCTTACGAGAGGTTCTCTCGTATTGCGTAAGCTAGCTTACGCTACGGGAACACCTGGTCAACGCCGTGCGCGCTAAGAAAAACACTCATGAATCCCAGGGTGATACCGGGGGAATAATGAAATGTGGAGTGAATGTACAATGAAGCCGGCAGAGCGGGCACATAGTGTATACATAAGCATCTTAGGGGAACACAAGGGGCGAACCGGTTGTGTGAGGGATTCCCAGTGATGCAGCTTCTTAGGGAGCTGGTTTTTAGACAGCTAGCAGTTTTGCCTGCAAGGCGGGAACTTCCAAATTGTAAAATCTGACAAAAGTGGACGGGGAGGCCCATCCCGCGGCCACACAAATGTCATGAATGGAAACTCCACAGGACCATGCCCACGATGAGGCCATGCCTCTGGTGGAGTGCGCCCTGATGCCCAAAGGGCAGGGCAGGCATTTTGATGCGTAAGCAGAGGCGATCGCGTCCACTATCCATCTAGACAGTGTCTGTTTAGAGGCGGCCAGACCTTTGGTGCGCCCCCCAAACGACACAAAAAGCTGCTCAGCGCGTCTGAACGCGGCAGCGCGCGTAGTGTATAATCTCAGAGCCCGAACCGGGCAGAGGAGATTAGCGTCGCGCTCACTATCGGATGGAGGCAGAGCCGATAGAGAAATAATCTGGGCCCTGAAAGGGGTACCAATCGCCTTCGGGACATAGCCATGCCTAGGTTTGAGAATGATGACTGAATCATTCGGTCCAAACTCGAGACACGCGGCGCTGGATGAGAGCGCGTGAAGATCCCCCACGCGTTTTACTGAGGACAGAGCCGTCAGAAAAACGGTTTTGAGCGAGAGGTATTTTAGGTCCACAGACTCGAGCGGTTCGAACGGGGGTGCTTTCATAGCTTCGAGGACTATAGAAAGATCCCAGATAGGAACCGACGGGGGCCGCGGAGGATTCATCCTTTTAGCTCCCCTGAGGAAGCGGATGACTAACTCGTCTTTGCCCAGGGACTGAGCGCGCCGGGGTTCAGAGAACGCTGCGACGGCCGCCACGTAAACCTTGAGAGTGGAGGGGGACCTGCCCTTGTCCAGCATCTCTTGAAGGAAAGTTAGCAAAGACGGTACCTCGCATGACCGTGGGTCCAGATGTTTTTCGGTGCACCACTTTGAGAACACAGACCATTTAGACGCATAGAGCCTTCTCGTGGAAGGTGCTCTAGCCTGTATGATAGTGTTTCTTACTCCCTCTGGCAAATCGACGAATAGTCGTTGATCACCCATGCATGAAGCGCCCAGCGCTGTGGATGGGGGTGCCAGATCGCACCGCGAGCCTGAGAGAGGAGATCTGCTCTGACTGGGATGGGCCACGGGGCTGTCTGTGACAGCTGAGTGAGCTCCGGAACCCAGCTTTGACTCTCCCAACGCGGAGCTATGAGGAGCACCGAGTGGCGTGTGTCCCTGATCCTCTGAATTACCTGATGTAACAGAGCGATCGGAGGGAATGCATAGAGCGGGCGGCGAGGCCATTCCTGGGCTAGCGCGTCCTCGCTCCTCGTAAAATATATTGGGCAGTGAGCGTTCTCTTCTGACGCGAAGAGGTCTACTTCTGCTCTGCCGAATAGCCGCCACAGTATTTGGACCGTCTGTGTGTTCAGGGACCATTCTCCTATGGAGATGAGGTTCCTGGATAGTATGTCTGGACCGTCGTTCAGATGGCCCGGCACATGCGTCGCTCTGAGCGAAAGCAGGCGGCTCTGGGACCAAACTAAAATGCGGTGCGTCAGAAGAAAAAGATTTTTGGATCTGACACCGCCCTGACGGTTGATATAGGAGACCACAGCCATGTTGTCCGAACGGATCAGGACGTGGTGTCCCCGAATGAGCGGGAGGAAGCGTGAGAGCGCGTTCTCGACCGCGAGCATTTCCAGACAGTTTATGTGTAAGGGGCTTTCCTGAGTCGACCAGAGGCCGAAGGCCGGTGAGCCCTCGCAGACTGCACCCCAACCCTTGTTGGATGCATCTGTCGAGATGACTTTTCGGCGGGAAAAGGTCCCCATCGTGACGCCCTGCCGAAACCATTCTGCTACTGTCCATGGCTGCAGTGCCGTGAGACATGTCTGCGTAACCCTGACCAGCTGGCGGCCTGTGTTCCACGCGTGGTGGGGTACACGGCTGTTTAACCAGAGCTGAAGCGGGCGCATGTGCAGAAGGCCCAGCTGAAGCACAGCGGAGGCTGAGGCCATGTAACCCAGCATCCTCTGAAAGGTTTTCAGGGGTATGCGGGTGCCCATCTGAAATGAAGCGGCTAGACGCTGAATACTGCGTGCGCGCTGTGAGGACAGGCGAGCCGTCATTAAAACCGAGTTCAAATCTATTCCTAGGAAGGAAATCGATTGACTGGGTTGAAGGGAGCTCTTTGTCCAGTTGACAGAGAGGCCCAGTGTTTTCAGATGGTCGAGGAGAACTGCGCGGTGCGACAGAAGCTCCGTCTGTGATTGAGCCAAAATCAGCCAGTCGTCCAGATAATTCAGTATACGCAGCCCCTGACTCCGCAGGGGGGCGAGCGCCGTATCCATGCACTTCGTGAATGTACGGGGCGCCAGGGATAAGCCGAACGGGAGAACGGCATATTGATATACATGACCCTCGAAGGCGAAACGTAAGAATGGCCTGTGACGGGGATTTATCTGGATCTGAAAATAGGCGTCTTTCAGGTCTAGAGAGATGAACCAGTCCCCCTGGCGCACTTGCGCGAGGAGTTTCCTGGTAGTGAGCATCTTGAATGGTCTCTTCATGAGCGCTTTGTTCAAAGACCTGAGATCTAAAATCGGTCTGAGGCCGCCGTCTTTCTTGGGAACCAGAAAATAACGGCCGTAAAACCCCGACTCGGTCATAGATGGCGGGACTCTCTCTATAGCGCCTTTTTGTAGCAACGTCGCTATTTCTGAGCGAAGCGTGCCGGCGGCCAGCGGGCTGACAGTGGATTCGAGCCGAGCGCGTGCACGAGGCGGGCGGCGGCGAAACTGTAACAGATAGCCGTTCTTTATAATGCTTAGCACCCACGGGGAAATGCCTGGAATGGCTTCCCACGCTTTGGAGCATGCGGCTAGTGGCCGAGTGGTTATCACGCCCTGATTGCTGTACATAGCGGGCTGAACACAGAGTGTGGGCGCGCTTTGAATGTGTGTTGCAACGGGACTTGCACTCAGAGAGGAGTCTATGGGCCGTGAAGCAGAGCGAGCAGAGAGGGGACACGTGCATGAATTCATGGGCGTGTTTATTTTCTCTGATGTTAGAGCGGGCTGTGACCGTCTCATGTGAAGGGGCTCTGAGAGAGACACGGGATATGTTATGCTTGTGTGTATGGGTGAACACATGTTTGTGGGCACATTTTCTACACAACCGGCAAATTTTCTCTTTTTGAGATATTTCTGGGTAGCCGTAAAAACGGCTTTTTGACGCTCGCAAGCGGGTAGGGACACCGGCTTGTTTATGGCGGTAAACACTACAGCAGTCGGCGAAACAACGGGGACTGGCAGAGGGCGAAGCTTTGACGGCGGTCCGACCGCAGCGGGAGAACGCCGTCGTTTTCTTAATGTTGCTAGGCAGACTTCTGATGATCAGGCTTCAGCGTGATTTTGGGTCGCGGACCCCTTGGGGGCGGCGGTCTGCGGCGGCTGTCAGAGCGAGAGCGAGGGCGGCCACCCTGTCTGCGCTGGGCTGTTTGAGTCTGCTGAGAAGGGTGCTGCGGTGGGGCTCTGACAGGAGGCTCACGAGAGCGGCCTGCGGAAGAGCTAGCGCGGCGGGGCAGAAACAAGTTCATGGCCTGGGTAGCTTTCTGGACTTCGGAAAAGCGATCAACAATTCCCGTGACAGCAGATCCAAAAAGGCCCGTCGGGGAGAGAGGCGCGTTAAGAAACGCGGCGCGCTCGGAATCTCCCATGTCCGCGAGTGTTAGCCATAGATGTCTTTCAGCTACACACAGACTAGCCATGCATCTCCCCAGAGCTTGTGCGGCGGCTTTAGTGGCGCGAAGGGCGAGGTCCGTAGCACTTCTTAGATCCGTGACGGCGGGGGAGGGGTTCCTACCGCTCTCAGCCCATTCACGGAGAATATCGCTCTGTAGTACTTGGAGGACAGACATAGAGTGAAGCGCTGCGGCGGCTTGACCAGCGGCGGCATAAGCGCGAGCGTGAAAACTCGAGGTCGCTCTGCAAGCTTTCGAAGGAAGCGTGGGAGAAGAACGCCATCTAGCAGAGGGCGGGCAGAGGTGTGCGGCGACCAAGTCCTCAACAGGTGGCATGGACGAGTAGCCCTTTTCAGCGGCTCCGTCCACTGAGCGCAGCGAGGCGGAAATGTCGGAGCGGTTTCTGGCCGAAAGTGGAGCATTCCAGGACTTCGTCAGTTCTGCGTGAAGTTCAGGCAGAAATGGGGCGGCCCGGTTGCATGCGGGAGTCGAGCGCCGGTGAAAGAAGCTGCCGTCCATCCGGTTCGGGGGCTGCTCGGGTGGAGGAGCCCACTCGAGACCGAGGCGTTCAACGGCCTGTGAGAGGAGGCGCATTAGTTCTTCCTCTATGCCAGCGCGAGTCCCCGCTGACTCTCTCGTGGAACCGAGAGATGACCAGTCTTCACTGTCTGAAGCGAGCAGTGAACATGAGTCCTTCTCCTCCGCGGCGTCCTCGGAAGCGACAGAGCGGCCACTCGGCGGCAGCTGTAAGTCCGGCTGGGGCGGGGAGGGAGAGCGGGAAGCGGGAAGCGGCGGCGGCGGCGGCCCGCATGTTTCCGCAGGGGGCTCCGGCGGCCTCTGGGCGCGGCGTTTCTTCTTACGCGGCGAAGAGAGAGGCGGCGCGGGAGCGGATTGAGCCGCTAGGAGTCGTGCCCGCAGGGACGACAATGGCAGGCTTTCACAGAAGTCGCAACCTCCATCCGCGAGGGCGAGTTCTGCGTGCTCGAGTCCCAGGCAGAGAGCGCAGACAATATGGCGGTCTCCGTCCTCGAGAGGAGCGCGGCAAGAGCCGCAGGAAATTCGAGACATCTTTAAAAAGACACTCAGCTCTTTTAAAACAGAGAAGGATACAGTCGTCGGATGGCACTAGCTTGCAGGGCGGCTGAAGGTGGCGAAGACGGCCGGCTTCTTCAGGGTCCGTGAGCTCGCTAGAGTGATGCCTTCTCGACGGCGACGGCTTTCCTCTTCTCAGAAAACAGCAGAAGCGTGTAGCTTGCTGAAGATGAAATGAATCAACATATAAGCCTGGGAGAGACTGTTTTATACACCATAGCCACGCCCACTCTGGCGGGCTATGATGCAGTGAGTGCGCGGGCGCTTCCCATTGGTAGCGGGTTCAGCCCCGCTCTCCCATAGGCTTAAGCAGTTCTCTCTGAGCGAACCAATGAGCTGCTAGCTAGCCCGCTCTAGGTCTGCCGCAGAGGAACTGCGTTGTCAATGGATACAAATTATGAAATAATTTTTGGCTTCAAACTCTCAGCAAAGATGAATCTTTCCCGTAGCGTAAGCTAGCTTACGCAATACGAGAGAACCTCTCGTAAGAGAACACTGGATCATCGCTTTGAAAAACAGCACAAACAGGCTATATACTCGCTAAATTTAATCGCGGCCTTGCGATTTGATAAGGGCACAGTGTCATATCGCGCTTTTGATTTTAGTTTGTTTGACAGATATTTTGCCAAAGCAATGGCGCAAAACAACATTAGAAACTTTTATGTCTTATGAGAAGTTTGAAAGTATTTTTGATTCATTATGAAACTGGTGGCACAGATTAGACTATGGTGGGCCGCAAGAGTCTAGGCAATTAATGGGAAACACTGTATTAGATGTTTGAAAGAGTGCCATGCAAAGTCAGACACTCGACAGCAATCTACAGAGATTCAGGTTTCAACCCAACCACTGCTCTTTCAGCTCTAATTGTGACCATATCACCTCTGTCCAGTTATCTCACGTTTCCTGTTTTGACCCCTCCTCTTCCTCTGTGCTTTGTGTTCTAGGTGCTGAATCAGACGGAGGATCACAGACAGCGTGTTTTACAGGCGGCTGCCAAGACTGTCCGAGTGTGGTTCATCAAGGTCCGGAAGATGAAAGCCATTTATCACACTTTGAACCTCTGCAACATCGATGTCACTCAGAAGTGTCTGATCGCTGAGATCTGGTGCCCTGTGTCAGATCTAGACTCCATTCAGTTTGCGCTCCGTCGGGGCACGGTGAGGACGCACACACACACATTGTTTGATGTTTTTATTAGGGGTGTAACGTACACAAAACTGGCGGTTCGGTTTTGAAGTCACGGTTCGGTACGAGTTCGGTTACAGCAAGCGGGGGAAAACTAAACATAAAATTGCTTCTTCTTTTTTTAAACAGTGGTTTACTGAACAAATTGTCTCTCTGACTTTAAATTAATTCAATTGTAATTCAAAGTTTCTTAAGGATAAAAAAAATTATCTCTGTTTTTGCTGTAAACTATATAGGTAGCCCTTACTTGTACATTACTATAATATTAAAGGTTAACAACAGAGCCCAAACTATTAGCCTAAATTCAGTTGCTATTTCTTTCTTAGGTATAATAATCAACACTCTCTAAGGGTATGTTTTTACAACAACGATATGCTTAAAACAGAGAAGTTTTTCCTTTCAGTTTTCTGTGTACAGATGACACCATTGTCAAAATGATCCCCATTCACGGATCCGCGAAAACGACAAAAAACGCTATAGACTGAACACGTAATACGCATGTGCATGATGTGATCATCTTTAGATATTCGCATTTTCGTTGTTTACACAGAGACCATATTCAAAAACTTGCACTTTGAAACCTGTTTTTCAAAAGTTTGCGTTTTCAGTCATTACGTTGTCGTGTAAATGAACAGCCAAAACACCTAAAAAGTTTTACGTTTTTAGTTGAAAACGGTGTCGTGTAAACTGCCCCTAAATAATCAAGACATCATTAACAGGTTAAGTAAAATATAATGAATATATAGGCTAATATAGTGCATATATTTTAGCGAAAGAGTTCATTTCTCTAGTGAACTAAAGCTGTGGACACTGAATGACTTGCCTGAGGTAAATGTAATGCTACGTGATGCCGTTGAAACACTGATTGAGTGATTACACAAGATTTAAGTTTCAGTAAGTTGTACTGTATCTTTCAACATACCTTCAGATATTCATTTATGTTTATTCTTTAACTAGTATTAACTTGTAACTAGCAGCGCTGCTGCTTGAACTGAGGAACATATAAGGTGATCTGTCATGCCACATTAAAGAGCGTTTTCGTGATAAAATGGACAGAATTTAAAAGATGACAGTTTCGAAAAGTTACTAAACGCAGAGCTTATTGCGATAATTGGCGGTTAATGGTGGTTAGGCTACAATGCTGCATTTGTTGTGTACACATAACCACGTTATGTGACACGTACAAAACATTTGTGTGACGTATACATGTACTGTTACACCTCTAATTACTATTTATTCAAATGTCAAGGAAGAAAATGTAGTTTTGTAGAGGTAAAGTGAGGTCAGCCTCAACAATAGGCCAAGGCTGGGCCTGTGCAGCAGAGGGCGTGGGGCGTTCGGTACGCCATGAGAGTTTTTCGGTTCGGTTTGAATATTGTTACACACCTATTTTTTTATAAACATCCTGAAATCTTAAGCCAGAGGAGGTTGGTATATTCTTCAGGCTGTTACCCAGTATAACTAAATCCACCAAGTCAAATTGAACTATAATTATATAGTATACTTTAAGAGCTCGGTAAGTAATATGAAAGAAGTATTTAGACTAATTTGAGGAATAAAATACACTAGGCTTTTTATTGTTGTAGTTTATGGATATTTTAAAGACCCCATGATATGGCTTAATGGGTTATTTTTGACATCCTGTTAAAATAGATCATTGTTGCAGGTCACATTGAAGCGATAGTCCTTTTTATTCTTTTATTTTATTATAATTTTTTTTACAGTAGCCAGCAGCTTTCTGAGCCACCCTGTAACAGGAAGAAAACACTTAGAACATTATTTAAAACATTTAGTATATAGATTTTACTTATATCAGTACAATAATCAGTTTATTAATTTTCTTGAAGCATATTATCGTATCAGCAAACACGAATATCGATTGACCTCTAATGTATGTATTAATATATTAGAATAAACTAATTTCAATATATATGTATATATTGAATAAAACATGTTGTGAGTATTTTAAACTAGCAGTTACCCTGTTTTCAGGTGAATGTGTTCCCCAGCCTGTTATTAAGTAACAGAATCTGAGATGCAAGATTTATTTTGAGATTGTATGGGTTTGTTCTGTACATATGAATTTAGGTCCATTTAACATTGGTATGTTAGATCACATATATTATCACCACACATGTGTTGTCTCTGAGGAGTAGCCTATTTGTTCTTGTCATCACATTCAATGACTCACACTTTGTAAACATGCCTTTAGCTTGTGTTATCCCAGGACACAAACACATGCACACAGGGGACTGAGTGTTAGGACGGAATGCTCAGATGCTTTTACATTGAGTCATGAGACCCCTCAGATCAAAGTTTGATTTTTCCTGCGGTCAAGAGCAGCTGAAACCTGATCCTCCTCCCATAGTGCCACAAATGGACTCTGTCAATCACTTCTGCTCTGCCCTGTTGAAAAAATGGATAAGACGATGGGTGAGATTGGTAATGGCCATCCACTCCCTCAGTTTTTAGTGCATTGCAAATGCAAAAGAAAGAGAGAATGCTTGTGTGTGTGTTTTATATCAGTAGTAAATTATAAAATTGTTTTTTATAAAAAAAATATCATATAAATAAAAATGTTTTTGTTATGACCGATATTATAGAGTGACAAAAATGCACTAGAACATGCATGGTACGCATGACCTACAATGAATTGGTTGGTCTCAGGATGATATAGTATGTGCGCTGAAGATCCCTTGAGCAATAGATTCTAGATTCTCATGGCTTACTCACAGCAGAACGTGTGTGGGTGCCTCTGTGAGGTCCGGATTCTCACGCCTTACAGCAAGACAGTTAGGGCAGGGTGGGTGTAATACCTGTAATCCCTGCCATGAGAGGTTGTAGTGTAAGGGTCAGAGGTCATTGGAATGTTAACATCGTAATAGTCACATCCTAAGAGGATTAACTGCTCACACAAATTCACCTTCTGTTCTTCTGTGTCTGCCTCTCTGTCTTTATAGGGTTAAAACAGGTTATACATAGTTTATATAGTGGCAGCAACCTACAGATGGACCAATTTTAAATCTGTGCAAGCCATTGTTTAGTAACAAAAAAGTAGCTTCCTTCTGAACTTAAACAAGAAGTGTAATAGTGTTAAGTCCATTTAGGCAGTGTGTTGAAATGTGAGGGATTGTGCTTGCGTGCTAGTTCAAAGCCTCTCCTTACACATGGCATTCTTCCTCATGCCTTATTTAACTAGCAGCTATTAATATCAGCTGGCTTACACATTGCCTCCACATGCACTTACACTTAAGTTCAGTTTAGGATATACAGAATCTATTTAAAATTTAAGCAAACAAGCGACACTGTTTTCAATATATTAACACTTACATAAATGCAATGTAGACTTGCAAAGACAAGTGAAACATTTATAAATGTGGGCATTCATACAACTGCACCACTATTTACTGGGAGGCAAACTGGAGCATTTATTTTTATGCATAGCTGTTTGTGTTCAATTCCGCTATTTCTTGCAGGAGAAAAGTGGATCCACTGTTCCCTCCATCCTGAACAGAATGCAGACAAAGCAGACCCCACCCACCTACAACAAAACCAACAAGTTCACCTCTGGCTTTCAGAACATCGTCGATGCCTACGGCATCAGCAACTACCGGGAGATCAACCCAGGTAACCCTGAACTTTCACCTTTAGTTGCGTATCAAGTCCCAATGTCCTCTGCAGTGATTAAAATGGGCTTCAGATCGGCATACGTATTTTCTGTAGGTGTCACAACATATTGTTTGCATCCATTTTTGTGCTCATGTGCTCAGCTCCATACACCATCATCACCTTCCCCTTCCTGTTTGCGGTCATGTTTGGCGATCTGGGTCACGGTGTACTCATGACCTGTGCTGCACTTTATCTGGTACTGCGAGAGAGCCGATTAATTGCCCAGAAAAACGACAATGAGGTATCCATCCACCCATCCATTTAAGCACCATCTCATTATTGATGTTTGTCCTTATTCATATCAAATTTTGTTCATGTCATATAGCCTTTATGTATATATAGGTCCTGAATATAGAAAATATTGATCATAATTGTGTTAAACTAGTAATTTTGTTAATTTAGCATGAAAATCAAATCTTTGACGTGAAAAATAAAACGGACATCTCTCATTGTGGGTTAATTCACAGGCAAAGCTAAATGTGACAATTATTATTAGTGAGATGATTGTTTTAAATTCAAGTTAAAAGTTGTTATAAGATTATTTTCTTTTGTTTGGGATGAATAAAAAACGTAGTTTGAAAATTGATGGTTTAGGCCTAAATTCTCTCTCTCTCTCTCTCTCTCTCTCTCTCTCTCTCTCTCTAGATGTTTAGCATGGTATTTGCGGGCCGTTACATTATTCTCCTGATGGGACTATTTTCAGTGTACACTGGCATTATCTACAACGACTGTTTCTCCAAATCCCTCAATGTCTTTGGCTCAGGCTGGAGCGTCAAACCCATGTTTGGAGAGAAAGGAGACAACTGGACGTAAGTTGTTCGTTCCAACCCTTTGACTTTACAAAAACTTCGTAACTCATAATCAGCCGCTTGTTTGAGTTTGAATAGATTCATAGCTATTAATTTGACATTCATAGCTATTAATTTTGACATTCATAGCTATTAATTTGATTATTTTTAACATGGAATTTTCCATCATCTCATACAGGTTTACAACACTAAAGGAAAACCGGATATTACAGTTGAACCCTGCTGTGCCAAACGTGTTTAATGGACCCTATCCAATTGGCATTGATCCAGTAAGCACCTAGTTTCTAAATGGTTCTGTAGCAAAGATAATGTAAATTCAGTCCTTTAAAGGTTTTTTACTTTCTCCTCTCACAGATCTGGAACATTGCCACCAACAAACTGACGTTTCTAAACTCCTTCAAGATGAAGATGTCAATTATTCTGGGAGTCATCCACATGACGTTTGGAGTTATTCTCAGTCTTTTCAATCACCTGTATGCACTTGTCCATTATTACTCTCAAAGGATCTGTATTCATATTTTATGCTAATTTAAGTCTGTTTGTCTATGTTTGAAGGTACTTCAACAAACCTCTGAACATCTTTCTGGGTTTTATTCCTGAGATCGTCTTCATGATCAGTCTGTTTGGCTACCTGATGCTACTCATTTTTTACAAGTGGTTGGCATATGATGCCAAGACCTCAAAAGATGCCCCCAGTCTTCTAATAGCCTTTATCAACATGTGCCTCTTCAGCTACAACGATCCCACTAACAAACCGTTATACACGGGACAGGTACACATTACCGACACATACCAATTTAATCAGTATTATGTGGCAGGTGAGACGCCATGACATTTAAAACTAATGTTTTGTCTCTCTCTTTCTCTGTCTCTGTAGATGGTAATTCAGTGTCTGCTAGTTGTTATAGCTCTCGCCTGTGTACCATGTATGCTTATAATAAAGACCCTAGTAATGCGCAGGCAATACCTCTGGAGAAGACACCTGGTAAGGACCTGTTTGAGACACTCGCACACCGCATTCAAGATTCTTACATACCCAGTTTATTTTTAGATTTTGTGTTTTTATCTTGTAATTTCCATATCCAGAGTGAGACTTTTGTGGGATGTGGAGTGTTTAGATTGTAAACATGAAATATCATTGCTACATCAGTAAGCAAGTTCTTTAACGTAATGTCCACACAGATGTCTTATAAGTTTCATAAGTGTGATTTCCGGGCCTAAAATGCAGTTTATTCCTGTGTTGTCAAAGCTGAATTTTTAGCATCATTACAGTGTCACATGATCATTCAGAAATCATTCTAATATGCTGATTTGCTGCTCAAGAAACATTTCTTATTATTATTATGAGTATTGAAAATAGTGCTGCTTGATATATTTGTGGAAACTGTATTTTTGAGAACTATTTGATGCATATAAAGTTCAAAAGAACATTTATTTGAAATATATATTTTTGTAAAGTGTCTTTACTCTCAGTTTAGATCAAATTTCTCCTATCTCATTAAAAGTATATATTTTTTTTAATTATTATTTTTTTATTATGCCCTGTTCTAAAGTGTTTCTTCAGCTAAAAAGTCTTTTTGGGTGCAAACTCTACAAAATCTATCATAAATGACTGAATAACTCATGTAAATGTAATGAGAAAATCATGTAAATTCATTGGTCAGCTAGCGTGGGAACCCTGATAACCGATATGCTAGATTATTATATAATGGCTCAGCTACAGTATGACCTAGTTTGACTTTTGCTGTAGGGAACACAAAACTTTGGGGGAATCCGTGTGGGTAACGGCCCCACAGACGATGAAGCTGAGATCATCCAACATGACCAGCTTTCCCAAAACTTAGACGAAGAACCTGAGGTAAGGGAAGATTCTCTTTTTTCGATTGTTTGTCTGTCTCTCTCTCAACTAGGCTATAGAATAACATAGAAATAATACTTTTTGTCATACTAATTAAATAGATTACCCATGCTTGTGTCCTTTTTATTTTACCAAGATGCTTTGATGTAGCATTCGTTTGTGAAGTTTAACAATAGTCTTTCTATAGCCAGAGAATGACTCCTGTTCTGCCGACCCAAGAGCATATTTATTTGGATTATTGTTTGGGTCGGGTTTTTCTGTCCGACACTCTGTGTGATGACATCTTTTGATTCTGAGAATAGCTTAAAATTTTATTGTAACATAATTAAATTGATGTTCTTCATAATAGTCTATGTGCAACTTGTTACCACCCACACGGTGACAATCGACACCAGGGTACCAAAAACTGCTGCAGTTGGCAGTGGGCATTCCTTTCTGTGACTCACTGGATCTGTGATCTGCATACCAGTGCTGGTCTAAACTGGGTCTTCCACTTTTAAAAGCACTATCTCTCCCCCCAACCACTGTATCCCAGGGAAACCAGTCTCAAAACAATAAACAAACACGCACCCGACTAATTGAGCTTCTCTTCTCTGAGCATAAAATATAGGAAGATGGTAAACTATTAATACAATTACCTGCTTTATTTTAAGGTTTGAGATGCAGTCATTTCACTACATTAGTGCCAATTATCTTCCTCTTTCCGCTCCAAACAGGCCTGTCAGTAAAACGCAGTCAGCCATAAAGTCAATTTACTGGAGACTGAAGTCAGATCTCCTGGATTGTTTATCTCTCATTTTGGTGTGTACAGTGACCCTGCAAAAGTATTTGGTTACTGAAGCCGCATTTAAAAATGAATGAATTTAGTGGTATCTGCTAACAAATGACGCTAGACCTTTTCTCGTAAACAGCTTAAATTTCCCAGCTATTTTGCAATTACTTACTGTATCAATATGATTTTTAGAGGATGTATGAATTCATCACAAATGAATTCCTCCCTCAAATTCACAAAGATGTCCTAGTTGAGTGTACTTACACACATTATGTTCCAATTTTGACAAACAGAAAATGTCCAGACAATTGTCTTTTTCATAAAATCATTTTAATAATTTATAATTTCATTTTTTTATGAAATGTGTACTTTTAAGTGGCTGTGTTTCTTTAAAATAAATGCCAATTGGTTTGATTTATTGTATTTAAGGCATTCGTGCATTTGTATTAGTGTGGCTTAAGTGTCTGAATACTTTTTGGGGCCACTGTATTTTGCTCTGACGGAAAATAAATGTGTCTGTCATTAGATTTTTGGATTTTCTGTGAACTTAACAGTTTTTCCCCCACTGTCTCTTCATCAGATTCTAACTCTGTCATTAACCCTATTTTAACCCTGTGTGTCTGTCTGTGCATGTCTCTGATTATATTTCAAGCAGTCAGAGGAAGAAGTGGTAAGAGCAGACAGCCTTCTCGACTCTCTTTACATTTGTGTACACGTGTGTCTGTGTGTGTGTGCGTGTGCGCGCGTGCGTGCGTTTGTGTGCGCCATCACTCATATAATCCTCTTGCTCTGCGGCTTGTGTGTATCCCTGCAGGTTTCAGTGTTGGTAGTCTCCTGTTTTTGGTGTTCGGTTCTTTTCCAGCACAACTAGATAAATTATTTTCTAGATGTCCATTTTCCTTAGTTTCAGCCGCCATTATTACATGGGAACGATCTGGTGAGCCGTCATTCTGACTTAAATCCCTCCAAATTATGCTGATGATCTGAAAGGCCCTGCGCTGTGATTCTGTTCTAATGCCCGTGAGATCCAGGGCTGTTAATCATGCTGTGATTGAGCTGAAAGTGGGTTTAGATTCATGCGTTTTCATCTGTCTGAAAAGCTCTTATTGCTCTCTTTCTCTCTGTTTAGTTTAATTTTGCAGATGAAGCAGTGCATCAGGCCATTCACACAATAGAATACTGCTTAGGCTGCATCTCAAACACTGCCTCTTATCTTCGACTTTGGGCGTTGAGTCTGGCGCATGCACGTAAGTAAAGCACACACACACGCATGCACATTTATTGTATTCAATACAAACTGTAACTTGGTCATATCTGAGCCTGAGAAATAAATAGAAATTCCTGCAGTGAATATAATATGTTTTTTATTATAAGATGTTCTTTTTTATTATAAGATGTTCTTTATTAACTTAGTCGTAGGCAAAGACTTTGGTAATGTAAGCCCCTGTAAAAGAAGTAAACTCCTTCCTCCAATTAAGAATTCATTCATAAAATCCCATTCCAACAAGTAATGAATGGGAAAGTCATGAATGGGAACCCTCTACAAATTTACTTGCATGCTTTTCCTCTCAATATGCAATGTGGAGAAATAAAGTAATTGTTTACAAGGTTTTTCTTAAAATGTGTTTCTTTTTTCTTACAGAGCTCTCTGAGGTCTTGTGGTCAATGGTGATGCACATGGGCCTCGCTTCTAGGAATTTTGGTGGATTCTTTGCCCTGTCAATCATCTTTGCCTTCTTTGCTACATTGACAGTGTTTATTCTGTTGATCATGGAAGGCCTGTCTGCCTTCCTTCATGCTCTTAGATTGCACTGGTAAGCACACACACACACACTATGCTTGCCTTTATAAATTACAGTTAA
Organism: Gila orcuttii; assembly: GCA_026230005.1. Classification (NCBI taxonomy): domain Eukaryota; kingdom Metazoa; phylum Chordata; class Actinopteri; order Cypriniformes; family Leuciscidae; genus Gila; species Gila orcuttii. The sequence continues at coordinate 28,167,068 of JAPDVR010000003.1, forward strand.
ACCGTTTTAAGAGAAGATGACTCTTTGTTGCCCCTATCAATGGCTACATGCACACTGCAAAAAGAAATACTGTTGTATTTATTATTTTGAGTGCTTAGTCTTATTCTGTACACACAAAGTTTAATTATTTGCATGTGTGAGAACTGCATTCTACAACCAAATTCACTCCCTGAAAAGTTGCCAACCAAATTTTTATTAAGTCCATGTTTTAAAACCAAACTGAATAAGTAATTGTAAATGCCACTCTCTTTTGGTCACTGACAGCTCAATTGAAATGTGGTGCTAGAAAATAAACACATTTTTTTATTTAATTTCATCCAGAACTGTAATTCACTGACTTTGTTTCCCACTTTATTTCTGTAGGGTGGAGTTTCAGAATAAATTCTACACTGGACAAGGCTTCAAGTTCATGCCTTTCACTTTTGACAGCATTCTGGAGGGCAAGTTTGAAGACTAAACCACACCCACATTCTCTCCTTTCCCCAACTGCCACACCTCTAAACAACAGGAGCCAATCAGATTATGTGTGAGATTTTATGATTTGTGTGAACACTGTGACTTTGTAAGGCTCTAAATTTCTCAGGTGTTCTAGATCAGGACATTAATGGAATAAATTTCAAGAAAGTAAACTAGAAGTATTTAGTAGAAGCTGAGCTGAAAATAATCTGAGCTAGAACTGCATAACATATTCGCAATGATTTCAGTACTCTTAAATACTTGATAATCTAATCAAACTCAAGTGCTGTTACCATACAACACACAGGAGTATGAACAGCTTGTTTTTTTTGTCGTAAAAGCCTCATAAATGTGTACATGCTCTTTAATCAAGGCACAATATCATTAAAATTTCCCTACCATTATAGTACAGGTTTTGTCTGATTTCTGATATTTTTTTCCCAGTCTGTTAAATTATTAGTTTTTTTATGTATCTTTTATCCTTTGTTAAACACATTTCTAAAACAGTTCTCATACAAAGGCACCTAATTTCAAATGCAGCAAAGCAAGCTTAATTGTATGGCATTTTACAATCTTCTGTCATGCAGAGAGAAGGATTTCCTCATTAAGCATTTCAGAATAATAGTTGCAAATAATCCCCCAGAATAGCCAGATTTATTGCAGATCTTTTCATTCCTTTGCAAACACAAGTAAAGAGTAGTTCTATTTTAGTTGGTCTTGAACTGTGTTGCTGGGGTGGGGGGTATTTTGCTGCTGTCTTTGGACAATTAAAGGCAAATACACATCTAAGCTATGTTAACCGTATTAATCTGTTCGCTGCAGTTCCGGGTTTTTTGATTGTTGTTTAGAATTGAGTTTACAACATGCACATGCAATGGCTCTTGAAGAAAACGTGTTTGCTTGCTAGATGTCAGAGGCAGTCCATTTAGTCTTGAAGAAATTGACTGTAGCAAGTAAAAGCAGCCAGTGAGGCTGTGATTGTCTATTTTTTTGTCAATAAAGAAGGACTGGATATGAACTTGAGATTTTGTTTTTCTTTTTTGTATGCGTGTGAGAAAAGATCTGTTGATAAATCATATCTAAATGTATAATGAAATTAATATAATCATTATTGATATATTATATATTATTATTATATTATTGATATAATATCATTATTGATAATATATAGCATGATTTTTTTTTAAGTGTCAGCTACAGTTTAATCCCAGCTGAGCTGATATTTGGAACAACAGTACCGATACTCTTGATTGTGAAATTTCTTAATTACATTTCAGACTAATTTTGACCACTTTTTCTCTTTTTTTTCACTGCAAACAAAAATACTTTAACAAAAGCTACAGTACCAAGCTTTATGTGTAAATGGAGCAACAGTAGTTTCCCCTCTCCCTTCTTAAAGCATTCTGTAATCACGCCTACTTGCTAGAGAGGAAAATCCGCAAACTTCGAACAGTCAAAAATCAGACAGCTCCGCTTCTAATCCACACCTCTTGCATACTCTGGTCTGGAACTTTGCAAATGTGAGCAGAGCGATAAAAACAATAACGTCCAGTGCTTTTGAACTAAATATCAACACTCTTGGAACACAAAGTTTAAAACAATTGTGCTACGATTACAAGTGCATCCTATCTACCTCATTTATTGTAATTCCTATGGTGATTCCAATAACACGTATCTTTGAGTCGGGATCAGGTTTACGCTTTAATGACTCATAAATCGATTTCAGCTGTTTGTCTCATACCCTTGCATCAATGAGTGAGTAAGTGAGTGGGTGGGTATGTGTATGTGTGTCCCTTGCCAGGCTCTTTTGGGAGGGTGGAGACACCCCTTAAAGGGTCAGTGTGGGTGTGACCTTACAGTAAGTGATCCGGGTAGGGGGTTGGACTGAAGAGGGAAAGGGAAGACCTGATGGGCGGGATTCACAGCTGTGGTCACACACTCTTCCTTACCACATGTACACTCGCACACACCTTGGAGAAGAGAGTCTGTTTCCACCGACTGGTTGACGTCCCAGAGTAGACTTGAGGGAAAGAGGAAGGGAGGAAAGGTTTGAGGCATTCTAGCAAACCTAGAGAGTAGTACGTAGTGGTAGTAGGTAGTACAGGTGTAAGACTTGTTAAAAGATTGGTTCAAAGTAGTCAAGAAAAGTTTTGAAGAGTTGCCGAAGGTTGTTGCCTGCAAGTTGGAGTCATTCCGCTCTGATCATTGGGTGTCTACTGTCATTCAAGTCTTTTTTTAGTGCTTTATTTTTACCCTGGGACTGCATTCTTTCACACCAGGCAAGTGTGTGCGTGATTCTCCTTTCTGTCTGCAAGTAAGCTTGTGTGCATATTCATCAGTGTATACTTGAAACCGAGCCATGGCCGACACAGACTTCAAACTGGAGCGTGCCATCTTCGCCGAAATCTCTGATGATGATGATGAGGAGGTCGCCTTGGTGCCGGCTTCCACCAAACCTGCCACAACAACCAAAGTGTTCAAATCAAAACGAGGCGATGATGATGATGACGATGGTGACCCAGCGAAGGAGGTGGACCTGGTGTTGGGGCCGGGACTTGATGGAGGTGGCACTGGTGAGTCTGAGAAGTCTGAGGCCCAGGCTACCGGCATGTTGGTCCTGGCACTCCTAGACAAAATCATAGGTGTGGTGGACCAGATCCAGCACACTCAGACAGGTCTCGAGGCCAAGCAGGAAACCATGGAGAAGAACATGAGCAGCATCCAGACAGAGCTGGCCAAGCTGGCGAAGAGTCACGTTGGAACGGCCGGGACAGTCAACAAGCTCCTGGACAAGGTGCGTAAGGTGAACGTCAACGTGAAGAGTGTGCGAACGGACCTGGAGAAGCAAGTGGGACAGATAAAAAAACTAGAGAACAATGAACACGAGCTCCTCAAGAGGAAGAACTTCAAAGTGCTCATCTTCCAGGTGAGTAAGGAGTGCATGACAGAGCGTATGATTGCAGACATGGCATTCCATCTCCTTTCATTTGTCTTAACTAATGGGTACTAATTAGTCTTTTAGCACATACTTGCTTTCAAAGTGAGCCCTTGAGCAACCTGGAATTATTTGACTTGCTCAACTGCATGGATCCCTTCTTGCAGAGTTTGAACTTAAAGCATTTTTTTTTTACCATTCTCAACTCTAACCAAAGGGGTACCTTCTGATTGTGGAACTGGAACTAATTCTGATTGGTTATAAAAGCTTGAGTCCAGCTGATCTGTGGTCTTTTCCTCACTGTTCTAGTCTAGGTAACCCGTTTTTTAGAACAGCTGTAGAAACTGCATTTTCTGACTGATTTTGTTAGAAACTGATTTTTTTATTGTTTTCATTGTTTGACTGCAGTTGTTTTTGCTAGCATGGGCACATTGTTTGTCATAGTAAAAATGGCAGTGCCTTAGACCACCATATGTTCCTTAATCTATATCTTGACCTTAAATTGTTACCTTGGAGTTATTTTTTTATAACACAATTAAACACTTCAGTTAAGTGTTTTAAGCATGTTCATGTTGTTTTGCTTTGAGTGCATGAGTGTATTTGCAATCCTCTTTCCCAGGTTTCTTTTGAGTACACATGGATTCCTTTGCAAGGCTTGGCTTTGAATTCCCCACTCAGTATCATAAAGTGTCAGTTCACTCCTAAGTGAGCCTTCAAAGGTTCCTGTCTCACCTCACAGCAACCTCTGAAAAATGCTGGGTCAGCACATTCCATGAGTATACTGCAAATACTACATGCAAAACTAGCTGAAGTTTGTAGAAATGTATGTAATACAACTCAAAAGAGCACACACACCACATGGCAGAGAGATGTAGTAATAAAGCATGTTTCAGACAGAATCCTGTGTAAGATAGTCTATGAGTTACATTCTTGCAAAGCAGTGGATATACAGTAGTTGTTAGTTCCCTCAGAAATTTCGTAACTTGTTTCCTGCACCAAACCTACTGCGGAGACATCATCCGAGTGGATATTTTTTTGTAATAAATGTATAATTTATTACAATATAATTTATTATAATTTACGATTTAAATTAATGTATTAATGCTTTTAAAAGAAGTCTCTTATGCTCACTAAGGCTGCATTTATTTGATCATACAGTAAAATCGTAATACTTTGAAATATTATTACAGTTTAAATAAGTGTTTTCTATTTTGATGTATTTTAAAATGTAATTTATTTATGTGAAGCTGAATTTTCATCATCATTACTCCAGTCTTCAGTGTCACATGATCCTTCAGAAATCATTCTAATATGCTGATTTGCTGCTCAGGAAACATTTCTTACAGCATTTATTTGACACATACTTTTTACAGTTTTAATGTTACTTTTGATTAATTTAATGCATTCTTGCTGAATAAATGTATTAATTTCTTCTTCAATCAAAATTTTTAACAGTCTAACAATGAAGATGTTTATTATATAATTATAGATTATTCACAAATATGATGCTTATAATAGACTGCAATGCTTTCCAGATGATGCATTGCACACTTTAACAGATGTCTTAGCAACTTACATGTGCTTACTGGAAAAATAGAAAAGGTAATTGTACACTGCCTGCACAAAGAGAAGGCCTATACTCTTTCCTTAATGTCTCTCTATCTCTCTCTCTCTATCTCTCTCTCTCTCTCTCTCTCTCTCTCTCTCTCTCTCTCTCTCTCTCTCTCTCTCTCTCTCTCTCGCTCTCTCTATCTCTCTGTGTCTCTCTCTCTCTCTGGTGTGAGATAGTTGGCTGTGGCAGATAGTTGGCAGGTGTTTGAGGGTATAGAATGAAGACATTAAAATTTATATTTAGGCTATATCTTCTGCTTAACTGCTGTATACCCGTCCATAGGATTATAATCCCGCTGTAATTTAAGATAGATTTGCTGATTTCTGCAGATTTGAGTATTATCATACACCCAAGTCTGATATCTTTCAATACAATATGGTTTACACTCACAACTGAACTTACTTTACTTCAATAGAATATTAAATAGTTTTCTACATGAACATCTCTGTTTAGTTTACTCATGAGGGGAATTGACTAGGAAGAGCGAGCGTCATTTATTTGAATTCTCTTAGAAACTGATTCACCTAAGGAATTATGCAAATCAGGTAACCACTCAATTTGCATACTAATATATTATACAAGTAAATCTTTTCAAATTGTAAATAACACATATATTATTAATGTTTTACTAGAAAATAGTATTTCAGTCTGTCACTATCTGTCAATGTGTTACTTGGCGTTTCTTTTTACTAGCAATATCTTTAAAATTGTTTCCCAGGGCCTAGGCTAAATCCTGGACCTTTTTTTGTGTTTTTTTACATTAAGGCTTTTATAAGTTTAATTTACATAGATGTGAGGTGTGTTTGAGCGGAAAAGAATGACCATGTCATGATTTAAATAGTTAATCCTAGCAGTGTGATTTCATGACATTTAGTGTTTGGTTAATCTAAATGTTCTTAGCAAATGTTTATGCGCTGAAATATTGGTTTCACTTTATTTTGATGGTCTCTTTAACACATTCTATTGATTATAAGTAACGTTGCACCTACATGTCTATGTGGAGTATACATTCATCATTAGAGTATTATTAGAGCCTATTCTGTTAAGGTTAAAGAATAATTTGATGCACTTAAAAAGTGACTTCTAGTCAACAGAAAGTGTTACCTTAATATTTTGTGTAAAAGCTCCGAAAAAAGCACCAGACACTTCATATGTAAAAAAGATTCTATCTTTTGTGTTTTACTAAAGTGCTAGATCAGTGTGTAGGGTAAAGCATTTCACTGTGAAGAGTCTTGTGCAAGCGAGCTGCACTGTGTATTAAATGTGTTCAGAGCGTGCTGGATCGCAGTTTGGACAGAGACTCCCTCTGAGACCCCCATCCCTCTTGAAACTTCCCTTACATTCTAATTATAGTGCAGAATTCGGTAATGTCTGCAAGGATACCATAATGTCACTACCGTACCGTCAGAGAGCCTTTGAGTTTTAGAGGCCTACCGCCGGACATTTGCAACGAGCTTTGTAAGTGATCCGATAAGTCATTTGCTAATATACCATAAATATATTTTAAATAAAATACATTTAATATTAATTACATTCTACAGTAGTTATTAAATACAAACAATACATTAGCATGATATCAGTCATGGTCGCCTAAATGGTAGGCTAGGCTATCCTCATAGCAGTGTGATTGACAGTTATAGCCTATATATTTGTGTTTAATGACTCTTTGAAATCCACAGACGTCATTGTGCGCCAGTAAATGTGTTGTTATGGCTTTCAGTCAGTGATCTGACAGCATTGCAGTGAAACAGAAGCGTCTAATGTGAGTGTAACATGTAGTCAGGATGAGGTTTGGTGTCCAGCACTTGACTCACCGGCGTTACTGCATTTAGCCTCACTAAAGAGTCGTTTCCTTCCAGCGCTTCTCTTAGAGGCTCGAGGGGGGGACACTGGTGATGTAACTGCTCTCTACTGTTTTTAACTGAAAGATGGAAGATGACAGTAGTTAGTGAGGTCATTTATTGGTATATTTGTAAAGTGTTCTGTTGGCTTGTGCACCTATTTCCCATCATTTCTCCAGGCAGATGTTAATAAGGATAATCAGAGAAGATTTACCTGATGGATCACATGCAAAGAACGCTTCATGTGTATCTTTCATCATGAGCAAACTCAGAAATGCACATTAGCTGAAAAACACGAGACGTATTCGTTTTTATTCATATTTTATTTCACATAGTGTTAATGTAAATATTCAAATGTTATAAATGCATGCATGCATAAGTAGATATGCATATTTGTTTACCAGCAGGCAAATGTGCCCTTATACAGTGAAAATAAAATAAATACAAATAAAAATGGTATTATCCATAATTGACATTGATTGACAATTTGTAAATCAAATATAATTTATTATGCGCTCAAATTGCATGAACTCCATGATCATGATTTGAAAATGATCCAAAGATATCTTGTGTTTTACTGTTACATTTATTTTTTTTACTTATTAATTTATGTATAGTTACACTTATTTAATATATTAATTTTATACATTTTTGTTATTGGTTTTACTACAATAATATTATTATTTATTCTAGGGTAAAAAAAAATATTTTCACTGTGATCACAGACAATGGACACTGTAGATCTTTTAAAAGTTTGGGATCAGAAAGATTAAAAAAAAAATACTACTTTTGATGCATTGAATTAATCAAAGATGTTACAAAAGGTTTCTATTTTAAGTAAATGCTGTTTTTTTTTAACTTTCTATCCATCAAATTGTCATGAAAAAAATATTGCAGTTTCCACAAAAATATTAAGCAGCAAGCTGTTGATAATGTCAACATTGATAATAAAATGTAATGTTTCTTGAGCAGCCAATCATCATATCAGAATGATTACTGAAGGATCATGTGACACTGAAGACTGTAGTAATGACCCCTTTGCCATCACAGGAACCAACATACACTGCCTAGGCCCTAGCCAAAAAAAGTTGCCAAATTTAAATAGACAAATGCTAGTCTATGACTTGATCATTATTGCTGTGATTATTATGTTTCTAGCATGTTATATGTTTGGCAACAGTTCTTCTAATCCTAATTAATGAAGGGTGTAGCTTTTCATTTCTTAATTATTCATGTGAAGACACATTATGGCCATATTCCAGGATGACAATGTCAAGATTCATCTAAATCATATTTACATCCAAACAGCGACTTTTTTTAAAAAACTGATATAATATTTCACAATATTACAATTTTTACTGTATTTTGAGCAAATAAATACAGCCCTGGTGAGACTTTCAAAAACAGTAAAAATCTTCCTGACCCCAAACATTCGAACAGTAGTGTATGTGTGTTAGTGCATTTATATATGTGTGTGTGTGTGTGTGTGTGTGTGGATTTAATTGCTCATGAAGTTTCAGTTTCAGTCTTCTCTGCTGGAATGTCCACTCAAGCAGCAGGTTACACTACTGGCATTTATCAGATATCTAATCACAGACCCCTGGGGTCATAAATTACCCCTGTAAAACTGGACTTGTGTGTGTGTGTGGACATTTTAATTGATTTATTCAGAATTGACATTAATATTATTCTCAGAAATTTTGGAAGTCCGTACCAGAATAGTAATTACAGGCATAAGTAGTAGAACTCCATTAAGTTCTTTTTAGTTTTTTGGTGGGGGGGGGGGTGAAAAATACTGCCACTGACCTCTTGGTAGTCTCCGTACCAGCACCTCATGTAAAGACATTTTCATTACATTGTTTATTACATGTTATTTCCATTTGCAGCTCTGCACCTGTGGTGAACACATGCACCTCAAAACATACTATTTTTGGAACACACATCAACGGAGTGGTATTAGCTTGCTTGTGCACACAGACAGTGATATTGTAACAGTAGTGTCATTTCTAGTGAAGCTCATTTCCTCTACAGTACATTAAACAAAACAAAAAAATCATGCTTTGGTAAATCGTAAAACAATTCAAAATGATGACTTCCTATGTCATAATTGTGAATTTTTAAGTCATAATTTTGGCTTTTCATGGCATAATAATTATGATTTTCAAAAGCGTGATCTTATGTGCTGGGCTTCCATTCATTTCTATTGCAGTCTGGTAAGAAAATGTTAAATGCTAAGAGGTGTTTGTTGGATAGTGGTTTGCTAGGCGGGAGATGATGAGGTGTGGCTGTGACTTATAGGGGTTTGCGTGATCTCCAGCGTTACTGTTGGCCTCTGCTCTATTTTTGCACTGAATTCAGGGTATCATATTTACCCAGACAGCAGTGTGTGTTCAGTGTGAGCGTGTGTGTGTAGGTAGATTGCGTATTGCGTGTTAGTCCAGGCCAGAATGTTGTGCTTGATGAATGGGCTGAGGATAAATGAGGCATGAGTTGCCACCCGTGTGTGTGTGTATGTGTGTGTGTGTGTGTGTGTGTGTGTGTGTTTATTAACCGTCAGAAGAGGTGGTTACTGGTCACTTTTATTTTTTTAACATGTTAGATAATATGTCAAATATGAGATACAGGAAATGATAACTGCATGTGTCACATCGATAGTGTATCGCAGGTGTACTCTCCCAGGTCCTGGAATTACATACTTTCATATCGCTTGCATGGGCCGGGCTGCAGATGAAGACGGAGCAACACTTGATACTTTGGCGCTTGAGCCAGACACAGCAGAAATGCACTTCTAAAATCTGAAGATAAGACTCAGCTTCAGTTATGATAAACCTGAATTAGGAATCATTCTATTCCAATTATACTGAATCCTGGTGTCATGGTGGCTTCAAATGCAGTGATTGTATATACAAGTAGAACAGTTGCTCATGTAAATTGAATGTGTGTGCAAGGATGTATGTATTATGAATCTGTACAAACAGGCTGGTAAAGGAGGTTATTAGGTGAAAAGCCTTTACCTCTTTGACATTATGAAGCTGTCAGATACAGAAGCATGAAAACAGCCGCTGGCTCCCATTTCAGCCGGAGTAGTTTAATATAGCCTTTAGCCAGTGGGAGACAGAAACCTAGTGTGTTGTGACTTTTGGATTCATTTGTTAATGCTGTCTTGGCCCCTAGAAAAACAAGTGCATGTGGTGTTCTGACTGACAAAACACAGATCTTGACTCTTATGCAAGAGAGAGAGATGATATTTTTGTAATACCTGTCATGATGAAACCCATACTAAACTCATGGTTGTTTCACGTTCTCAGTGGGCGTTCTGCTGTACAGCTGCTGTTCTGGATCCAACAGAACTCAACAGCTGCTCAGTGTCTCAACCTTAACATGCCTTTCAACATCACACACACATACACAGCTGTTATCAACCCATCACCGGCTGATTTTGTTTAGCTGGATATGTCATGCAAACTACTGCACCAACTGTTTTTGCCGCTGTCTTGGTTACGGTTGTCATGGTGCATTGGTTCACAGATAGCTGTTAATCTGTGTAATTGTTTGCCTCCTTTAGGGGGTTAGGATAGGGATCCGTCTATACAGTGTGGGTTGACGTTCTTTTTAGCACAGAGCTTTTGAGCAGGAGTTTCAGGGTATTATTCGGCACCAGACACACTGGCAGCAGTATTAATGTGCTGTTTATGGTTACTGTATTTGTACTGCACTAAATAATTGGTCCAAAATGAACTTTTTGGCTGCTAATGGTGAGTGAATTGAGAAAATTGACTGGACATACGTGTTTCTTACCAGCAATGAAACTGCAAGGCAATGGAATTAAATAGCCACTTTCCTTGCATTCTAATGGAAATAGTGCAGTTAGTTCTAGCTTTATCTGTCACAAAATATTACGAAAACAAAAATAACCAAAAAAAAAAAAAAAAAAAACGATTGGAATTTTGTTGGTCACAGTTTTAGTCGTAACTGTCACCCCACTTTCTGAGCATAGACGTGAAAATGAGCTATTCAGACGGTTGGTTCAATGGTTGTAATGGTCAAACTATTCAATGGCTGTAATTCATGAATGCTTTACTATACAGACCTAATGATTGCACTAAAATCAAAGCCAATTGTCTTACCAAGTTGTGTTCCAAATTTGAAGTTGATATCACAAATATTAAAGTTCCTATGAGATTTTGTTTAGGCGCTGTACCAAAAATAGCCACCGGATGACACCCAAAAAATATTTTTTTGATGCGTTCTCCTTTGACAATCTAATAAATTTCTGTAACAATATCACTTCTATCACAAAACAGTGGGGAAATACGGAACCTTGAAACTCAGACCTTTCCAACCATATGTGTTTTGCCAAGATTAGAAAAGATTTTGATTATAAAATACAAGGGGGAGGATTCCGCTAGGTTTTTCCATAGTAACGCAATGTCCAAAACAGTTTTCACAAGATGAATTTTGAGTTTAAACTTTTGAATGATACCTAATTGAAATAAAATATGTGATAGGAAAAAAAAAGCAATAAAAAAGAGCGGCTAGCGTCCTGTTAGCGCTTAAACCATGTGTCAAGTTAACGACCAACTGGCAAACATTTTATTTACACACCAATGCCAAATTTTACTTTATTTGAGGCTTTGTAATTGTTCATTTTGTGCTCAGGTTTTAACTCTGTATACCCACAGACTCAACTTTAGACTTAATAAATGTTTTATATTTACAATAATTAAAATTGTTATTTTTACAAGAATATGTCTGAAAGTGTACTTTATTGTACACATTAATGTGGTTTTTAGCATCTGACTTGTGGCCTTGGTATAACGAAGATAATATGCAGTATGCACTTTCATATTTCTTTTTGGTAAGAAATCATGTAATGATTTCAATTATTCTGACAATGGTTTGCTGCATTAAACGGTGCCTGCTCAGCCAAGAGAGATAGATGCTGCATTTCATCAACGGCCCTGCCATCTTGGAATGGTAGAACGTGTGTTTGAATAGAAATCAATTGAGAAGATGCATCATGCCTTGGTTTCCTGAATTTACTGCTCAGTTCATCATATAATCAATGTTAATAATCTTTCTGTTGAGAACTTTGTTCGGAGTTTGTTTTATGAGAGAAGTCATGACAATTGTCAGTTAATCTCTGCCAACAGTTCTTTTCTGCACTGTAATTATTTGTTAAAAACATGGTGCTATGAAAATAATCACTGCTGTATAAAATATACTGATTTGCTAATTGTTTAATTTGAATAATATACATTAAAAAAAATATATTTTTTTTTTATTTAATTTAAATATATTCGGGTACAGGATCTTGACCTTTCTAATTAGATGGACATGCAGACTATACATCCATTCTGTATTCCCTTTAAAAAAATCGGAATTACTCGCCAGCATGTTACTGGAATTTGTTGTGGTCGGGCAAATTGTTATGGTGAAAAAAGGCTTTCCAGTTATGTGATTTCCTACCCAGTGTTTCCATATATTCTCACTTGTTCTCTGTGTGTTGACACTGAGTTTTCTCTGTTGGCTTTGGCTTTGGTTTGGATTGAGCATTGTGTAACATCCCTGGTCCTCTACATTCTGGCTTGTGCTGGAATTTTAGGCTGTTTATCGAACTGTGGTTCACATGAGGACAATTTTTTCTTTGGATAGCAAAAAAACAGAAATAGTTTGTTTTGACATTGCAAATGACTGTAAGACAAACAGCTAAACTCAGATGAAGTTGTCACCAAAGTCAGCCAAGGCATAAAGTAAAGCTCTCACCTAAGACCGTGCAGTTCCTCTTGGATGTTTATTAGGTGTCTCTTATGTCTCTCTCAAACATAGCACAATATCTAGACTCTGAGTAGCCAGTGAGTCCATCAGTGGATACGGGTGCACAGCATCAGTATTTACTTGTTAGGATGCAGGAGGGAATAGTGATGTTTATGGAGTGTATGAATGAGCACTGTTCAGGGAATGAGGATGATGGTATGAAAATGAGAAGAAAGGCCAGACTAGAATAAGCGCGCACACATCTTCAGCCTTCACAATAAGGAAACACATGCAAGTTTAAGAGGACTTCCATTGGCACAGGCCTAGAGGTTGAAAAACGAACAGATTCAGGTATGATAGAATATTTATTTGGAAATTGTCAGGAGATCCAGAGAGTCCTGTTTTTATGCAACTCTCCTGGATCCATATTGGTTTAGGCTTAAACAAAACACAAAGCATCAATTCTTTTTTAGACCACCAGAGGGTGTGTTATACTTCTAGATACTGCCATTATGTAAAAACTCTTTCAATTAGCATAACATTATATGACAATTTATAATCTGAATGGAGAATAATTACCATGGCAATATGTTTAGCATCTTAGTAGAACACATTCGGTTCACTTTGTTGTGGAATGTTGTTGTTTTTTTTTTGCCCCAGTAGGCTATTGAAATTTCTTCATATCACAGCAGACAAATAAGCCACACAATAACAAAGAGTTGCATTTGTCTTAAATGAATAAATAATAAAAATGAACACTTTTCAGAAAAATGATTTATACATGTTATATACACACAGGATGGTATCGGTGATGATGGCATTCATTCATATAGTAAAAAGATGCCACTAAACAACTTTTTAAAAATATACCGTCTTTTTCTTGTTTCTACATTCGTTTAGATATTCAAAATTAAATTCAATATGAACACTGTTACACACCTCAGGTCGTTACCAACCCTATACAATTTTTACAAAAAATTTTTTTCATGTTATATTGTTTATAATGAATTGATTAAAGAAAACTAAGAAGGTTGATGTCTTATTTTAAAAAACGAACGAGGAGGAGCATAGTGCATGACGTCCCAGCTCACTAAAGACCAGAGGCGTTTAAGGGTTAAAGAAAAAACTGTGATCAATTAGTATTTTTTTATCAATTGACAGCACTCAACCAAGCTAAATTTGTAAAAAACAAAAACAAAAAAAAAACAAGCATTTTCTCATTTCAAACTAAATTTAAAAAAAGTTTAGCTTTGTTTCAAATAATAGAACTATGTGTGCATTATGTATATATTATTGTATACATTGTTAAAAATATACATGTATAGGCTAATAACAAAATTGAAACCAAACAAACATTGTAACTTAAAAAACATTGTATTTCTTAATTTACATGCATAAACCACTGCATTTCCAGTGCCCTATAGAGGGAGTTCTGCACTCGTCATAGGCTCAGTATTAATGGCCCACAGTTCAAATGAATCTCATTGACATCTCATCCTTGTTGCATAAAAATCAGTTCATTATCTTACAACAAAGCTCCTCCGCCCATGTAATCATGATGATTATCAATCCCAGCATTAGACAAGTCATAGCATGTCCTGAATTCCAAATGTTGGTCTAAGAGACAAATGAGGACTGAATGACTCAATGTGAACATGTTAAGAACAGGCTTAGGGGTGACAATATAGAGCTATTATAAGTCTTGAAACGAATGAAGTCCAACTGGTTGAAGCCTAAATACAATTATTAAGCTGATGATTAGTTTCTCACAAGAAATTCTGTGTTCAAATTTCAGTCAGAATAGGGATTGTGTATAGTCAGCCGGATACATGGACTTAAAATATTGATTTGGGTTTAAATTGTTTCAATAAATAATATAATCCCGTGTCAATACATGCATACAAGTTAATATAGGACTACACTGTATTCTACACTGGTAAAGCAATCGGTCTAACAACAAAACAACAGTAACATTAATACTTAATCGATTTTTTTGCCATTGTTAAAAAGTGTCGCAAAACCCCTGAGCATTGTGGACAGGAAAAAATCCTGCTGAGTACACTATTATGAAACATGCACATCTGCAAATAGCTTTTTATATTCAGTACCCTTTAGTCAAACTGAAAGTGAAAATGAGCAGCTCTGTGATTCACTTTATATAAAATGGTGCTTTTTTATGCCCACTTCAATATCAGCTGCTTATGTTCAGATCTAGAAGTTCAAGAATATTCTGATTTGCCTCGTCTAATCTAATCTGAATTCCTTAACTTTTCTCACCTCTTCTCTCAGGACAAAGTGAAACCTGTGAAAGTCTCTAAGAAGCCAGTGGCTGCAGAAGAGGAAGGAGAGCAGGTGCTGAGTGAAGGAGGCGAGGAAGAACACGGCTCTGAAGAGGAGGTGGAGGTCGAGGAGACCATTGAGGAATCTCGCGCTGAGCGCATCAAGCGCAGCGGCCTCCAGAAGATGGACGAGCTGAAGAAGGCCTTCAGCAAGGAGCAGATGGAGAAGACCAGGCAGAAGACCAAAGAGAACCTGGAAAAAACCCGACAGAGAACGAAAGAGAACCTGGAGAAGACGCGTCTGAGAACCCGAGAGAACCTTGAGAAGACCAAGAAGAGCCTGAGCAAGAAGATGGATAAGCTGGGAACGAAGATGACCCCTAACACCCAGCGCCGCAATAAGATCCGTAGCTCCCGAGAGAAGATGAAGAAGACACTGACACCCGACCACACTGTCTACGCCCGCTCCAAATCCACCACCTACCGTGTGCCGCCCTTCACCTTCCACGTCAAGAAGGTCCGTGGGGGTGCGACTGAACCCACACCCGAGCCTGAGGAAGAGGAAGAGGAGGAGGAGGAGGTGGAGCAGGATGAGGAGCTCCAGGAGGAGCTTGTGGTGCAGGAAGGAGGCATAGTATCAAAGGTGGAGGAAGGTGAACTGGTCAATATTGACAGCCCAGAGATGGAGGCCTTGCTAGGGGCAGCTGATCACTCACGGCTGGTGTTCCAGGAGACGGTGAGGCCAAGGGAGAAGGCCGGCCAATAAGTCCAGTATGTTAAGCCCTGGAAAAAGCTCAACACAGGGGGGAAAAGGGAGTGTGGAGGTCTGGAAATAAATAAGGATGATGGGATGAAGGGAACTGAGATGTGCTTGATGGAGGATTAAAGAGCAAATGAATGTGGAGTCGCCTGGACCTTTTGCTGAACATTTGGTTTGCTTTATTTCTTGGTATCTCCTCAATCCAAAGGTTGCTTATTTTTTTATTATTATTATTATTTTGTTTTCATTTATTGTCAGTTTTTAAAATTGACTAATCATCACTTTTTATTGTGTGGAAAAATGTATAATACTCCAAAAAAAGTTTGATCACTAAGGCTGACTGTAATGTACATTTAAAATCTTCAAAACAATTGAATGTTATAGTATTTTCTGAAATGGTGGATGTTAGGAGGTTTGTGCCCCGGAAGAATATTTTCATAAACACGCTCATGACATTTAGATGTTATTAACTTATTAATTTGATATCAAGGCTACCCGGTTGCAGCCAATTATGTTTATATTGAAGTGCCTATATTTAATGAACACCCTGTGTTCTTTATCATGTGATGTGACGGCCGCTGATTTCAACAGTATCAATTATTAGCAGGCCCTATGCGTCTTGTTGAATGTCTGGGCTTTGTGCTTTAATGCCTTGAATGAACTGGTGGAAGCAATTGGAACGTGAAAACTTTGAGGTGCTAGAGAGAATGTTGTCAGATGGAAAGAAAGAAAGTACTGCAAATATAAACTGACGACTAACTTTTTGTCTTTTGAAACTGAAGGTTTTATTTATCACTTAGATTAAGAACTATGGTGAGTTGTTTTGTGGTCTGGCCACTGACGTTGATGTGATCCAAACTCCAAGGCCCGGTTTCACAGACAGGGCTTAGATTAAGCCAGGATTATGCCTTAGTTCAATTAGGACATTTAAGTAGCTTTTATGAACTTACCTTAGAAAAAAAACATTACTGGTGTGCATCTTGAGGCAAAACAATGGCACTGACTATTTTGAGATCTGTCAGTGCAAATCAGCTTAAACATGCATTTTAGTCTGGGACTTGTCTGTGAAACCGGGGGCAAATGTTTTAAATGCTTCACTCTCTAATTCAGACTTAATTTAAAAGACTTGTAGTTGCTGTATTTGACATCTAGAGATGGCATACTTTGATCTCTGATCTAGATATGTAAATGTCAATAGAAGCCTTAGAAACCTGTAAAATCAAGCAGAATTTCAGTCGCTGAAAAGTTTGCTTTTGAGTATTCAGTTTTATTTATTCTTAGGTGAAATCATTTGACTGTTTACCTTGTTTGTACATAAAACCTTTATCATGCTTAAAGCAAGATTTATTTTTTGTCATTCATTTAAAGGTACACACAAATACAGTATTAGGTAAACCTGGGCTTAATCTATGGAAATGTTTATTGATATGTGACCCTGGACCACAAAACTAGTCACAAGTAGCACGGCTATATTTGTGGCAATAGCCAACAATACATTGTATGGGTCAAAATTACCGATTTTTCTTTTATGCCGAAAATCATTAGGATATTAAGTAAAGATCATGTTCCATGAAGATATTTTGTAAATTTCCTACAGTAATTATACAACTTTTATTTTTGTGAGTGAATGCAGCACAATCGCGAACATAAATGGACAACTTTTAAGGCGATTTTTCTCAATGTTTAGATTTTTTTGCACCCTAAGATTCCAGATTTTCAAATAGTTGTATCTCGGCCAAATATTGTCCTAACAAACCATACATCAATGGAAAGCTTATTTATTTAGCTTTCAGATTGTGTATAAAACTTAATTAAAAAAAAAAATGACCCATATGACTGGTTTTGTGGTCCAAGGTCACATATAGGTTAATGGAAAAAAAGTAAACTGATATGATTACTGATATGATCTATCCAAGTAACTGTGTAATTCAGCTCACTGAAGTAAATTGAAATATATCATATTTCTATTCAATATTTGAATATTCAGATCAGTCACTGATCCTTCATTGTACTTTAAGTGCCTTCATGTCATATAATCAACCCACATTATCGCATAAATAGTTGCATTTTTACAAACAATACACTGAAAGCTCGGATTTTGTATCATGCTATTTATGATCTAATGTTATGAAAATACACAGCTATTGCAGTGTTCATGGCACATATGGGCAGTAGTTTTCAAGGTGTGATGGTCTGAATGAAGCTACTTATTGGCTCTACGGTTGTCCTTGTGAGATTTGTGGCTGTATAAATGGATTGGGTGTAGGTTGCTTTTAATAAACAAATAAAAGTGTCCATCTTTTCACTCTCTTTTTCTTCATTCTCCGTCCCTACCAAGCTATTTACAGTTATCAGAGAGAGCAGCAACTGCACACTGCATCATTGTTGCCAAGTTGCTGTGGTGAGCAGTAGTGAAAAGCTGCATTGAAGATGATGGTGAACAAAGGCTATGAAAGGGACTTTGTGGTAAAGCAGACACAGGCTAGGCCTACTGACTGATAGTTCAGTACAAATACTGCACACACAACAATATCAAGCTGTACTAGCAAGTAATCTGCAGTGTCATGAGAACATTTTTATTCAAATTCGGTGTCAGGGCTTTGAACATATTCAACATAAAGACATGAACATATGAATGTGCAAATATAGGACAGGAACATAGCAAAAGCCAAACTAAAGGCCAATTCACACCGCACCGACAGTCACTCTAGATTACAGTACGTCACTTCTCCAACATTCTAATGCCAATTCAGAAAGTAACAATTCTAAAATAAACTCCTTTTACATTTCGCCATTCTTAAAAAATACATTCTAAATATCGTTATTCTGTAAGGCTATATGATTATTTTCTGTAAAACATAATAAAATGCTCTTTGAGGTAAGTTTTGGAATTATACTAAAATGCATTTTACTTGCTTAAAAAGTATAAACTGTCAATCATACAACAAAGGGCATGTTATAAGTTTTTTCCTCCGTTTTGATCATGCTGATTATTTAGAGGCCTTAGAAATTTGCATAGCAAATACGATACAGTAGGCTTTATAGCATTAAAATGGTCAAATTAACAGACAATGATCTAGCCTGAATACGACTGCACTGCAGTCACATTTTAATCATTGTCAGCATCAACGCCCCTTAAAGGGATAGTTCACCCAAAAATGACAATTAGCCCATGATTTACTCACCCTTAAGTCATCCTAGATGTATGTGACATTCTTCTTTCAGACGAATACAATCTGAGTTATATTAAAAAAATGTCCTAGCTCTTCCAAGCTTTATAAAGGCAGTGAATGGCCGTTTCTGTTTTGAAGTCCATAAAAGCGCATCTATCCATGATAAAAGTGCTCCACACGGCTCCGGGGGGGTTAATAAAGGCTTTCTGAAGCAAAACGATGAGTTTGTGTAAGAAAAATATTCATATTTATCATGTTACAAAGTAAAATTTTAGCTTCCGGACAAACGGCCATACACAGTCTACTTGCATCTAAAGCGCAACTTGTGATGCCGGAGCGTAGTGCGTCGTGGCGTAGTGTAAATATCAGCAGTTACTCGCATAAGTTACGCTTTACGCTTAAGTGGAATCCGTATGTTTGTTTGGCCAGAAGCTAAAATGGATATTTTTCTTACACGAACTCATCGCTTCACTTCAGAAGGCCTTTATTAACCCCCCGAGCCGTGTGGAGCACTTTTATGATGGAAAGATGCACTTTTATGGACTTCAAAACAGAAACAGCAATTCACATTACAAAGCTTGGAAGAGCCAGGACATTTTTTAATATAACTGATTGTATTCATCTGAAAGAAGAATGTCATATACACTAGGATGACTTGAGGGTGAGTAAATCTTGGGCTAATTAATTTTTTTTTTTGGGGGGGGGGGGGGGGGGGGGCGGGGGGGGGGGGTGTATGATTTGACCCTTTAAAATAGGACTTTAAAGGCTTTGGAAAAAAACACAAAACAACCAAAAAGATTGCCTTTCAGATGTTTCTTAAGGTCAGTTATGTATTATGCTAAAATGTATATATAATGTATTTTAGACCAGAGATTAAATAAGTTTATAAGTGAATCCATAATTAAACTCAAAGGTTTTAAAAGCATCCAAATACATTGTTAATAATGAAATGAAGTACGCTAAAAGTAAAAGCTTGTTTTCGGAAGTTAGATATGCCATGTTTGGACAGAGATACTGCATAATGCATTACTGTATAGGCTGATTTTTTTAGATGTTGCTACACAGGTCTACCCTGTTTTTGTCTCCGTTTCTCTCTCTTATCCCCTCATGTTCTCTCTGTCTCTTCTCTGCCCTTGGTGGTGTCATGTTGGCTGTAGAGGGAATACATTAAATAATCAATGAGAGGAATCTGATTAAGGAGAGTGCTTTTCCAAAAGGGAGGCAGAAGACGGCAGAACAAAATGAAGGCCACTTTGAGCACTACATATACATCACTGAATCAGATAAAATATCACTGAAATGGATAATAGTCTGTTTTGGGGATGTATCATAGATATATCTATTGTAAATTGCAACAAAAAAAAGTATGCAATATCAATGATGTATGAGATGCATGGATTGGTCACTGCACCACAGTCATATAGCCTGTATACATACACCACTGCACATCTGTGTTTTCCATCAGAGTCTCAGGAGAACAGATGGTTGTGTGTTTGCAGAGAGCAGAACAAACAAGAACAGGAGCTGATGTTTATCTGGATTTTCTCTTTATAAGCTGTATGTGAACTTCCTACCAGGACAAACGTGGAGACAAAAATATACTAGGTGAGGCTTGCAGTGTCAGGGAGGATTGTGTGCATGTTTTTTTTCCCCTCTTGTATGAATAAAATAAAATTATTGAACATGTGGGAATTTTTGGTTATTATCATCTTTTGGTTATTAATCACATATGTGACTTTCCGAATTACTTCACTTAAACATATTAACTGAAGTCAAACATGTAGATTTAAATGCAGAATTACAAAGAAATTAAATTACATTATTTGCATGATAGCATGTTCATTATTTCATTATTCTTTATTCCTCTTCCATCATCTTAGTCATCGTCCGCAAAGGTTAACATAATATAACATAACAAAAAATTACTTTGCATTTTCTAAAATAAAACTTGAGGAAGTGCTATATTCACTGAGCATCAGGCCTGTTTGAAGCAGGACTCTTGAGCCTCTTTACAGGCTAACAGATCTGTCCAAAAATGCAGTCCTTGTATTTTGTTAAAGGAATAGTTCATCCAAAAATGACAATTAGCCCATGATTTACTCACCCTTAAGTCATCCTAGATGTATATGACATTCATTATCATAATCATTATTTAGGGAAAGAGTGAAATTTTCCACATTATTCACTGTACATATTCTTATATTCTTAACCCAAGTGATATTTTAATGTGAGAACAAACAGACACTAATAAAGTAAAAGCTTGTGCACATCATGAGACCTTTATTTCAGTATTAATGTCATGCATGGGATGTGTAATTTCCAGAGTCATATCTTGACACAGCATCACATATATGAATGTTTTTTTGTCAGCATCAGTTTCTGTTTGAGACAGAACTGAGAGACCAGATGTGAAGGAAAAAAAATAGAGCCAATTGGACTTGGACCGCAACTATTGGACTGTAGAAAACATCCTCTGAAGTTTCCTTGGAAGCCCATGTCCAGATGTCCTATGACCTGGTAACACCCAGTTTTTATACTCCAATAAGGAAATATACCAGGAAGGGCCTATTTAATGAAACAATGCATATCCTATAATGTTACAAACACAATGAACCATATTAGTTTATTTTAAATCAAACACAACTGTTCATATCAACCTGAATTTGAAAAAAAAAAAGCAGAGTTGCTCAGTCATGATGTCAATGGTTTACCCAGAAAGTTAATTCAGCGTGGGTTTCCTTAGGGAATTTCAAAGGGGTTTATAAAATAGTTTGTGATTTCTGAGTAAGAAATGACTATGGTTAACATTACTCGAAGAGACTATTGTTTGTTCTACAATATAAATTATAGACAGTCACACCGGAGACATGAATTTTTAAACCATTGTGCAAGAAAATATAATGACACAAAATAAAATTAAAATAAAAAATAAAATAAAAAATAAACAAAACAAAAAAATATATTTTATAGAAAAAAATTAAAAAACATACACATTCATACATAAATAAAAAATTGCTAAAACCCCATTAGAAATTCCTAAGCTGTAAAAAGCTAATACTATTCCAGGTTGTAGGGCTACAAACGTCTATTTTCAAATACTCCAGTCAAGAACTTTTATTGAAATTTGTTTGCTAAGCCATTGTTTCTGAAATAAACGCCTTTTATTATTCTTTTATTGATATAGTTTCGCTCTGTGATTTGTGCTCACATTTAAACATACACTTTGTTATTAAAAAGGGGGTGGAATTGATTAGGGCAGACGTCACGACAGTAGGCTACACTTTTCACATTCACTAAATTAAAAGTTGAGATGACGCAGGCACTGCCAGTAATTCAGATGACTTCCAGGCGCGCTGTTCTAGCAGTGCTCTCTCCCCCTGCCGTGCTGTGCTTCACAGCGGCGCGTCACGAGGGAGGACAGAGCTGTCGGAAGAGCCTGTCGAGCCAGGGCAATAAACACAGGCTCTCTCTAGCGCGCAGGCTCTATGACCCGCCTCTTTGAGTCATTCGAGTTCAGGGATTGGACAGAATTCTGATCTCGTTCACGAGAGCGTCAAAGACCTGTCAATCAAAGATAAACTGGAAATGTGTAGCCCGTTTTCGTATAGTCCACTTTAGCTTGCGTGTTTGTAGTGACGGAAAAGTTGAAAATATATTTTAAAACGACGTATGGTCTCTTAAACGGTAGTTATTAAAGTCAGTAACGTGTTGACAACACTTATTTCGGCGGGGGACATTTTCTCAGAAACCTTGAGCGACACAGAGAGGGGTAAGTTGCTTTTTAAGGCAGTGAAGTAACGCGTTTTGACGCAATTCTGTGGATGTTTCTCTGTGAAGATGTGTTCTTCAGTTTCTGTGTCAGATTGTGTTCTGCATTGCTGATTTAGCTCAGGCTGTGCTGGTGTATCGATCACAATCTAAACCGCTAAGCTAGATTC
Organism: Gila orcuttii; assembly: GCA_026230005.1. NCBI lineage: Eukaryota > Metazoa > Chordata > Actinopteri > Cypriniformes > Leuciscidae > Gila > Gila orcuttii. The sequence goes on from JAPDVR010000003.1 coordinate 28,189,819, forward strand.
TGAGAACGGGCTATGCGCTCGTGACGGAAATAATGAACACATTGTTTCATATGAGCCGTTACATGAAGCTAGAAGAATGTTACTGTGACTTGACAAGGCAGTAGTAGGCTAGTTAGGCTACTTGGAGAACTTAGTTTCACAAACACGTCTTAGTATGTTGCCAAGTCCTTAACCAAAACAAAGAGTTTAAAGAAACAAAGTTTTTCGTTTGTTTTGTAACCTGATTGATCCCCCACCTGTTTTGCTGTATGTCTTCGTTTCCTCATAAATGCAGATTCTTGCTTATGGCATGGCACGTTTATAGATGCCATGTTGTCAGTGGAGCCCACTCGCCTTGAGAGTCAGCCAGTAAAGCCTTATTTGTGTGCTTCTCAGCATTTACAGTAGTGCTAAAGTGTACTTGTAGGACCAAATAGACAATGCTGAAATTCCATTGGACGAGGTAAATTAAGAAATAGATTAAATAAAGTGAGAAGCCAAGTGTAAAATAAACAGGCCTTAATACTAATCAGTGCTTTACTGGCATGATTGTCATAATTTGTAGTAGGCTATCATCAGTAGTAGTAGGCCTAGTTAAATTTCAGAATTAGACACTACAGAGAATAAATAGGGTGACGTAAATTAAGGTGCATATAAATCGAAAGCTAAAATAAAAGAGACAAGGTTAAACAAAATACATACATATATATATATATATATATATATATATATATATATATATATATATATATATATATATATATATACAATAAATAAAACGTATTATTGTTATTATTATTGATAGAGTAGCCTAGAAAACGTCTCTCGATTTCATTTCTCATTATTCTAGCAGTCAGTGGATTAGGCCAAATAAAATCAGCTTTTTATCCGGTTCTGGTAGCTTTAATGCTTTAGTATTTCTTCTTTCTATCAGTTGCACTGGTTGGAAGGTTATATTCTTTTCTCACGCGCTGTCTCCGGGGGATTCCCCACCTCTGCGCCATGACGTCACCTATTCCAGTATATGGCCGAGGGAATCCTCGCGTGCGATGGCATTGTCCATTGCTTCTAGTTGGTCACCGCATTTTCGCTGCTGACTTTCTTGGTTTTTTACAGAATTTAGCATTTCTTCGCCAAATGAGACCAGTTTCACAAACGAGTACTATGACCGATAAACACGTTAGAAATGATTGATTGAGAGATTTGTTATATCAGTGGCGTGCACAGACCTCCTCAGGGGCAGGGGGACCAAAAAGGGCACTAAATAAAAAAAAAGATTACTTCTTGATTTTGTTTTTTTTTGTTTTTGTTCTTTCTTTCCTTGGCATTCTAAGAAAATATGTTGATACAATTATTAGAATACATAACACATCAAATGAAAATAGGGAAATTATGATATTACTAAATATTATTTACTTCACCAAACAAAACAGTGAGAATCAAGAAGGTAATTATGGAAAATTAATTTTTAGTTTTGTTGATGTTGTAAATTTAATGTATGTATTATGTATGAAAGACAGTGTTAGCTATCATGAATCAGTAACACTTTACAATAAGGTTTCATTAGTTAATATTAGCTAATGAACTGCACTTCAGCATTTATTAATCTTAGTTAATATTAATTTCAGGATTTACTAAAACATTAAAATCAAAAGTTGTATTTGTTATCATTAGTTAATGCACTGACTGTGACATAACATGAATAAACAATTAACAGTTGTATTATTAACTAAGATATAGCCTACAGTAACAAATGTTGCTCATGGTTAGTTCATGTTAGTTCATACTTGAGTAATGAACAAATGAACCTTATTGTAAAGCGTTACTATGAAATCAAAGATATAAGTTCCTCACAATTTAGAGTTGGACATGGACTTAAGATTTCATTGAAACTAACTGTTAGATGTATTTCCCCTTGGACTTTTATTCCTTGGATAAAACCGAATGACATTGTCACTCAGAATGCGTCTGAAATCGAGTTATACTTTTATTGTAGTTAAGAATAACTCGCATGTGCAGCAACTTTTAGAGTAGCATGGTGATGGTAGGATAAATGTAATTTTCCGTATTAGCTTAAACGTTACCTGCTGCTCGTTTGAAGAGACTCGCGCGAACTGCTGCGTAGTGCGTACCAGAACCGTTAAGCCTTGTTTATACTCGACGCCTCCGCAAGAGCGCGAAGGTGCGCGCGGCAAAAATGACGTCATTGCGGTGTGGCGGTGCGCGTTGGGTGCGCAAGACCTCATGGCCCTGTCCCAAATGGCACACTCCGGACTTGTGGACTTCCTCAGAGTCCACACTTCGGTGATGTCATGTAGTGCAGACCTATAGGGCCCTTAGCGCGAGTCCGCGAGGGCGCATTGAGAGGTATTTTTGGGACAGACTCGATCGTCACGCCGGAAACAGGAAGAAGGTCTCCGCTCAGACGTCGAAGCTGAATAAACTTAAAGGTCATCTCATCAGTCCCTTTATTAGAAAAATATCTCAAATATCGTTAAAAAAAATTACAGTCTTTAGCATCGAGAACAGGATTTATTTTATTTTCCCAAATCTTATGTCCATGTGAACTACACAGCCTGCTTTTACAGTTCTATAATTGTATATGCCACCTGGGCATTAGAATAGATGTCATGGTTATGTAAATGATCTATACAGTTGTACATAATAATACATAATGTTCAATTTTATCACAAAATTAAAATGTAAATGAGTTTAAGAAAAATGTATAGGTTTCAATATTCATACTACGTTTATATGACTCAGTAAAGCCATGACATTCGTTTCTATTTATGTAATGAATCATAATGCGATCGTATTATTTAACACGCTATTATTATGTTTGAGATATCAACCACTGGTCGATAATGTTTATATAAACTGTAAGTAACAACTGGTAAAATGTACGCCTATATCATAAAGCCATGTTAACAGTCCGTGAGCGAAATCTCCTCCCATCCGTTTTCTGATTGGCATTTCGCAAGGATTCCTGGGTAGTTAAAGTGCGTGGAGCCCATCTATGCAGGCTTCGCGGAAGACCGCTTCAAGGGTACAAAGGGGGCGCTGCTGAGCACACTTCAAAGCGTTAAAATGCTAAATGGGACGGCCTACGGACTCGTAGACTCGGCGAGCACGCGCAATTTAAGTCCACGAGACCGAAAGTCCGCATGAAGTGCGCCATTTTGGACAGGGCCAAAGGTGGCGCTGCTGAGCACACTTCAAAGCGTTAAAATGCTAAATGGGACGGCCTACGGACTCGTAGACTCGGCGAGCACGCGCAATTTAAGTCCACGAGACCGAAAGTCCGCATGAAGTGCGCCATTTTGGACAGGGCCAAAGGTGGCGCTGCTGAGCACACTTCAGAGCGTTAAAATGCTAAATGGGACGGCCTACGGACTCGTAGACTAGGCGAGCACGCGCAATTTAAGTCCACGAGACCGAAAGTCTGCATGAAGTGCACCATTTGGGACAGGGCCCATTTCGCCTGGCGGTGTTCATCCGAAGATGAACGACTTCGAGCCGAATCTGGCCGAACTGGTACATCTGTACCAACATGTTTGTGATCCTTCTATACACATAGAGACATTTGCATTGATGGGCGACCATAAAAGTCTCTCATTTTGTGAATAGAAATGCATTTGCATTAAGCACCCAGTTTGCACTTGTCTATAGTAACTGCTTACTTTTACAAAATAAGCCTATTGAGTAAGCCCTGCTGATGAAATTAAGGTTTAAACACTCTTCAAAAAGGCTTCAGTTGTTTAACTAGTTTACATGCAGTGAAAGTACAATAAACCTACTGCATTTATTACTCTTATATGAATCAGCAATTCATAAACTACTAATAAACGGAAAACTACTTCTTCACTGCTGATTCCTGGTGGTTTAGAGGAGAATTACTCCGAGTCGCCCCTGTCGTTTCACAGAATAGCACAACGGCGAGCGCGTCAAGTATAACCGGCTCGTCCGTTTGGAGAGGTGCGCGCGCAGTCAGCGGAGACTCGCGCTCGTGCAGACGCATCGACTATAAACAAGGCTTCAAATGCGTATGAGGCGCTGCAAAGGAAACTCCGCCTACCACTTCTCCGTCAAATTTTTTTTATATAATATTTGTTTGTATTATTATTTGTAGTGGCAAGGGTGTGTGTGTTTCATTTATTATAATATTTATAATAATAATAATTATTATTTACAATTATCAGAAAAGGGCACAATACATTTTGAGACAAAAGTGGCAGGGGCGTGAGCCCCCCGTCCCCTGTGCACGCCACTGTGTTATATATATATTAGCCTATGTTATATATTAGGGCTGGGTATTGACACAAATTTCACAATTCGATTCGATTTCGATTCGATTCAATATTGATTATTTTGGATATCAGGTACAATACATGGCAAAATTTCTCAAGGAAAACAAATCTCTTAACCAATGCTGTAAATTATGGGAGTCAGTTGTATCATTAAAATTGTTTCATTAGCCTACTATAGCCTAATATTGAAGGTAAAGATTTACTGATTTGTATACAAACCAGTAAATAATAAAGTTATATGAAATATAAATATTTAAATGATGGCTGTCATAAAAACTTGCCAGATTTATTCAAACATGCATTAAATATCGAAAAACATAAAATAATTATAAAATAACATAAAATGCATATGTAATATGGTGCATATATTTAGCAAAATGCTCCTCTCTAGACTTCATTTTTCTAGCTGACTAACGAGTTCATGGTCACTGGATATGGTTTTTCTGAGGTAAATGTGACGTTACATGACATTGTTTACAAGCTGTTTCACTGACGTCTTTCCTCGGTTGAAACACTGATTGAGCGATTCCATGTGACAATAAGGATTTCGATGAGTTATACTCTATCTTTTAACACACTTTCAGATGCTCATTCATGTTTATTTCACGCTGTAACTGGTAATATTAAGGCGGAAGAGAAGATCATGTGTGCTCGGCGCTGCTTCTTCTCTTGAGCTGCGCCACAGCGATCTCACGCCACAGCGCCAAAACGGTATTTATGTTTTTGAATTTCGTAAGAAGATGGACGTAATTTGAAATCTGAGACTTTTTCATATCAATAGTAACAAAGCACAAAGATTATTGCGTTTATTGGATGGGATGCGCGCTACAATGTTCCATTCATTCATCAACTGAAAACAGGATGACTAATCGATTCTTGGGATTTAAGAATCGATATCGGTTCGTAAAAATGAGAATCGATTAAAATCAAGAAATCGATCTTTTTTACCCAGCCCTATTTTATATTTATATATATATATATATATATATATATATATATATATATATATTTATTTATTTATTTATAGCCTATATATATATATATATATATATATATATATATATATATATATATATATATATATATATAAGTTAATTATTTTACTTATTATTTTTATATAGGTTATTACCTTAGTATATTACAGTAGCCTACTCGTGAATGGTTTGAATACAACTCATTTTTTTATTATTTCTGTGTTCTACAGTTTAAAGTAACAGTAAAGGCACTAAATTTCTATTTATAAATTATTATATAAATATATTATATATAGTATTATATAAATTAAATTATTGGAATATAATGACCAAAAATGTAAATCTAATCAAAACTTTATATATTTTAGCTTTTCCAAAGTATCTGCACACACTGGATATTCCCTGAAAATGATAGTTCACCCAAAGATAGAAGATATTTTCAAAAGATAATATTTTGTAGAATGTTGGTAACCAAACAGTTGATGGACCCCATTGATTTCCATTGTATCCCCCCCCTCCCCCCATCAACTGTTTGGTTACCCATATTCTTCAAAATTAGGGATGCTCCGATTGATCGGACGCCGATCATGATCGGCCGATATTGGCTAAAAATAGATTGATCGGCGAACCCCAAAAGCGCCGATCAAAAAAGCCGATCACGTTACGTAAATTACTCGCGCGACTTTTTCCCACCTGCATGACAGCAGAGTGGAGCTTGGCAGTGGCAACATGAGATCTCCTTCACCGGAACGAATAGGGAGTCTCCCAACGGATTGAAGCGCGCGTCCGAGTGAAGACCGTGCACCGCGCGAGCCACAACAGAACGCGGTATCTGCGCCACTGATCGCTGCGGCAACGAGCACTTTGATCACTTGATAAAAAAAAAAACCATTTCAGCGCTAGATCGCGTCTTATTTAACAAATGAACAAAATGAATGCTCTGAGTTAACTGGAGATGTTTTTATTTATTTGTATTATTACATTCGTGCCGCGAGATGTTTCAAAAGTGGTGGTGGTATTTTATTTTTTTTGATCTGACGTAGTTGGTTCCTCAACTACATCAGATTCAGATTCAGATTATTTTGTCATGTCAGCATTCAAAGCTATTTTCATGGCAAAAATTCAATTATAAAAATACAAATATCATATAAATACAATAAAACAAAACAAATATTAACAAGAAATCATTTTATACAATATATTTTTTTAAATGAACATATGATAAAAAATCAAAAACCTTTTCAGGCATAATCTCATTAAATATGTCCTTTAATGAAGTAACTTCATAAAAGAGCATTCTGCTCAACTACATCAGACGTTCATAATAATAACAGAGAAAAACATAGTTTTGTCCTTTTATCAGTAGCCAGTTTTGGTGTAACAAGTTGTGCATTTTGTTGCCAATTAGTAAATGTAGTGGGTGTATTAAGAGGCTACAATTTCCAAATATGCCTAAGTGTAACTTGATCCCCTCCCATTAGGCTGATCTGATGTGTGTTGGTCTGCCTGACCCCTCTTTGTTTGGAATAATTTAATGTTACTCTGCCTTATTTGGGAAAGCTGGCCTACAGTAGCCTTAAGACATCTCATTTTCTAAATACAATTAAATAAACACATTTTTTTACAAATGGTGCAAACTCTGCTAGATTATAGATAAAAGATTCCCATTCCCCTGCCATTCTGTGATCGGCAGTGATCGGCAATCGGCAGATCATGATTTTGGTGATCGGTAATCGGTGATCGGCCCCAAAAATGCTGATCGGAGCATCTCTATTCAAAATATCTTATTTTGTGTTCAACAGAAGAAAGAAACTAATACAGGTTTGGAACAGCTTGAGGGTGAGTAAATGATGACAGAATATTAATTTTTGGGTGAACTATTTGGGTGTACATTTCCCATGTGTGGAGCGCACCTGATGACTGCTTTCTCTGTACTATCTGACCCAAAAAATTACAAGGTGTTCTTAATTTTATAAAGGTCACAAGAAACATGAATATTCAGTCATATGTGTCAGCCAACTTTTGATTGGTTCTTAAAAGTATTACTGTCTGGTAATATGATGGTATCATGTGGTATCACATCACTTCCTCTCTACAAGGGTTGGAGTTTAATGATTTAATTGCAATAATTTGTGCTCCATACCTTTATCCTTTGTTTCTTTAGCCATGTGTAACTTCCTCTTTTGTTTAAAACGTTTAATAGCAGGAAACAATACATTGACATTCCCAGAATTGTCTGTGACACCTCGCCATTGATGTTTAATTGAAATAACTATGTTTCTTATTAGTTTTATCTTATCAGTTATATTACATCTTATGTTGATAAAGTAATGTTTTTATTGCATTATTTTAGTGTCATATCATTATGTTGTTTTGTGTTTGTGTGCTGCACCTTCTAAATGCTAGTACTTACTTCAGCTTGTGGAAAAGCTACTTGTGATGAACTTTGATTCATAATGTGGCTTTCTCTTTATCACCTGTGTTTGTCAGCATTATAAAAGGAAAAAAATCAGATTTTAGTCACTTTAATTGTAATTTTAGTAAATAAAAAGTTATATTCACAGTTAAGGTATGTATACAGCTGATGAAACATGCAGGTCTGTAAATTTAAGGTCAACATGTTATATTTCTGTTATAATTATCTTAATGTGAGTGTACAAGTCTGTGTCAGTTCTAATAAGTCAAGACGAGTAGATATCATCATCACCCTTGCTTTGTCAGGCATCTCGTCTTCTCGTCTCTCTAATGCGCTTCAGAGAAGGGCGTTGAGGTCATATTCCAGGGACTCAGACCACAATAATAGACAACTTGTATTTACATCTTGTTTTTTTCTGGGTCCCTAATGACTCACACCATTATCACTAAGTGATCTGATCTAATGAAGGCCATTTGTACCTTTTACTGGTAGTGGAACATCATATTATTTAGTTATACTATTTTGTATAGCTTTAGCTAAATAAATTAAGCATTTTTTTACTTTATTTTTTATTTATTTCTTATTTGCACCCACATACCCCAAAACAAGGTCTGCATCTGCTCTTTGCCATAGCGCTTCCAGCATCTTTATTAGGCTATTTGGTCATACTGTATGTATCGGGGTGATATGAGGATTTGCTCCTGACCCATTAGCATAACATATCTTCTAGGCATTATTGTATTCCTAGTCTTCCAGTAGGAAAGGAAATTTCATTGGCATCACATTTGTTGTCATATTAGCAACAATCAGCGTGACAGACTCTAAACTAATTCTGGGGAAACTGTGAAGACAAACATTCACAGTTATTGTGCCCCCCTTCACAGTATAACACGGTTATTGATTCATAGCAGTTATTGTTGGAACCATTGAAAGGTCTGTCAGGCACAGCAGTTGTTTGTTGAACCTTTGAAGCTTATTCCGTCAAGAAGGAAATGGTCCTTAAGAAAAACATGGAAGTCAGCCATACTTGCTTTAATAACCCTCCAGATTGACTCCATATATCTTAATTTGCATATGCCACCTTTTGTTGTTGTTGGCAAATTTATATTAGGCTTGTGTTTCTAATGGTACTCTTAATTTTGTGTTGCACTGGTCAATATGATAGAGGTGCCATTGTAGAAATGTACTATTTGCAGTCAATCATGATTCATTTAACACTCAAAAGAGTCCTATAATTAGAGTGTTAATTATAGATAACGTTACTAAGATAACATGTGTAACTTTTTAATGCGGGAAGCTTTCTGAGTGCAACTATAGATGTGTAAATGTGAGTGTCTCTCTTAATGTGATAGATGTTCTCTCAGTCCGTTAATTAGCATAGGGGTGTTATTATTGATAGGAATATGTTAATAAGCTGAGAAGTTTCAACCATTCTAACTGGTCAGCAGCATGTCAACCTTGCTGTTCAGCTGCCCTCATTAACTTTTATAGCTTTGGTTGGTTAGTGCCAAATAAACAAAATTGTGTCTGCTACAAGAAGACCAAGTGCAAGTTATTTCCAGTTTGTCAGTGTTTCTTTGTTTTACATATACTAAATATACACAGAGGATTTTTTTTGCACTGATGCCAAACTGTTGGGTTTTCAGGTTTTAATATTTCCAAAGGCTATCAGTGTTAAAAACGATACAATTAATATTTATTCGAATTTTGCAAAGGAAAACTTGTACTGCAGACAAGATCTTTGAGAGAGATTTGAGACTGTTTCTCAGTTGAGTTCTGTCATTTCTTTGAATTTCCTCCTCCTCTTTTTTTTTTTTGTTTTTTTTTTTTTTTGTTCTTTTAGTTGGATCTAAATGACTTTTTTTGTGATGTTTAAGAACAGTCAGATCTTTTTTTTTTGTGCAAACTCTTGATTTAAAGAGGCTCATAGGCCAGTGTTAAAATGCCTTAATGCAAAAGTGGCCATTATCATTTTGACTTCTTGTAAGATGAAAGTCAGAATATGATGACATGTTTTTGCCACCTCAAAAGTGTACGATGCATACTTTCTTCTCATTGTGATCATTATAATTAAGCACGAGTCAATCGGGTCTCCAGACAGTCTGGTGAAAGGCAAGCTCAAGACATAAATAAGTAATATCAGGAAAAGCTGACAGCTGCTGCCTGCATTTCAATGAAACTAACGGGTTTCACATAGGCATGCAAGACTGCAAACCTGTGCCATAGCAAATGAAACATGGAGCCTTAAGAGACTCAAAGGTTGTGTTCATACTGCAGCAGATAAACTTTTCTAAACCTAATATTTACGCATGGCTAAGTCAGGCACAGGTCACATCCTGAATGGTGAAATATGACTGATTAGATAGAGGTTTGATTCCATCAGCTGTTTTACAAACTAACTAAAAAAGATTACCTTTGATTTGTTACTAATTGGTTATTTATTTTGGGATAATTTAAATATTTGGACCATATTGCAAATAGTCCAAATGACTGTCCACATAATTGCAGATTTAAGTTTCATACTGCATTAATTAGTTACATATACCATGCACAGTTGTAATGAACCAGGAACTTTCTACAGATTTCCTTATGATTTTAGTTTATGATTTCTTCATACTTGGACATATTATATGTCTTTCATCATGTTTATGATCCTGTGATCCATTCCAACTTAGCCAGTCAACACGATTCTGTTTTAAACAGAAGTGATAAACAACAGCCAGACAAACATTCAGGAGAAATCAAAAGGGAAATTACTCTGGATTAAAGATGGTTAAAGGGCCCGACACTAAGGATGTTCTGAATGAGTGTTTTGGGCCAGTTGACTGTTGATCTGGTATATACAACCTTTTTTTCTATGCCTTGCAAACTTAAAACGTTTGGTTTTCTGTTTTGTATTCTACAATGCTGTTGCAAATTCTGCTGATTTGTCACCAAGATAATGTTATCTAACTGGCTAACAGACAAGATTTTGTCGAAATTGCAAAAAGACTTGATCGTGATGGTTTTGAAAGCATCAGTAAGAATGTGTTAAAATACAAACCAAATAGTAGGGCTGGACCCGAATATTCGTTCGGTGGGTTTGTATTCGATTTGAAAATGTGACATTCGAATATTCGGTTTTTGTTTTTGCACACCTGGCATCACCCTCGAAACGGTTCTCATTGAATGAGAATATGCTTGAATATGTTTTACACTATAAAATCTGGTGAAATATAAAACTTAACATATAACTTCGTTATAGCTACTTAATAAATAGATATTTGCTTCTTCTTGGACTACTAAAAGTGTTCCTGCAACGGGAGTATTCTCTGGCTAGAGCACAGAACAGCGGAGTTTGTATGGACAGAAATGTCTGAGCTTGTATTTTGGGTTAAGCTGCGTTGCTTTGACATTGTGGAAAATAGAATAACAGAAACAAAATGTATTATCCTTTTTACCCTATTATTATCATCAATCTAAATTAATCTACTGCGAAATATAGGAGAAATTTCGTTTTTATTTTAAATTTTGTTTTTATTTATTTAAATTGTTTTTATTTATTTAAATTCCGTTTTTATTTATTTAAATTTTGTTTTTATTTATTTAAATCTACCCTACTTTGTCAGTGAGAAAAATATTATAAGACTACCTTATTAAAAATATTGCTTAAGTTAAAAGACCTGTGTGTGTGTGTCTGTGTGTGTGTGTTTTATATCACTAGTGCAGTGTCCATTCTCAGAGCATATAAGCCCAGCTCGCGTGATGCACGCCGCTTCTTTATTTAAATCTACCCTAATTTGTTAGTGAGAAAAATATTAGACTACCGTATTAAAAATATTGATTAAGTTAACAGATCTGTGTGTGTTTTATATCACTAGTGCAGTGTCCGTTCTCGGAGCATATAAGCTCTGCTCGCGTGAGGTGCGCCGCTTCCCGCTCGCGCTGTTCTGTAGTTTATTAAAAGTTTATTAATTCTGAACGTGTCGCGTCTCGCCTGTCTATCTATATTGCACCAAATACACTGCACTGCCTTGTGAAGTCGTTTGGATGAACGGTTCTCGAAATAATCAAAATGCAAACGACAGACAGACAAACGTACATTTGCACACACACGCAAGGTCTCTCTCCCTCTCTGTCGTGCGCGCGCTACACTGTTTGGAGCTCGCGAGCTCTAGATTCCGGGAGATTTGAACTAATTTGCGGGCATCAGGGAGCCGCTATCAATATGCGGGAGACTCTCGGAACTTCCGGGAGACTTGGGATGTCTGAGACATAAAGATTCCGAAGCTTTGAATATTCGATGTTCATTACTTCCGAAGCTTCGAAGCTCAAAAAATGGTATTCGGACCAGCCCTACCAAATAGTAATGTTTTGTAATTATATAGGCTACTATTGTTTTTTAGCAAATTTTTTATAGATTTAGGATGTTACGTTAAAGCTATATTGTTTTACAGCTTTACAATTTTTTTTTTGTAAAGAAAAAATATTGAAGTGAACAAAATAAATTTGTAGAGAAAATTTTTATATTTGATAAACTATAAATATATCTAGCAAAGACAAATTACATTGCTAAAATAAACAACGATCATTTTTATTCTGTTGGGGCCAGTAAACATGTTGGCAGGGCAACGTTTAAATTAAATGCAATAAACTTAACGCAGTACAGCAGCTTTTATATAGATGTTGCAAAGTTCCAACTTCAGTAGATTTCATGACTATGGATATTTGCTAAAATGCTGTGTGTTCAAACCTTGTAAGGGGTGCTACAGTATATGCTAACGAGGAAGGCACCTAAACTTAGGTTAAGCTCAAAGTATACTGTTCGTTGAAGGAGACCTATTATGGTCCTTTTTACAAGATCCTGGTGTCTCCAGAATGTGTTTCAGCTCAAAATACCCTACAGATCATTTATTATAGCATGCCCTAAAAGCCCCTATATAGTGCAGCAGATTAGTAAAAAAATCATTTACTCTGGTATACAAGCATGAAATTTGGCACAGATATTCTTTAAGGGACACTATTTTGGAAAAAAGCATTGGCCACTCAAAAATTCAATATTGCGAATTGCAATATTTTTTAAGATGGACGCAATTGCTATTCAATGCTTATATCAATTATTCAAACAGTGATCCAAGCAGAAAAATTTATACATATACTCTCTAAAGGACATGTTAATGGAAAAAATGCTTGTCCCTCAAAAATTCAAGATGGCTGCCATTTTTAAAGATCCTTAAAGATCCGTTCCTGTCAAATATTAATTATTTCAATTGTTCAAATGGTGATGCAAGCATAAAATACTCTTCAAGGAACACTCTTTTGGAAAAAGGTATATGTCTGGCGTCTAAAAGTATATGGTATATATTTAGGTATATATTTAAAGGTATATATTTAGTCTGGCGTCTAAAGGTATATGCCTCTCAAAAAATCAGGATGGTGACCATTTTCAAGATGGCCACCATTTTTGTCAAATAGTCATAATGTCTGCCTCCTCTCCTTTGACCTGTCCGGCTTAGTTAAACTTGCCAGGGATATAAAATCCCTGCTGGCATAGCTCTCAGGTTCATTGGAGTAAACAAGCCTCTCCACCACGGCAATGTGCAGTCCACAGAGAGGAAGGGCCACTGTTAGAAAAAGGAAGTGGCCAGTAAAAATTCAGGATGGAAAACATTTTTGAAGATGGCTGCCATTCCTTTCCTATGTTCATTGCCACTGTTTCCAAAAATGTATGTAAGGATTCAAAGGATTCATCTTGAAAAAATGGCCGCCATGTTGAACTTTTGGGTGGCCAACGACTTTTTTCCAAAAAGTGACCCTTAGAGAGTATCTGTGCCAAATTTCATACTTGTATAACAATTTGAACAATTCTCTTGAAATACGCCATTAATCTGCTGCATTAATATGGGTGGGAGCAGAAACATGCTGTTGACAACCAACATCACTCGTGTTACTGAAATGTGTTGATGTGCTGGCCTTTGCAAATGAACATTCCACTCTTAGTACAAGTCTCTTATCTATACAGGAAACATACAGAGTTTAAAAAGTCCATCACCTGACTGTATTGTACATAATAAATGTGCATTTATGAATTTTTTGGTTCAAAGTAACGACATAAATCTGGGTCTCTGTGAATACAGTCAGAGCCAATGGTAACTAAACACATTAGCTGTACAACGTGTTAACAAGCACATTCAGAAAGGTTGGATTATACGTTGAATCACAAACAGTTGGTACGGATCCATCTTTGAGAAGCAACTTTTGTGCAAATCAAGTGTTGATCTGATCCTCGTTTGCAAAGCAGTCTGGCGTCTAAATGATACAAAATCGCACAAACAAATACGATTTGGACTTACATTTGTTTAAATACCATGTAAAAGTGAATTTTGCATAAAAGGTCCCCTTTTAATTGCATCATCAGCCTTGAATGCGCATGAGCCTCAAATTGTTTTGAACTGAATGTGTTGTAGGAGGCAGGTAGGAGGTGAGAGACATTGTTAAAGACAGAGATCGAATGACAGCTCGCTCCTTCCTCAACCTCCACGGAAATGGAAAAGAGGCTAAGTTCAAAGCCAGGTCTGGGTCTTTTAATATTGTCTGAATGTTGGCCTCATCTGGTAGTTACATCATTTGATTTCCAAAATGCTATTACATTATAATAAACAAGTGGCTAATTCATTCAGTATAAAGTCTTGCAGTACTGGCATATATTTGTAGCATCACCCTAGTTCCCTTGACAAAAAACCAATAGGATTTTTCCATTGGCTTTTGGATATTTGCAGAAAATAAGCTCTGTGACCTGACCACCAAAAGTTTATGATTCTTGCTTGTTTTGTTCCTCATGATGTTCTTTACAATTGAACACAACATTTATGTATTTTGAAGCTTAAATACAATCGCCAAAATTTAAAAGCTACGTGTAGGCTATAAACAAGGGGGATCATATATCCCCTATTTTGGCCTCGTTACACTGGCTACCAGTTCATTTTAGAATAAAGTACAAGGTGCTTTTATAAACTTTTAAAGCTTTGCATGGACTGGCACCAAAATATGTTTCTGAACTTATACATTTGAGTTGTTCACAGAGATCCCTGAGATCACAAAATCAGCTGCTCCTTGAAATTCCTCGGTCACGTCTAAAAACTAAAGGAGATCGTTCTTTCTCAGTCGCTGCTCCTTGTGGAATGGGTTGTGGAAAGTGTTACCAATGTTCATCAGATCCTCTACTACTATAACCATGTTTAAATCTCAGCTTAAGACATATTTGTTTGATGAAGCCTTTGCTGACCGCTAGACTTTGATTTTATATCTATAGTATTTTATTACTTCTTCATTTTTACATTGTATTCTTTCTTGTATTTTATTGTGTTTTATCTAATTCGTTTGAAATTGTACAGCACTTTGGTACACAGTGTGTTTTTTAAACTTTGATTTGATTTGATTTGCTCTCATGTTATGTCATTGCAAACGTGCACGGCGCATAAAAAAAAAAAAAAAAAACAGATCGCGGGTCAATATATTGGTTTGTAATATCCACAGCAGAGTGACACAGAAACACTTGCATCTGTAGGCTATGTGCGTCACATGAATGGGGCTTTCTGCTGCTTGCAAACGGACTCTTTTGAGGAGATTGTGATTGTGAGCCATTCATTTGCAGCTAGTGATTGCACTCAGTATGCGCGATTCACGCTCACTCTTGCTTGTATCCAAGGTCAATCATCACCACCGTCATCCCTTACATGTGTTTTGTTGAACTAATGACGTTGTCATCAGCTAAAATGTCTACCTTATTTTACTTTCTGAACAAGGGCTCACCCGAGTCTGAGATTCTTTCACATTCACGTGAATCGCGCCTCAGTTCCAGTGCAACCAAACTAGGGCTGAACGATTATGGAAAATAATCTAATTGCGATTTTTTTTAACCAATATTGCGATTGCGATTTAATATGCGGTTACTTTAAGTTCTTTACCTTCTGTATTAGTCGACAAAGACAAGCAATAAATCATTGTACAGTAGGGATGGGAATCTTTAGGCAGCTCATGATCCGATCTAATTTTTTTCTTATTAATTAATCTTAATAACACTTAAAATATGTATTTAATTACATGTGTAAATATACATACTTTAAATATATATATATATATATATATATATATATATATATATATATATATATATATATATATATATATATATATATATATATATATATATATACACAGTGGTGTGAAAAAGTGTTTGCCCCCTTCCTCATTTCCTGTTCCTTTGCATGTTTGTCACACTTAAGTGTTTCGGAACATCAAACCAATTTAAACAATAGTCAAGGACAACACAAGTAAACACAAAATGGAATTTGTAAATGAAGGTGTTTATTATTAAAGGTGAAAAAAAAATCCAAACCATCATGGCCCTGTGTGAAAAAGTGATTGCCCCCCTTGTTAAAACATACTATAACTGTGGTTGTTCACACCTGAGTTCAATTTCTCTAGCCACACCCAGGCCTGATTATTGCCACACCTGTTCACAATCAAGGCATCACTTAAATAGGAGCTGCTTGACACAGTAAGGTCCACCAGAAGATCCTTAAAAGCTACACATCATGCCGAGATACAAAGAAATTCAGGAACAATTGAGAAAGAAAGTAATTGAGATCTATCAGTCTGGAAAGGGTTATAAAGCCATTTCCAAAGCTTTGGGAATCCAGCGAACCACAGTGAGAGCCATTATCCACAAATGGCGAAGACATGGAACAGTGGTGAACCTTCCCAGGAGTGGCCGGCCGCCCAAAATTACCCCAAGAGCGCAGCGACGACTCATCCAAGAAGTCACAAAAGACCCCACAACAACGTCCAAAGAACTGCAGGCCTCACTTGCCTCAGTTAAGGTCAGCGTTCATGCCTCCACCATCAGGAAAAGACTGGGCAAAAATGGCCTGCATGGCAGAGTTCCAAGGAGAAAACCACTGCTGAGCAAAAAGAACATCAAAGCTCGTCTCAATTTCTCCACAACACATCTTGATGATCCCCAAGACTTTTGGGACAACATTCTGTGGACCGATGAGACAAAAGTGGAACTCTTTGGAAGGTGTGTGTCCAAGTATATCTGGCGTAGAAGGAACACTGCATTTCATAAAAAGAACATTATACCAACAGTAAAATATGGTGGTGGTAGTGTGATGGTCTGGGGCTGTTTTGCTGCTTCAGGACCTGGAAGACTTGCCGTGATAAAAGGAACTATGAATTCTGCTGTCTACCAAGAGATCCTGAAGGAGAATGTCCGACCATCTGTTCGTGTACTCAAGCTGAAACGAACTTGGGTTCTGCAGCAGGACAATGATCCTAAACACACCAGCAAGTCCACCACCGAATGGCTGAAGAAAAAAAAAATGAAGACTTTGGAGTGGCCTAGCCAAAGTCCTGACCTGAATCCTATTGAGATGTTGTGGTATGACCTTAAAAAGGCCGTTCATGCTCGAAAACCCTCTAATGTAACTGAATTAGGACAATTCTGCAAAGATGAGTGGGCCAAAATTCCTCCAGGACGCTGTAAAAGCCTCATTGCACGTTATCGCAAACGCTTGGTTGCAGTTGTTGCTGCTAAGGGTGGCCCAACCAGTTATTAGGTTTAGGGGGCAATCACTTTTTCACACAGGGCCATGATGGTTTGGATTTTTTTTCACCTTTAATAATAAACACCTTCATTTACAAATTGCATTTGTGTTTACTTGTGTTGTCCTTGACTATTGTTTAAATTGGTTTGATGTTCCGAAACACTTAAGTGTGACAAACATGCAAAGGAACAGGAAATGAGGAGGCGGGGTAGCTCTCTTGCGTCGTAAAGAGCTAGCCGTGTGAACATCTACCAACACGCTTCTTCCGTTGCGGCTTGAGCGCGAGAGGCGGTTATTGCCGTCCCAAAGGAGAGCTAGCCGCGAGTGCATGATGTAAATATGACAGAACATGCATACTCTCGCAGAGAGAGCAACCTCCAGCATAGAGTGCGTTTCAGCATCGGTTCAGTTTTTTGTTTAATCTAGCCTATTTTAAATGTATATCAGTTCATGGTATAAGAGAGTAAGAGAAAATGTCAGTATTTCATTGAGACTTGAGATTAATTAAACTGCTTAATTATTGTAGATCTTGTAGTATTATTTTTCACATGCAGTTACACATTGTCGGTTTAAAACAAGAAAGTGGCTAGTAAAAACATTGAGTGGCTGGTAGATTTTGAAATCCACCAGCCACAGTTAATTTCAACAAAAAAGTTACTTTCCATCCCTGCACTGTATATATATAAACACATTTAATTAAACCAATTACATGTTAAGAATTTTAAATGGGCTATAAACTAATATAAAAAACATTACAAAAAAAAAACATTACAAGCAATAAACAAAGAGTGCTTTCAGTATTTAAAAGTAGGCTGTCTGAACGTTTTCCATTCAAGAGCTGGAGTGATTTTCCCCCTATACGATAAGCTGCATTCACACTAATGTACATATCTCTTTCGAAATTGTAAATGTGGTTTGTCCTGTTGGTTTTAAGATATAACTGACCGTGTTTACATTAATTTCGCGTCAAAAGCGTTTTGAGATGCAAGTAGCCTACATTTCACCAATGAGTCGCTCACAGCCGCATACACGAGCACTCTTCACAAAGCGCGTGTAAGTATTTTAAAATGAGAGAGAGAGAGAGAGAGAGAGAATTTGATAGATTCAATCTGGCATGAAGGACTATACCTAAAACTTATCGACAGTGGAATAGGGGGGAAATTCTATGATTTGATCAAATCGATGTACACAGCCAGCCAATGCGCTGTCAAAATTGGAAACCAAAGAACCGAGTTTTTCCCCCAGGGGCGCGGAGTGAGACAGGGCTGCAGTTTAAGCCCCACCCTCTTCAACATTTACATCAACCAATTAGCCGATACGTTAGAATATGCTCCCTTTCAAGGTCTCACTCTACACGACACCGAGATAAAGTGTCTTCTCTACTCAGACAACCTGGTCCTCCTGTCGCCCACTAAAGACGGGCTTCATGACAGCCTGGATCTCCTGGAGGATTACTGTCAGTCCTGGGCCCTGACCGTCAACCTCCAGAAAACTCATGATGTTCCAGAAACGCTCCAGATCTCAGGGACCAACAAACACATTCACACTATCACACAGAACCATTGAGAGCACAAAAACATACACTTACCTCGGCCTGAAAAATAACTCCAACTGGCAACTTTACTTTGGCTGTGAATGAACTCAAAAAGAAAGCTCAAAGGGCTTTCTATGCCATAAAAAGATCAATTAAAATTGACATCCCAATCCAAATTTGGCTCAAACTTTTAAAATCAATAATTGAACCAATTGCTTTATATGGCAGTGAAGTGTGGGGTCCTTCTATCAAATTTGATTTTTTAAATTGGGAAAAACATCCAATTGAAACTCTACATTTAGATTTCTGTAAACGAATACTCAAAGTCCAAAGGAAAACACCAAACAACGGATGCAGGGCAGAATTAGGCCAATACCCTCTCCTTCTAAACATCCAAAAAAGAGCCATCAAATTCTGGAAACACCTAAAAACAAGCGACCCCAACACATACCATTACAAAGCCCTAAAACACCAAGAGCTGAGCGTAGCGAGGAGTCCCCTGTGCCAGCTGGTGCTGAGACTGACTGAGCTCACACCTGCAGAGATCAGCTCACCTCAGCACACACACACACTCACACACATTCGGGCCGCACAAATTATCACCACAGAACAAGACAAGTACATCACCCATTGGACAAACACCATTAAAAACCAACACAAACTGGAATGTTATTCGGCACTAAATCGAGAGTACACTGTTGCGAACTACCTGAGCACAGTGAGTGATGTGAGACTCAGGAGAACCCTGACGATGTACAGACTCAGCGAGCACAGTCTGGCCATAGAGGACGGGCCGGCGCAGACAGACCTGGCTCTCCCGTGAGGACAGACTCTGCCCGCACTGCATCCTGGGAGTGACGGAGACCGAGCTGCACTTCCTCACAGAATGCCCAAAATATAAACACATCAGAGACCACTATTAATACCCCAAAATTAATAGCATATTTCCCCAATTTAACACCTGTAATCCAACCCAAAAACTCTGTTTCATTCTTGGCGAAGAAGCCAAATGCTCAAATATAGCTGCAAAATTTGTAGCATCCTGCCATATCCTGAGGGACGACCAGAAACCAGCAAACATCCAATAAACACACACTCACTCACAGCCTAAGACCTACACACACTCACTCACAGCCTAAGACCTACACACATGTATATGTTCAATTCCAAGTTCAGTGTTTGTTTGTTTTTTGCTTGTTTTTGTTTTGTACATAATACAAAATGTATTACAAAATTCTCTGAATCGATCCAGAATTGTTGGAGAGAGAATAAATAGCACAATATCACATACATAAAAAATAATGTATGCCTGACCTATGCGTAGCATATCACATACATAAAAAATAATGTATGCCTGACCTATGCGTAGCGTGCCAAGTTGATGCTTGATCTGCAGACTGCTTTTCTCTCGCGTGTCACGTGACCGCTTTTGCGGTTACAAAATCGCATTTCATCATATCGCGATATTATCGCAAATGCAATTAATCGTTCAGCCCTAACTCAGACCACCTCATTCAGGTAATCTCAGGTTCGGTACCCTGGTGCGCTCATGGGTCTACTCTGCATTAAGCCAGTGACACACCAAGCTGACAATCATCTGTTCGGCAATGTCGGGCCGTTTTTAAGCGTCGTCTGACTTGTTTTTTTCGGTGTCTTCCACACCATTGGCTCCAGTCGGACGCCGTTGGGGTGTTTTTTGGTCCGATTCAGCATGTAGAATCTGCATCGGGCCATCGGTGAGAGAGAGAACTCTGATTGGCTGTTCAGCTTAGTGAATGAGAATAATATCAGCATGATTGATATTCAAAACTAAGCACATGCTGCTTTGTTTATGGTGGGTTTGTGTATCTGCAGCGTCAGTTTTCCTTTTTGAATGACGAATATAGGTGAATATATCTGCAGACATGTGATTTATCTACTTTACAAGCAGGCGCAGAACGCGTGTGCTAGCTAGCTGACTGTAGTTCTTTTTCAGTGTGTTCAAGCGCAGCTTTCTTGCCCCAACTGCGAAACGACAACAGTCGGCTTTCATCAGCGCTAGATCTTTGATGTCGGTTTGGTGTGTGCCTACCTACAGCTTGCACATTACCAATTTTTCATGCAAACCGTGCCCTGTTTCGAACTAAACTCCCTATATGAAAGCACCCTTAATGTCCCCAGCAACCTCTATAGTCCCATTTAGCCCCTTGATAGCAACCACGTTGTTCGAGAAATGTAAAAGCTTTGGTAAAATCTTAAGGGGGTATTACTGATGTATATTATGATGTTGAAAGCATGAAAACATCTTGAGATTGTGTTCACCACAGAGCTTATTCCATGCGTCTAATCAAACACCTGCGTCTAAAAAAAACCTGATGGAACCAGAAATGCTATAGTGGTAACTAGTTTTGGGGTTTTGGCTGACAAAAATGTCATCTCTGTAGCACTTAATAGGCTAAATACTAGGGTTGCTCGATTAAGGCAAAAATAATAATCATGATTATTTTGGCCAGTATTGTAATCACAATTAACTTAGTGGCTCATATAACCAAAACTTTATATGAGTAATTTATTTAACGATAGCAATATCAATTTGCTGAAAATGCTATCAGAATATTAGGCTCACTAATGTAATTAAACAGTCAGTAATATAATAAAAAATTTTTTTATAAACAATAGGACAAATACAATAGAAAAAGACACAAATGAAACAAACAGTGCTTTAAGTTTTTCATTCAAGTTTGTAAGTATTTGGCTAACAGCCTTCCACAGATATTTAATAAACAAATGGAAAATAAAACATAACATATCTTTACTTTAAGAATTAAACTTGCTACAAAAGTCATTTAGTTAAGAGCATTTAGTGATTTTCTTTTGTTGTTTGATTAACATTGAAACAGATAGCAGCAGGTATATTCGGGCCGCTATCACTTAAAGACCTAATGCAGAGATCCCATATACTGATTCAAAATTCTATTTTCTTCCAACTGTTTGTTCACCAAGGACATAAATGACTGGGTTTACGTGAATTATCAAGCTTGGCATTTTGACATATGTTTGTGTAGGGCTGGGTATCGAGTTCGAAACTTTTTAGGTACCGACCGAATTGCCTCGATACTACCAAGTATCGAAACATGTCTTGTTTTTCGGTACCAAGTGGTTAACCTCGTCAACGTCAGTGAAACAATAAGCATGCAGCATGATTGGCTGTGGCGGAAAAACACTAGTTTACGCGGCTGCCCAGAGACGTGTGTGTGTGTGTGTAAGCGTCCCAACCCACATAGATAGAAAATATGTAAATGATCAAAAGTGTACGTACCCATGTACCAGACTCAAGGCAATATTTTCGACAAGATAACTGCCAAGACCGGTAACACGGTAAATCTGATAAGGCACTTAAAAGCGCATAGAATACACATGAGAGTAGAAAGTTTATCCGTCTTCAACTGCAAGAACTCGAGTGCGTCACAAATGAACCGAAACTCAGCGTATAGGATTCTTGCCTCACAGACATGAGAAATAGGCCTATAGACGGTCAAAATATGTCTACTTTTAAACAAAACAATTAGAAATAAATATTTTATTATGTAATCCATGTAGGCGCGCGTGCGCACGTTTACTACTGCAGGAATGACGAGTCAGCATCGCCATATTCATCTTTGCAGCCAAGACACTCAGTAAACACTTGTTTATTAATAAACAATTAAAATATCTCCTTGCTATTCTGCCCTACAAAGGCAAAAGACCTTAACTCGCTAGAGTGTGGAACTGAGAAAAATTACTTTAAAGATTTTTAGTTGTCCCGCCAAATTAATTATAGGTAGGACACTGAAAATCGGGCAATTAGATGTTTAAGTAATGAAAATTATCTACATAAAAAAATCTTGAACTCAAACTTGACTTTTGACCACTATTTTAAAGTTACTGTACTCTGCCTTTGTATTGTCAGCAAAAAGTGAGAAGTCATGCCAAGGCAAAAGGCAGTAACTTCCACATTATCAATATTTGGTTGCTGATCACCATTAACAAAATCATTATAGCAACACCTGTATAAAATCTAGTGATCATGTCATTTATTTTGTATGATTTACAATTATAGCCATCTACTTTTTGCTATCCTATGCTTTGGTTGCATTCTGGTGGCCCTATATTAATAGCTTACATTAAACATGACAAAATACCTCCATGGGATAAAGAGTGTTTTTAAGTGGTACCGCGTGGCATAAGACTTGCTAAACATGCGTTCAAAATGATAACAATAAAACAGATCCTCGCGCGCATTCGACCCGGAGACTGGTTTATAGCGGTGGATCTGAAAGACGCATACTTTCACAGGCGCTTACTGAGATTCGTGTTCAAGGTGTCACGCTCCTCGTCCGTTCACGAAAAGTAGCCTACGCAGTGCTTTCCCCCTTGAGACTAGGGAGCGCGTTCTGGACTACCTTGACGACTAATGCATTTATAGCACAACCTTCTGTGTTCCGCGTCTTTTCAGTATGCGGTGGTTTCAGCTGTCTGCCCTATTATTGTGCTTGTGCACTTCGCTCGTCCCGCGGATTTATTCCGGACGCTGTGATTGTATTTGTAACCTGCTTGTAAAAGCTGGTCTGATGTTGTATGCACCAGCACTTCTTGCTTCCTTATGTTGTAGGCTATGCACCAATATACCCTTGTTGCTTCATTATTATCACTCCCTGTGATATATTAGTCCCGCGTCGGCTCGACCGTGTTCAGGGCGATACTGAAGGCGCCTGCGAAGTTTTGGCACTCTGCCAGCTAGGTGCATGATTGTTTCAACCAGGTCCGGTATCCGAACTGGGTGAGGCGGGGCTTTAGTTCTTTGTTGTATTTACCTGATATGGCATGTGTAACATTTTTCTGTCATCTCTGCATGCTTCGCTATCGTTATCGCACGTTTGTCGATGGAGCGGTTTCAGACCATACTAAATGTTCTGACCGCATTAGTGCAGGACAAAGCTCTGAGGACATCAGAAGACAGGGATTGATGGCAGCTGTATACAGCTCTACACAGGCTACATCGTAATTTAAATTTTAATGGAGAGTAAAACAAAGGGAGACCACCGTATAATCTGGTAAGTAGCATTATTTGATAGAACACCGGCACCGTAACTTCATATTGACGCGCGGCTAAACAAAGGCAGAGTACCGTAACTCAAGCGTGAGCGTTCCAAAACAAAGCCAAAGAGCCGTAACTTGTGTTACGGTGTTCTGCCTTGGTTTCTCATGGGCTTTTGGATGTTACGGTTAAGACAACCCATTATTTTCTCGAAAAAACAACGGATTTGACTCAAGTTACTTATCCACATGATAAAGGAGGTCTTGAATGTGCCAAAAATATAAATAACTCATTTTCGACCAAAAACGATGTTACGGTCTTTTGCCTTTGCACGGCAGTATTGTTTCCCGACACATCCATAATCATTAGGCTACTTTTGTCAGTGCTTTGCGGCGAGCTTTATGTGTGCTGAGCGCAAGGCATATATCCCGCATATATCCCGTAGCCTATATTTAATTCAATTCACATTTAATTGTATCGCATTTTTCACAATACATATCGTTTCAAAGCAGATTTACAGAAAATACATGTCTAAATTATAATTTAGAATGATCCGTTTCAGATCCATTTCAATTAATCTTCATTCAGTTTCATTGTTAAACAATGCATTAAGTTAAGGCAGAAACGATGAGCTCATTGAAGTAAAGAATACATGTTAAATGATTAGGAAACATAGAAAACTGTAGCATTGGTGCTTTTTTACAGACTCAAAATATGAGTGTAAAAAAGTCAACAAACTGAAAAAAATAAAAGTTTTTTTTTTAGGTAATGTTATATTGTTAAAACTGGTTTCATAAAAATTGGTATCGAAAAAGTATCGTCAAGGTATCGAAAATTTTGTCAGTAAGGTCGACCAGGAAGTTTTTTGACACAACAGGAAGTTGTTTTCTATAGATATGAAAATTCACTTGAATACAACTTTACACCTCAAGAAGACCCCAGGCTTTTGATCTCCACAGTTGGACTTTAGTGTACCTTTTGTGGTTTCAGGTTGTTTGCATACACTCTTGTAATGGGCACTCATTTGAGAGCTGAAATATAAACTTCCTCCAAACTTTACTGCTTAAGCCTATTCTTCTCCTTCAGCTCTCCGCCGGGGCTGTTGGATCCTTCTGACAAAACTTTTTACAACCTCAAACGGTTGCTAATCTTCAGCTCACTGTGACTCATCCTCTGTGTCTATGACATTTTCTCTTTGCACTTTGAGCCACAAAACCAGCCAACATCATTTAAGCTCACTCTAGCTCTGAGAAAAGCATCTAGTTACTCAGCACATCAAGGAAGGAAGGTTAACCAAAATTGAGCACCATGGTATTGTTTTGAGCCTCTCCCAGGTTGCGCAAGTAATCAGCTGACATTTAGGTTGCAGTGTGAGAGCTGATGCAGGAAGTAAGAGCATTGTGAATGTGCACTTATCTTAAGTCTTCTGACTGCTATGTGTTTTTCAGCAGATGATTTGGGTCATCATCACTATTATTCCTGGGAATTTTTCTTATTATGGTTCTTGGG
Organism: Gila orcuttii; assembly: GCA_026230005.1. Lineage (NCBI taxonomy): Eukaryota > Metazoa > Chordata > Actinopteri > Cypriniformes > Leuciscidae > Gila > Gila orcuttii. The sequence continues at coordinate 28,215,181 of JAPDVR010000003.1, forward strand.
AGCATTGTGTAGCTGTAAAGTGAGAACGGATGCCAGGTGGTGGGAGACAACTGAATCTTCCCTCAGGGAGCACATAGATCTCAAGTTTTGTGGTTTCCTCCTATACTCTTAAAGTTCTTGAAAATATGATCCAAGATGATGTGTATCATCTAATATGCAGTCTTCCTGAAAAACACTGATGCCTTTTGTGATGAACCACTATATATATATAAAAAAATATATAATATATATATATTTTTTCTGATACAAGTTAAATATTATACAGTAATAATGTAACTAAATGAATAAACACTTTTGCTGGACAATGGTGGCATATAATACAAAACATTAATATTTAATACATTTTTATATAGCACCATTCAAAGACGCTTTCAATACTGTTATTTTAATAAGTAATTTTAGAAATTTTGACAACCTAAGTTAACTAACTAGATAAAATAAATTAGGTGACAAATCAGCAGACTTTGCAATAACAGTGAATAAATACAGCACAGGAATCCAAATGTTTGAGTAGTGGTCGACCGATATATCGCCAAGGCTGATATATTGGCCGATATTTGGCATTTTTTAAATATCGGCATCGACCGATACGTTTATCTGATTGGCAAGGTGTTGGAAGCGGGACTTTTTTGACGACGCTCCAGACTTATATTTTGACGGGTGGCGCTCAGCGCCTGAGAAGAGAACGGCAGCGCCTGATCACACAGCGCTCTCACATTCTCTGTCTTCGTTAGTTTACGATCTCTGTCAGTCATATCTAACTAAAACTTTGTTAGACAGAACTGGTAAACAAAGAAAGTAAATGGTATGCGAAAAAGTAAAGCGTTGCTTTTATATTATTGGTAACAGAAAAGGCAAACAATCAGGCTAAAATACTTTATCATTTACTGTCAACATTCAACAAATGCGCATCTACATCATTTAAACAAATCTCTGAATATCTAATTAACATTTAATTTCACAAACCTTGCAGATTTAATCGAATCCAGCTGTGATATCTTGTGAAGTGTGCGTTTGTAGCATTCTGCATAAACGTGTTCCTGCGAGTGACGGTCGGTCTGTGAGAAGTGAGTGAATGCGAACAGAAGATCAGCTTCACACGAGACGCGATCGAAAAACTTTAAATCCTTCATTTTAAAATATGCTGTGCTATATCCAGTTGCCCACTGTCATATTCATATGGTTTTCACTGTGTGCTGTATGTAAAATTAGCGTTACCAAAAATATGATTACCAGTGTGCACGAAATTACCAGATTACTGAGTGCCCTGTTACAGTGTTTACTTCATTTTTATTCACGTATTCATATATTTTTAAACAATTACTTTGTGAAAAATACTGTAATAGGATTGCAGATTCAAGAAGTTGCCATCTAAAGTGTAAGCATGTTTATTTTAAAGATTTGTTTTCTAATTTATTTCTAATTTATTAAATATGGCTTAAAATGCATAAAAATGAATGTACAGTATGAATGAATGCTAAATTTTGAGTGGCAACTCAGAACTTACCTGAAAGGACAAGTGACAACTTGGCCTAAACACTCCATCTTCATTCTTCATCTGATGTTCATGTACTAAAATCCAGACAAAGATTTCCAGTTTGGTCTTTTGTCTAACCAGCGTGTACTTAATGAGGCGTCACATTGTTAATTGGTCTGTGTTCAATGCTGCATTTGTGCATTCCTATCTATGGTACCAAGTCCAACCCTCCACCTCATACTCTTATAGTTTCACCTGTACAATGTGTGCATCAATAAAGTAGTTCACTTCCCTATTACACAGTCATAAATGCAACAGTTAACCTAGAGAAGGTAAAGCATAAATGAGACTATCCAGCCAAAATAAACTATTTATAATGAACTATATTGTAAATACAGTGGATTGTTTGGCCTTTGTTAACTGCACTTTAACTATTATATACTTTTACAAGATGGCGGTACTTTCAACGTATCTGACATTCCTATCTATGCTTCAAAGTCCAACCCTCCACCTCATACTCTTATAGTTTCACCTGTGCATGAATAAAGAAGTTCACTTCCCTATTGTGCACACAGCAGGTAGACATGGCGAGCAAGGTTGCGGTTCGTTATGCGGATAACAGTGTAAGTTTGCTTTATTTCAGTTATGATTTATACTTATTTAAAAAGGTTATCTGATGAAAATTTGTAAATAGTCTCTTTAGTAAAGAGTTGAACTAGGCTCAAAAGTATCTTAAATTGTCACTACCGAAACAGTCATGACCGAAACATGCCATCATTATTTTGGTAGTGACAAAAGGGAACACATAATCATTTATTTGGGGGAAATAAACAAAATTTTAGTACAGTTGTGCAAATCATTAGTATCTTTTAGTAGTGTTTTAGTACACGAGTTAAAATTCTGAAATGTGATGTGGTCGCTACCAAAACATTACGGTCACTACAGAAAATGTGCCGTCATGTCCGAAACATGGATGTTTGGTCTAAAATAAAGTATACTGAATTATCAACTAAGATGTTATTTTAGTGTTTGGTTCAATGTATATTCAAACTAATGAATCCTTAACTTAATGACTTCTACAAAGTTATTGTTTATAAGTTATTGATTTACCTGTGATTTTTTTTTAAATGGCAAAAATATATATTTACAAGGTAGACCAAGGTGGTAAGATGTAAAGATGCTATAAGCCTTCTTATCAAATGATTAATTACTGTGTTTCGGTAGTGACAAATTTGGGGAGAGGAAAAATATTCCAAAACTTTCTGAAAATACAATATAATTAACTGCACAATTACCAGAAATGTGTACCTCGGATATTATACAATTTGCATACAACAAAATTTGTGGAAAAAGACAGCTTCTTTTCAAGACGTTTCCAACTATGACTTTGAACCATTTCTGTAGAATGGCCCATATAGGCTACTCTATAAAGAATAAGTTTGGGTATGTAATACTTGTATGCATTTAAATATTGGATTAGAATTGATGTATTATTTATAATTTATTCAATATAATTAGAAGTTATGTCCGTTATTTATTATTTCTTATGTACTTTATGTAAATTATAATTATACATTTTTATAAGGAAACGTAAGTTCAACATTAGCTTGTTTGGCTAATTTACTGCTCAGTATTGGAATGATAGTCAAAAGAGAAGTGAAATAAAGAAAAGCAGTCAAGTTTTGTTTCTGAGATCTTTTTTTCACTCGGACTTGAGAATGTATTTCCCTTTTCTTGTGTCCTTTTTCTCTCTATCCTTATCCAGCGTGCAAACCTGAGAGATATCGTGTAAAGAAAAGGTGTTGGTCTTTTTAGTCTCTTTGTCAGCACAAACCTCTGTGTGTAGATGTGGTAAACTGTGAGTGTGTGTTCCACAGCATATTGAGGTAATGTAGAGAGAAACGGTGTCCATGGGCTTTTGAGGTTTTCCTCTTTGAACGGATGCTCTCGCTGCTTTACGATCAACAGCCACTGATTTCTGTGGCCTTGACACGCTGGTAACAGACAGGGACCTTTCACTTCCTTGACATCTCTTATGTTTGTCTGTTTTGTTGATAAGACTGGGTTGCTAGCACAGACTGTCATCCAAACATTTTTCTTTTTGTGAATGTAACTATAGACCTTGATATGATATTTATGTCTGTTTTCAACAGCCGCTGAAGTACTTTCACTCTTTGAGTTCGCCTTTGTTTTGAACGGTTTATGAGGAAGGAACAAGGAAAAACAATATTTTGACTAGCTGAATGGACCAGTTTTGTTTGTTTTTGTTTCCTTGTGTCAAATAAGTTCTCAGTTCACTCTCTCTTTGTGTCCTGCAGGTCAACATGGCCCAGTGGAATCAGTTACAGCAGTTGGAGACGCGGTATCTGGAGCAGCTGTATCACCTGTACAGTGACAGCTTCCCCATGGAGCTGCGGCAGTTTCTGGCCCCCTGGATCGAGAGCCAGGACTGGTGAGTTGCCAGCAGTAGACAGGATATGACATAAGGGATAAGGACCTCTGCAATCTGGAGGTCTGCTTTTTTGAGCTGCAAGATTTAACATTTGTTGATTATTTTTGTGTATTTTTAAAGTTGCGATGAAACTGAAGTAGCGACAGATCTTTTCCGTGTTGTGATGTACATCCGAGTGTAACGGATTATCGAAAAAGAAAAAAAATGTAGGACGGAGGGACTTGGTTGTATGCATCAGTTGTTAATTGGATTTTGAGATGGAAGCATTACACTCAAAAATGAGTGCGAGTTTGCAGTCAACTCTGGAGGTTCAAATGGACTAAATGATTGGAGAAATTCAACATTTGTCCCAGAGAGGTCTGCTGATCGAGAAGACATTTAAGTCCTGTTTACACTGTTGTTAAGATGCATTTTAAGTTGATTGGTTCACAATAAGATCTATAACGTACATTTACAAAATAGAGTGAATATTATTTTCATGCTGACTTTTAAGAGTGCTATTTTAAAAGAGTCAGTTCCTGATGATTGCTTCTCGCAGAATGATTTTAAAGTCAACAGACTTCGAGATATTAATCACTTGGCCACACTCCTAAATGTTGAGTTTGGTAGTGAATGTTAACATAATCTTAGTTCCCGTGACCTGGGAGAACTCAAACCATTTGATAATGTCATTATGATTATTTTTTTTAGCTGGGTCTACTGGAGTTTACATTCGGTGGTAACTTCCTGCATTCTTCTCTTGTTACTTTGATCTAAAAATGTCACCCCTTAGTACCGTGTCAGCCCATCGAATGCCTGTAAAATAGAGTGTATAACTCCCTCTTTTAGACTTGATGCCTGCAGGGCCAAACAGCATGTTCTCAATGAAGAATCCTGCTGAAGATTCACCCGAGCCTCCTGGTCTTCGCTTCTGAGTTTCCCATAACTTCCTTATTCTTAGAATCATCTGTGGTGATGCCACTCCCCTGCCCGTAATCAGTGTGAATATCTTCTTTATGATTCTGTTGTGGACTATAACATGACACTCTGAAATGACTCATGTCCGGTTTCATCTTCTCATTAGTTTCTGTATCACAGCATGCATCTTTAAATGGAGAGGTAAATGTAGTCAAGAAAATTAATTTGTGTCAGTATATTTAGTTACTGAACTAGTGAAGTAGGCTATCCTATACCCCCTTTCAGTACATCAGGAGTCCCTAGGGGACAGCATTGCACTTAGAAAACCTTTGAGTCGTGGTGTATTACGTGTAAGTGATATAATGCTGAAACTGAGATGTATCTCTTTAAAGTCATCTTAAAGTCAACATTGACAATTGGATTATTGCAGCGTTTTTTTATAAATGATTTATCCGTGCACATAATTTTTTATTAAATTCATGTGACCTCGTAATCTTTAATCAAAATAACTTCCCCTCCCCGCAGTGACATCACTCCTCTTCTCTGATGACGTGTTTACTGGTGCGAGGGTGGGACGACCTGTCACTCAAATAAGATCACAGCAATATGGCAATGACAATGATTCAGTCAATTACTAGTGGACAAAATCAAGTCCCGCCCTGCGTTTTCATTCGAATATACATCACAATAGGGAAGACAAGATGATCGCCACTTCGTTTTATGTTGACTTTAATGCTCAAATGGTTTGGCCATGGGACCCACATTTGTAGGGCCCTATAAAATACGTTTTATTTTTTTCCAAATTCCGTTTTATTTTTTCCCAAATTCCTTTTTTCCGTTTTAATTTTTGCAAATTCCGTTTTTTCCGTTTTAATTTTGGGGAATTCATTTTTTATTTTTTATTTTTTTTACCCTTTACTGTTATTTTAGTCGTAAAAAGAGTGTGCTTTTAATGTTAATGATTAAAATGTAGACAAATAAAACAGGAATGACCTTAAATTTATTGAGGTAACAAACATCACATTTACTTTTCAAGACAAATACTGCATGATGCAAACACTGCACTCGAAGTACTTCAGGTAACAACAAAATATGAATGGTTATGAGCTTTAAATTGTCCAGTAAAATAAATTATATCAGTTTATATAAGTTTAAATAAAAGTCACACTCAGTCTCTCTCTCGCGCACTGTAAAGCGCGCTCTCAGACACACTCGGTCTCTCTCGCGCACTATCGAGTGCGCTCTTGGACACACTCGAGCTGTGTCTGAAACCGCTCCTTATCCACTAAATAGTGCACTATATCGGGTGTCGGCCATTTTGTAGTGGTGTCCGAATTCTGAGTGAATAACATCATTCCCTACATTCATTCACTACTTTTACCCACAATCCTCTCCGAATTCGAGTGTACATTCGATGTACACTTGCTGAAGCACTATTTCCCACAATCCAATGCGGAGAGAACTGAGCACGCATGAAAGTGCAGAGCGAGCAAGTTTAAACCATGGTTTAAACCAGAGATTACAGCTTTCTTATTCCTGCTTTAACATTTATTGCATGATAGTTTTATTTTTTTTAATTAATCATTACTTGACATTATTACAATATTATATAGATGAATTTTAAAATTAAATGAAATTATATTTATAAGGTAAATTATATAGATATGCATGTAATTTTTAAATTAAAATATATTATTTAGGCATTAACACAATATAATGTGTTTTACTAACAGCCAGGTGTTTTGATAATTTGTGCCATTGTTGTTAACTCGTTAAACTGTAAAGAGAGAGAGATGATAATTTTGTGGATGATTTGAAAAATATCCGTTAATCATCTGTAGGAAGCGTATTCATTCGAATATAATAATGGTCGCCTGAGGGCGCTCAGCGACCACGTCATCTGTGAGTGTGAGAGTATTATTTCAATCGATGAAACCATAGACATCATATAGATAGACGCCCTATCGATCGCTACTGCCTATTGGCGCAGACGAGCCGTGGGGCCGCCATCTTAAACCGGTCACCCGCTCCGCTCAGTGTAATCTGTTTGGCAGGTGCAATGAGCTGTCAGCGCATTTAACTAATCATATCTCACTGAATACCGAACTGATTTTCACATGGGTTTTTTTTGCTGCAAAGGTCATACACGTAGCTACGATACAGGACACATTGAATACTTTGTTCACAAAATACAACCAATAGTACGGTAATGTTAAATGATAAATCTTACTTGTGAAAAGTAATCCCCGAGTGATGGTCTGCCGATTTGAGCAGGAATATGCTGCACAGTGCTCTGGCATCTACTGCTGCTATGCAACGCAAATAGGAGTATGACCGGTTTAAGATGGCGGCCGCATTTCTTGCGCTGCAGCGGCCAATAGGGCATCTAGCTCTATATGATGTCTATGGATGAAACTACAAAGCTGGCACGGAGGTATATATAATTATAAAATAAAGTCATTATGATTGTTATTGTTGTTAATATTATTTTATAAAGTAAGTAACGTAAGATAAAAGAAGTTTTATCACTATGTGTGACGAAGCCTTTTCTGCGACAGCTCCAGCTCTCCGACGCACAGTGTAACGTTAAACGTCAGCGTCCGAATTCACTCACTTCATTTCGTTCGCTCCTTGCAGATATAGTGCACTCAACTGCCATACACTTATAGGGATTAGTGAATGAGTGAACGAGTGAGCGGTTTCGGACACAGCTTCGGTCTCTCTCTCGCGCACTGTCGAGCGCGCTCTTGGACACACTCGGTCTCACTCGCGGAGTTCGCTTCGCTTTTGTCCAGTCCGGAGCGCCTCGGCGTGCACGGAGGGGAGGGGTTGTGTGTGTGTGTATGTGAGAGAGACGCGTGAGTGACAGAGACGGAGGGAGAGCAGGGAAAGAAAATGCAACTGAAAGAATACGCTGCATGTTTTAAATAGCGTTAAAAAAAAGAATAACGAAACGCAATATGTGGCGGCCAGTGTTGATTCTGTGGCGCACCGCCACAAATTAGTCTATGTGTGGGAAACACTGCATAAAAGTCACGTGGGAACTGCTCGGCTCGGTAATGAGGGCTTAGCGTCAAGTTTCTTTACTTTTTCGCCGACGAAAGCAGAGCCGTGGAGAGCCGCTTCGCCATGCTTTCATTGTTTTGAAGGGAGAGAGGCAGCTGAAATGACGGGAGGGGTTGTTGTGTCGCCCAGATTTGCTTCCCCCGGTCTGCATTTTCCTCAGACATGCGTTCTTCTCCCACACAAAAACAGATTTTCACTCCAAATATGTAAAATTCCGCGAAATTCCACATTAACATTAGATTCCGCGTTAATTTGCCAATTCCACGATTCCGTCCGTGATTCCGTGATCGCGGAAATTATAGGGCCCTACATTTGCTGTTGCAAATGAAGAGCACAGTATAACAATCTGACAGGACAGGAAGTTTCTGAAGTGAGAAAATTTAGCATTTTGAAACCAGTTATGAAAATAATGTTAGAATAATTACATTGATCAAGTCACCTTTATTTATACAGCGCTTTTTACAATACAGATTGTTTCAAAGCAGCTTTACAGAGATAACAGAAAAATAATGTTACAATAATATTGTTAAATATAAAATTAAATGTCCCCAACTAAGCAAGCCAAGAGCCAATGGTGACAAAGGCAAAGAAAGGTGACAGTGGCAAGGAACCAAAACTCCATCAGGTGACAGAATGGAGAAAAAAAACCTTGGGAAAACCAGGCTCAGTCAGGGGGCCAGTTAACGAACAGTGTATGATTACGATTCAGGCAGCATTACAGGTTAGAAGTCAGATTGGATCGGAACATTATGGATCGGTTCATCTGGTTGAAGATCGGAGTCATCACGCGCGTATGGAGACGAGTTTGTTGAGGATCAGTGCCGATGGCTGTCGTGTCGATGAGGCCTTCACAGGGGAGAGTCTAGTTGACACAATCTCTGCTGACACTTCAGGAATGCGTTGTGGTCGTGTCCAGGCGCAAGTCCACCATCTGATCTGGATACGGCCCGGGTCCGGCTGATTACTGTTAACCTCGGAATAAACAGAAAGACTAAAATTAGCGTAGATGCCATTCTTTTTATGATGTAGCGAGTACATCAGGTGTTATAGGAAGTGTTCCCGATTCCGGCTGACCTAATTTATGCAGCCTAATATAAAATATAACCTAAAACATTTAATTTGACCGCCTGTACTGAATTAGGACAAAGCGTTTTTCTCTGGCATGCTTACAAACTGCGTCTGACAGAAGAGTCAACAGCATTCATGCACGTCTTTTAAAATAAAAGTCTCGCATCAGAAAAACATTTATAATTTTATTTGTTGTTTCTTTGACTACACACTCCGCGACCCACTCAAATCGGTCCGCGACCCACCAGTTGAGAAACACTGCTTTAATGCATACTGCTTTTTTATTTTAATAGATTAATGATGCATCTTTCCTTTGAATTTTTCTAAACTGAATATTGCTGAATTTTGTGCTGTTTGTTGGAAATTCCAAAGTCTTTGTCCTTCACATGGCCATCTCATGAACTCAATTTCTTTAGTTAATGTTATTGAAGTAAACACACAACAATACAAATAGCCCTCGGCATGTTTGGTTTGTCATTACAGGCAGTGTCATAGAACTTTCTGAATGGATTGTTTGTTTGAGCACACAAAGGGACAAACAATGATAATGAAACCAGTAATTTATTGATTAAAAACTTCAGGTCAAAGACTGGTGGCGATTGTTGTGCTTGTAAACCAACCATTGTTTATGTAGATATGGAGAAACAGTCCTCACCTTACGTGTTATTAAATTTGAGGTTGTCAAAGAGAAGCTAAAATAAGCGTGGCACATATATGGCTGGGTTGTATGATGGAACTGTTTGACAGTAAAGAACCAATAGATTTTGATGTATTTTTTTATACCAGAGTAGATAATATAAATATAAATATATATATATATATATATATATTCATCCATCCCATTTCATGCAAATAACTGCATCATAACATATATATATATATATATATATATATATATATATATAGCTTAATATCAATTTTTTGTCTTATTGCTTACCTTAGGCACATAAATGGATATTATGCAGGGCCCTTGTTGGCACTGGAAAATGTGCAAATGTGTATAATGCTAAATTGGCAAAAGCTAAAGCGACTGAACCAACCGTTAGACATTTATATATCCAAAATTTTAGTCTGCTCGGACAAAGCATTGCTTTTTTGGTGCTATGATATTATCTTGATCTTTTTAAATTCATTGCTGATGTGTAGTGGATAGCGCAATGACTTGTTTCTTTGCTGCTGGATGAGGTCAGCAGTTTGGAATTTTTGCTAACAGCAGAACAAGTGAGATCATGTGTCTGACAATTACAGCAAGCTGCACTGTCACACACCTGCACAAGACTACATATGACTTTCAGAATACTCACTATTTGTCAGTTTTTGCAGTTTGACATCTTTAGACAAATACAAATGTCTGAATAAAGCTTTGGTTAGCATAGGTTTGGAGTGATATATAAATATACATTAAACTCATATTGGCCATCCACTAACTAAAACCCTATCCTAGTTTGAAGAGTGCTCGAAAAGACTTGGTTATCGAACTGCAATATAACAGGGTTCGTATTTATTTATTGGAACTTACCGTATTAGATGTTGCTTATTCTATAAATAATGGCAGGTCTAATTATCAAGTGCATGAATGGAATGGAGGAAGCTGTGCATTACCTATCACATGAGCCATTTGCTTCTGTCCGCCACAGGGCATATGCAGCCAACAAGGAATCTCACGCAACGCTTGTATTCCATAACCTGCTGGGTGAGATTGATCAGCAGTACAGCCGCTTCCTGCAGGAGAACAACGTCCTGTACCAGCACAACCTGCGGCGCATCAAACAGCACCTGCAGAGCAAGTATCTGGAGAAGCCCATGGAGATCGCCCGCATCGTGGCCCGCTGCCTGTGGGAAGAGCAGCGTCTGCTGCAGACGGCCACCACTGTGCAGCAGGTACACACACACACACACACACACACACACACACACACACACACACACACACACACACACACACACACACAGACACAGAGAGACGAATGCTGTATTTACTCATGGGTGAGATTTCAGATTTGTTGCACTTCTATGGTAAATAAATTCCACCATACAAAGAGTGAAAATTAGTTGACTTTATTAAACGTTCCATCTAGATTTCATTCATAAATAAATAATTTGTTAAAATACACATAGTATCCTTATATTTGTATTCACCAGGCCAGTTTTCAGGTCCTTTCAAGTCAAACACACTTTGCTTGGAAATGGATTCTGCTTTGTAAGGGCATATGTTTAGATTTCTGTTTCTTTAATTTCTTTCTCTTCTGTAGGATGGCCAGGTTGCCCATCCCACAGGCACTGTGGTGACAGAAAAACAGCAGATACTGGAACACAACCTGCAGGACATCAGGAAGAGAGTACAGGTTAGTACATCAAATCACACTTTAATTGAAAATCATTGGTTTGTTTTGTTCACAATTAGAGTTACACATACATTCCACAAACCATCTAGCAACCCCTTATTGCCCAAGTTTAAAAGGCCTTTATTTAATATAGGGTCTCATATTTTGTCCTTTTTGGGGTACACCCTCTCACTCATTTAGCTGCCTTACTCTTTCTATACAGGATATGGAGCAGAAGATGAAGATGTTGGAAAATCTGCAAGATGATTTTGACTTCAACTACAAAACTCTTAAGAGTGCTGGAGGTATGATGAGTACATGTTGCTGTCTTTTTTTTTTGTCCAAAATCTCTTAACTAGTCTTAATTATCACTGAAAAAAATTGCTTAAAATCTATTTCACCATGCAGAGTTGTCCCAGGACCTGAATGGAAACAGCCAGGCAGCAGCTACCAGGCAGAAGATGTCTCAGCTGGAGCAGATGCTGAGCGCTCTGGATCAGCTGAGGAGGGTGAGATTCAGCACAAAATACGGCTTTGACTTCTTGAATCTTGAAAATAATGACCAGTAACTTTTACATAATTTACAAATGTGTCAAAAGTTTGCTCTCTGTTTTGCAGCAAATAGTGACTGAGATGGCAGGGCTGCTGTCTGCCATGGACTTTGTGCAAAAGAATCTGACAGATGAAGAACTGGCCGACTGGAAGAGGAGACAGCAGATCGCTTGCATCGGAGGACCACCGAACATCTGCCTGGACCGCTTAGAGACATGGTACACAGTCAGTTCACAAACAGTCGTGCCTTTGAATCACACCTTTTTTAATTCCTTCTTTTCAATTTTTACCTTTCAGGATCACCTCTTTGGCTGAGTCACAGTTGCAGATAAGACAGCAGATCAAGAAACTGGAGGAGCTTCAACAGAAGGTCTCGTACAAAGGAGATCCAATTATTCAGCACCGCCCTGCTCTGGAAGAGAAGATCGTAGACCTGTTCCGCAACCTTATGAAGAGGTTTGAAATCACCCACTCATGTGTTAAACTGTTAAAACAACTGAAACGGGATCTGATCAATGGTGTTTTCTCTGTGGTGCGCTTGTCTAATTGCAGTGCATTTGTTGTTGAGAGACAGCCTTGTATGCCCATGCACCCTGACCGACCCCTTGTCATCAAAACAGGAGTTCAGTTCACCACCAAAGTTAGGTGGGTAAACACAAAGGTGAATCATGAAGTAAGGAGGTCTAGACACAAATTGTGAACTTTTCCCCCTTCTCTCTTTCAGGTTACTTGTGAAATTCCCAGAGTTGAATTACCAGCTGAAAATCAAAGTGTGCATTGACAAGTACGTCTCACTTCCTGTCTATGAAACGAAATGATTTTGAGTCATATTTTGACATGCCAATTGACATTTTTTCCACCTATGTCCTGCAGGGAATCGGGTGATGTGGCAGCCATTCGAGGGTGAGTTCTGAGGTTAAAAAAAGATGCCATTTCCATTACCGTTTTCACATGGTTATTTGTAGTTATAGACCAATTTATGGGCCAGATTTTTGACATTATTCATGGATAATTAATGTATTATTATTATCAGCTTATTTTAAGTAAACAGCTGTGTAAAATAAATATTTCAGCCATTTTGTAGAAGTTTCATTTCTATCATTAAATTATATTGAACAGTTACAGGGAAGTATCTCTCTTGTTTGTACCTTAGTTGTTGCATTACACAGTGTTCTGGTTCTGTTCCGCCAGTTCACGCAAGTTTAACATCCTTGGGACCAACACGAAGGTGATGAACATGGAGGAATCCAACAATGGCAGCCTGTCAGCAGAGTTCAAACATCTGGTAAGCTTAGCCAATATGCCAATATGTTGTTGTTTTTTCAAAACCGAATGTTCTCTTGACTTTACGCTGTTATTTAATTCTTAGTAAATAAGTACACTAACTTTTGAAACAACTTTATTAGAGGCAAAATTGATTGTTGACTGTGAGAGATTCATAATTTGCATGAGCTAGACAAAATCATTTTCACACTCAATAAATGGCTTATTTCATTCTTTCTTTAGATAATCATAGTTAAAATATCCTCTTTCATAAGAATCAACTCCTGGGACATAAAGTGCCTCAACAAAATTTCTCAATATAAAATATAATTCATTGAATGTCCCATACAAGCTTCAAGAAGACTGGATCAGCTGTTGACTGTATGTTGCTTGAAATGCATTATAGTCCTGACTATAGTTCTGTCTTTCAGACTCTACGAGAGCAGAGATGTGGCAACGGAGGCCGAACCAACAGTGACGTAAGGATTTGTATAATTAGCATTGTTACAGTTTTTAGTTTTATTTAGGGCTTCTATTGATGAAGTCAGTGAAAGCACCTAAGCTTTGCCCTCTGAACTACAGGCATCTCTGATAGTGACCGAAGAACTTCACCTGATCACATTCGAGACAGAGGTCTACCACCAAGGACTAAAGATCGACCTTGAGGTGAAAAACTACACATAAACCCTTCTGGTGGCAGCAGCACTGGATTAGTTCATCTAAAAATGACTCTTTCATTTTTATCAAGAATTTAGAGTAAAATAAAATGTCAAACATGTCTTATCGTGACAGGATTCCTGTCACAAAGACAGTGTCCTATGAGCTGTATATCAAATCATAATTTTATTAAACCCTCATTGCTAATTAAGTCCATCACACTGCTACTGATGATTGATTCAGTGTATTAAAAGCCAATAAGGTCATTTTAATACACTGTTGCCATGGTACCAGCAGTAGGAGGATATTAATATGTTACCAGGCAGCGTGTCCTCGGGTAATCTGTCTCTTATCAAACCCATAACTGCGCACAGCGCTGCCTAGATGCTTATTATGAGTTGATAGAGTACACGCAAAATCATTCCTTTTCTGTGGATGGACACAGTAGGGTCAAGTTACATACCTACACACGTTAATTAAACGAGATCATTTAAGCCGTTCAGCTCTAATTGCTTAATAATTATTCAACCTCAGGTCTATATTTCCAGTAATCAGATTTCTAACAGAGTGGGCTGTACAAAAATAGCAGGATTTGTTATTGTAAATTATAAATAAATGTCTTTATCTCTGTCCAGACGCACTCTCTCCCAGTGGTGGTCATCTCTAATATCTGTCAAATGCCAAATGCATGGGCGTCCATCCTGTGGTATAACATGCTGACCAACCATCCCAAGGTTTGAAATGGATCCACAGCAAGACATACTTACTGTTAGCACAAGAGGTTTTTCAGTATAAGAATCATTTTCTTTCCCCCCCTTTTTTTCACAGAATGTGAATTTCTTCACCAAACCTCCAGTGGGAACGTGGGATCAGGTGGCTGAGGTGCTCAGCTGGCAGTTTTCATCCACAACCAAAAGAGGACTTACCATTGAGCAGCTCACCACATTGGCAGAGAAACTTTTGGGTGTGTGTGTGTGTGTGTTATTTAAACCTGGAAATAAATAAACAATATGCTGGAGGATTTTGACAAAAAACTTCTCTCAAATTGTTATGCTTATATAGGTCATATATATATATATATATATATATATATATATATATATATATATATATATATATATATATATATAAAATCAGTGGTTTCCGTATTATTGATCACATGATTTTAAATTGCTGAAACGTGCCTCTGAACATGCACTACAGATCAAATGTTTGGGGTCAGCAAGATTTGTTAATGTTTTTGAAAAGTCTCTAATGTTCACCTAGGCTGCATTTATTTGATCAAAAATACAGTAAAATAGTTATATTTTGAAATATTATATCAATTTAAAATAACTATTTTCTATTTTAATATATTTTATTATGTAATTTATTCCTGCGATGGTAAAGCTGAATTTTCAGCATCATTACTCCAGTCTTCAGTGTCACATGATCCTTCAGAAATCATTCTAATATGATGATTTGATGCACAAGAAACTATTATTATTATTATTATAATAATTATCAATGCTCAAAACAGCTGTGCTATTTCATATTTTTGTGTTTACATATATTTTCATTCAAATTAATAGCATGAAATTATGTTTTATTAACAAAGTTTGAGAGGAGCAAAGTCAAGACACACGTCACCTTTATTTATATAGTACTTTTTACAATACAGAAAAGAAAAAAAAATCTTACTGACCCAAAACTATTTTTCTCTTGCTCTCTCTGTGTGATAATACAGTATATATCTTAAAATTCTTTGTGCATCTCGGTTTAATTACGCATTTCTGATTTTGTCTAGGTCCGTGTGTAAACTACTCCGGTTGCCAAATCACATGGGCCAAGTTCTGCAAAGTATGTTTCTATAACAACTTTTTGTTCCCTGTCCTGAGTTAATTTTAGTGCAAATCAGACCAGCTGATCCAGTTTCTGTCAGATTTCCGTAAACATTGCTGTTCTGTTTCTGTTTGTGATTCGCAGGAGAACATGGCAGGAAAAGGCTTCTCATTCTGGGTGTGGCTAGACAACATTATTGACCTAGTGAAGAAATATATTTTGGCTCTATGGAATGAAGGGTGAGAACTCCTGCTGCACTCGTTGTGTGCGTCCATGCGGTATTTATAGTTCATTACATCAATCACTGCCTGGGTGGTTACATCAAGCTCTTGTGTGCGTCAGGTATATTATGGGCTTCATCAGTAAAGAAAGAGAGAGGGCAATCCTGAGTCCAAAGCCTCCTGGGACATTCCTGCTACGCTTCAGCGAAAGCAGCAAAGAGGGAGGAATTACCTTCACCTGGGTTGAGAAGGACATCAATGGTGAATGCATTTCCATGTACATGTCAAAAGTGTCAGTACTTCGGTACCAAGTCAATGTTGAAATAAAAGTTTTATAAATGTTTTTACCTTATTTATTTTTTCTGTAGTTGTATAGTTGAATATGTGAAGCATTTGTGCTCCTGTATGTATGTGCAGGTAAGACCCAGATCCAGTCAGTTGAACCATACACTAAGCAGCAGCTCAACAGCATGTCTTTCGCTGAGATCATCATGGGCTACAAGATCATGGACGCCACCAACATCCTCGTCTCGCCGCTGGTCTACCTCTACCCCGATATCCCCAAAGAGGAGGCGTTTGGCAAGTACTGCCGCCCCGAGGCCCAGCCTGATACCGAATTCCCTGACCCTGGATGTGGTGAGTGTCCTTTGCGGGAATAGAATTAATTCTGGCTTAGAATAACATCTGTCTGTTGCTTGGCAAAAGTGTGTCTCATTTCATTCTCATTTATCTTGGAGACTATTTTTGTATTGGAAGTGCAGTGAAAGGGTGTGGTTTACCAGAAACGTTCTCCATTTGAGGAAATCATCTAAGAATAAGAGAAGAGAGAATGCAAAATCTTGATTTTATTCTTTGGTTATTTTGATCCCAATTTTTTTTTATGCTACTGTACGAAATTAAATACTTTTATTCATAAAGGACACATTAAATTGATCAAAAGTGACAGTGAAGACTTTTACATTGTTATTGTTCTTTTCTTTTGAACTTCCTGTTTAATAACACGGCGATTGTTTTTCTTTTAGTAATTCAGCCCTACCTGAAGACCAAGTTCATCTGTGTCACCCCGTAAGTAGCTTTGCTTTCTTCCTCACCTCAGTATGTGTGTGAATGATTGATCTTGCTGTAGTCTGTTTTCTCTCTCTGTCCTCTTGTAAACTTTGAAATCTCTGGTGACTCTTCAGGCAGGAGCACATGCAAAGTACTCCTCTCAGTTTTCTTTACAACATGGATCAGGGATGTAGCCACTACTGAATCCTCCAAGGAGCCTTCACACCATCCTTTAAACCACAATCTTGCACAAGAAGACAGAAAGAGAGAGAAACCATGCTTTAAAAAGCACATGATCAACAAAACAGCTAATTAAAGGAGGTTCAGGCTTACTGTTGTCATTAGCATGTATTAAGTGCACAACTTGAGGTGAACTGTTCTGTAAACACTTTGTAGCCATGTGAGAGTTTTTAAATTGAATACATTTAAAAAAGAATAATGTAGAAATCTAATTTAAAAAATCAAAATGAAGAAATAAATTTCCACTGTTAACATGAAATAACAATTGACGCTATTTACCTTAATATGCGTTCCTGGACGATATTTTGAACAATTTCTTGTTTTCAGTGTAGATTATTCCAAATAATGTTTTGTCTTTTGTAATCTTTCATATTCCTATATTTTTTATTTATATCCATATTAGACTTTCAAAATATAACTTGCTGTGCCTCTGAAACGGCACCAGATTTTTGAATGTTTTTTTTTATGTTGACTTTAAAATAATGAGAGCAATGGTTAATGGACATGGTATATAAACTGTGATACATCAAAATGTACAAGCCATGTTAGGTAACAAGCTTGGCTACAAGAAAAACATTTGGATGGAATAAAACCTGCTTAAAACTCAGTCTTACTTGAATCACAAATGCTTTCTGTCTTTGTAGAGAGGTTGGATTTACTGGAGGTCATGTATGTACGAGCGTGTGTGTGCATGTGTGTTAGGCAGGCTATAAACTGACCTCTCTCCATAGGTGTCCTTCTGTCTTCATGGACTTCCCGGACAGTGAGCTGCTTGGGAACGGCTTCCCTGGGTAGGCACTAGGGAGCTGCTCTATGTGTGTGTGTATGAGACGTGTGGTCAAACAAACTCCTGTATTTGTCTACTAACATAGATCATTCCTTTTAACATCTCTAGAGCTTGACCAAGGGTCTGTTTACTCACTTCATCCCTTTATAATGAGGTCTGGATGTCACTGGAACTTTTGAACAAGTTAAAAGGCTGGAATGGATGTTGTTCATGTCTCTGAATCTCAGTTTTGTGTTGGTGAACTAGTTCTGCTGTAAACAAGGGATTTTTTTTTTATTCATTTCTAAGGTCACAAGCTAACTTCTGTATCAGTATGTAAAATATTGTAACTAAAAAAAGTGTTTACCTTCTCTCCATGTTCATTTCTTTTCCCCATTTTCCAGTTTTTTTATTTTTTATTTCCCCCCTTAGAGGAGAGTGCTATGATGCGTTTTATGTGATGTTTAAATGGTTTGGTCCCTCGGTATGTTTAACAATGATGTCTCCGAGACTCATGTCACACATGTGACCCTTATTATGGTCGTGTCCAAAGAAAATTTCAATGTATCCCCAATATGATGATAAACACTTTGCCCAACCTGAATGTGGCAAGATCGGAGAGAGGGAAGACAAGGATACTGAGCAACAACCACACAAATTACCTCACTAGATGTAGCACATCCACTAATAACTGTTGTCACTGTTTATATCACATCACACTGTATTTCTGAACCAGTGAGGTCTATAATACCTGTGGCTCTGTTGCCGGCCGGCCACAGGACCATCTGGGGATATACAGATTTATCACATTATTTAACATTAATTATATAGTTTGAGATTTATGTTTTGCTTGCAAAAAACATACATTGCTTGCTACTTCTGAATGGCTGTCAATGGAGAAAGTTAGTTGTGACATCTCATCTACCAAAAGAACCATGCTAACCAAACCTCAGCATCTGCAAGAATATTATCTGCACTCTTTTGTGCTCCGCATCCAGAGTTTATTAAAAAAAAATTCAGGATAGGGGAATTCAACAATAACTAACATAACTTCCCCAATGGGTTACATCTCTATTAGCAAATTCACATTTTATGAGACTCCAGATTAAAGAAGCAGTCAAAATCTGAACAAATGAAATGTAAAATTTGGAGATGTTCTTTGCTTGTGTGGTAATAAATGACCACATCATCTAGCGTTTGCTCGTGATGCTGTGAGATAGTCAGGGCTTTTAATGATCCAGGAAGAAAAACAAGTTTTTGGCTTAAACTTTTATTGGCAATCTTTTGAAAGTGCTCTTATCTTTGGCAGCGAGTTTTCCGGATTGGTCCTGCTAATGGCATGAGAAAGTGTTTCTGGAAAAACACTTACAAAGTCTAATATGGCTACAATGGTTTAGTATAAAAATACTGTAAAGCTCCCTCACAACTCTTATACCCTTTCTCATACTTGCAATATGAGCCGAACGTAGCACTCTTAAATATAATATGTGCCTAATGTTTTTAAAGACCAATAATTTTGTTCTTGAGCAGCCTGCATCTCAGGACAGGTATATTGATATAGCATTTGATGTGAAATTTTACCACCTTTTGTTTTAAATTACACTGGTTAAACCAAATTTTTTTTAGTATCACTTTTTGTTTGAGATCTCCTCTAGGCAGAAAATACACGCATCAATTATCGATTCCATGAAATGAACAACGCCTGGTTTAATTTTCCATCAACCTGACATACTAGACATGATCAACAACTAAATTTCTTGAGTGATCTGAAAATACTAGTTTGACATTTGAATCATTTGATGTATTGTTTGTGAGTTCATGACCACTTAACCACAAGTATGAACTCTTGCCTTTTCCATTGCCGTTGGATCAGACTTCTGCACCTCTGCTAGTGTTTTAAGTGCAGACTTCAGGTTCAGAGGTTTTGTGCTTGTTCTCTTGTCTCAACACAAGCAGGAAATAGTGTAGAAATGCAGCTTTACCTAAACAAACTGCCCGTATGAGCTGTTTGTAGTGTTAACAAATAGGCATGGGTGAACTTTGCCCTCTGGTAAACCATTCGCCAGGTTCAGACTTGATACTTCAATGGGTAGCTGAGCAGAACACCATAGAAGAGGTCAGATTTTAAGTAGGCTATGATATGCAGTATGTCAGTATTTATTCAGTAAATTCAGCCACCTATAAAAAACTAAAAGGCATAAAGCATGTTTCTCTATCAATGGCCATTCTAAAGTAGCCATGTATTCTCACAATTTTTTTTTTGTTTGTTTTGTTTTGCAAACATATGAATGGCAAAAATGTAATGGTAGTACAGTAGCTTTTCCATGTTGTAATTATAGAGTGATCAATACCACAACATTTACGGCTCAGGTGGAAAGGACGGGAAATAAAAGTGGACAAGCAACAACTACAACTTCAGATTGACATTACATCACAGCTTGTCAACTATGTAGTAATATACATTTTCAGTGCACGGTGTTGAATCCACTGCCTCTAACACCTGACTGAGTTGTCAAAAATCTCTTAAAGGTATAGTTCACCCTAAAAAGAAAATTCCATCATTTGCTCACCTTTATGTGGTTCCAACCCCATGACAACTATGGAGCCCTTTGGCTTCCATTGGATGGACAAAAAGACAGACATTTCTCAAAATATATATGTTATTTTCCACAGTATTAAAGTAATTCAGGTTTGCAACGACATGGTTTCATTTTTTTTGGCTGAACAATCCCTTTAAGTTACCTAATATTACGCAAGTGATGCTCGTGTGTGACTTTGAGTGTGGGTATGTGTGTTTAGGTAAGTCGTGTGTTTATGATACATGTGAATATTGTAGTGTAGGTTAACTCATGATGTGGTGAATGAACTTTCAGATCTTTCTAAATCATGACGTCTATATGTGATGGTAGACGTAATGATTGCTTGTGTGTCATGTCTAATGTACGCTGCCTTTCTTTTGCAGGACTAACTCTGGCAACACAAGTGATTTGTTCCCGATGTCCCCTCGTACACTCGACTCTCTCATGCACAATGAAGCCACGGAGGCCAATCCGGGACCTCTCGGTGAGTCACATGACAAATTTCAACAGCTTTCTCAAAATGTGCTGCACGTTAACGCCTTGCCATAATTACCATCATTTCGAGATGACAAAAAGTGACGTTCTCGGACTGGGAATTCTGCATTTTTAATCCGACATTTTTAAGCCTACAGTATGAAGAAATCGTCTTCTTTTTTTTTTCTCAGACATTTTAAGGTCTCATAATACTTCTGTTTAATAGTGTTTCTGTTCCCCCCCCCCCCCCCCCCCTCCCCAGAATCCCTCACTCTGGACATGGAGTTGAGCTCTGATCATCCCTCACCCATGAGAGAAGGGTTTGCAGCCTCAGCAATCTCAGATATGGACACCTGCCGAAATGCTTAGGTTTCCAACATTTTAGTTTTGTTATTTTTTTTTGTTATTTACATAGGGAAAAGTAGTTGTCATGTACATAATGTGCTTAGGTGCTAGAGCCCTTTTCTCTCTCCGAGCCAATTCTTTTCTTTTCAGTTTTCACAGGCACAAGCGTGCAAACGTGCTAGAAAGTTAACTTTTCATTCTCATATCAACATTGATAATACTGAATTGAACTCATTCTTTTTTAAATGGTTAAAATGTACTTTTTTTTGTCTTTTCTTACAAGAGCATGAGGCATTCAAGACCAATAACAGGAGGTTTTAGCTTTTTTGGCCTTAAAATAAAGATTATATAAAAGTTTTTCAATATGTTTAATTGCAGACATTTGGCCATGACTTTCACTTGTATTGCAGTGTCCACTGGTGTTAGTAAACATGAAACGTATTTTGATCTTTTAGCATAGCATATGACCAGTGAATTCTTCATTCTTTATGTTGATCTTTTGAAATGAGTGTGAAGGGGAGTAAACTTTACAGTAGTATTGATAAGCAGTACTTTGAAGCTGCCAAAACTCGGCACGATCTTGTACCGTGTTGAACATAAACTTCAAATCTGTACAGAATTATCATTTATGACCAGATGATGCGTTTGTGCATGCAGGTCTATAATGTCCATTTTAGCTTCTGGTTTATATAAATATACTGTATTTTAACGTTTTACTGAAAAATATTTGACTCTTTTATTGGATTTCTTCAGGAAGTGAATGGAAGAATATATATATATATATATATATACACACATTACGCAGATGAGAAAATGTGATATTTCCACCATATTACAGTGTCCTAGATGTGATGTTTATTGCGCTAACTTAGACAGCAAGCAAATCTTGCACTATAATTGTAACAATTAGATGGTGAATCTTATATATAGAGAGACACATTCATACATGCACATATATACAGATATTTATAATTTTGTTCAATTCACTGATCTGTTGTGTCGTCATGTAAGGTAGCGCTTCAAATGGAAATATGATGGAAAATGATGTTTCTTCATTGTGTAACTACTTTTTAAATGTCTGTCAGTCTTGAGTTTGTTTCCCAGTCTGTGTATCTGTCCTTCTTTGTACTCTCAATTTATAGGGTATGTATATATATATATATATACACACACTGCACTATGTATATTCTCTTTATTGAACAATGAATTGTTGATGAGAAACAGTCATCAGCTCTTTGTGTCATTGAGGTGGTTCTTCAGTTATCTGCTGGGATATACACTACCGCTCAAAAGTTAGGGATTTGTACGATTTTTTTTTTAAATGTATCAATACCTTTAAATTGATCAAAAGTGACAGTAAAGACATTTGTAATGTTGCTAAGGATTTATATTTAAAATAAATGCTGTTCTTTTTTAACTTTCTATTCATCAAACAATCCTGAAAAAAACGTAGCATGGATTCCACAAAAATATTAGCATTGATAATAATAATAAATGTTTCTTGAGCAGCAAACCAGCATATTAGAATAACACTGAAGACTGGAGTAATGATGCTGAAAATTCTGCATTAAAATAGATAACATTAAAATATAAAACAGATAAAATTATATTTCACAAATGTTCAGTTTGTACTGTATTTTTGTTCAAATGAATACAGCCTTGGGGGGACTTCTCAAAAACTTTTAAAAATCGTACCAACCCCAAACTTTTGAACCGTAGTGTGCCACCATACTGTATGTCCAGCTATCATAACATCTGAAAGTGGAAATAGAGTCTGAACTAATAAAAAAGATGACTAGAACTACAGTTATGGAAATCAAGACTGGCTTTTACAAGGTGTCCCTGTAATAAATGCCCTGTAGGGGCATTTTATCTCAGACCCAGCGGAACAAAATGAAGTGATTCTGTTTCGGTGGATATTTAAAGGTCATTCTTCCTGAATGAATCTCATCTGCCTTTACGCAAATGGTAATTACCGAGTGTTTATCTCTCTCTGTCTAGCTGGCATTACCCCAGCCATTCTGCTGTAAAGGTTAAAAAGAGATAGATAGAGACCCTGCACTGGACGTTGTGCTTTGCCCTTTCGTTAAGGTTCTTTAATTAGACGTCCAGCTGTTTGTTAGGTTTGCCGTAATGATGCTTATACTTTCAAATAATTGCATTTTATGGAGGCCGGTGACTCAGGAGGACTGAGAATACATCAGTTTAATTTGTGTTGTCTTTATGCAAGAGGCAAAAACAGGATTTTTATTTGCATTGTTACTTTTTTCTTTGTTTGTTCCTATTCCATGATGCAGCGTTATGGTCTTTGTTCAAGTATATGACATTCCTGCCAAGCTCTATGGGAAGCTGTACTGATTCTGAAATTGAATTTAAAAAATCAGTCTATAATTTCTTTTAAAAGCAGCAAAAACATAGTCACTTTCTACAGAGAAATGTTCTCACAGCTTATACAAAGGATGTGCCATTAATAACAATCCTCGTTATTTTGTTCTTTTGATTCCTATCTTTTTAAGATATTGATTCTGCTCTATTCATGTCATTTTCCATGATAAAATAAAATAGAGTAACTGTATAATTGTAAATGTTACGGTATATTTTTTTTCTCCACAATTATTCACCATGAGCAATGTAGAAACAAATAATTTAACACTGAATATGTCTTGCAGAAACAAATCCCTTCTGAAATAAAGCTGTTATATTGGCTACTCTGAGAAACTGATTGTTTGATTATAAAGACATGAGAATTATTTAAAGAGCAAGTTCATTGGCTTTTCATGAGCCCCTTCATGTGTAATAAACATAGTGCTATTGAATTAACTGCTATTTATTAATAGGGGAGTGGATGTGTAAATGCATGCAAATGCTTAATATTAAGATTGAAAGAGATTTCTGCTTTTGAGAATTTAAAATAATGATAAACATATGCAAACATACTTTTTTTATTTAGTATGCCTTGTATTAATATACACTCAGGGTGAAGGAGACTAAATCTGTGCCCTCTGATTCCACTGATCCCCCACTCTCAGAGAGAGAGAGAGAGAGAGAGAGAGAGAGAATATGCTGAATCTGTGTGTTTATCTTGCCAGGACGGAGTTCTGCCAGTGTAGGTTGTTTATTTGCTGCACCTGAATGGGAAACTGTGTTTGAGCCCATTGCTATTCTTAACAGTTTTCTTGCAAAAAGAGAAAAGTGTTTTTTACACAGAAGTATTGACCAGCATTCACTCACTCACATACTGCAGCTGATATTTGTATTGTTAAACTCAAATGCTGGCATGTTTGCTATTTGATTCTATTTACCTTTAAATGTAATTTAAAAATTCAGCCATTTACTATGTGCTTGTCTACAGTTCACTCGGCCAAGTCAAACAAAGAATAATCAATGTTTAATCAACCTCTATGCCTGTGAATGTAGTTATATAGTTTAACCAGCAGGGGGCATTAATGACCTACTGAATGCGACTGAATTAATCACTCATTTAATTAGCGTGTGGGAGCTAATGCAACTGCACCAATTTTAATTAAAGCCCATAAAGAACGAGCCTGCAGATAGAATGGTAGGAAAAGACACTGAAAGGCGAACTTTTTTATTTGTAATATGAGCTTTTGAGTTTTTCCAAAAAGCCTAAAACTAATTAAACTAATTTATTCAAATATCATGCTCTTTATTTCGTCTAACCCGTAAAACATGCCCGCTGCCTCTTGATCACAGTTTGCGTCCATCTCAAAGCTGCGTGCGTGTCCAACCTGGATCCGGCTGTCCGCTCGTCTCACTTGTCGACTCGGACATATTTTCTCCGTCATCGAAAGACAGAGGACAGGAGAAATAGGGATCGCCATAAGTGGATCTTTTTTCAGATCTGGCCGTTTCCCAGAGCCACACTCTCCTGAGCCGGCTAAAAGTGCTGAGCTCGCAGCTGCCAGTTTGTTTAGTGGCAAACGCATACGTGCTATAGCCTACAACGCCACTGGATTTACCTCTTGCCATTATTGTTGTATTATTTGCATTATAATTAGGCTATTGTATGGCATTTTAAACTACACGCCCACAAAACGGCCAAGTTATTAAAACGCGCTACCGAGGGAGTGAAACTCACATTATAGGAGTTATATATATATATATATATATATATATATATATATATATATATATATATATATATGTGTGTGTGTGTGTATACATATGGAATGGAATGGAATATATATAATGGAAACATGGAAATTTAGGCTATTTAATTTAAATGTCTTATAATTTTCTGACGACCATGGGAGTTTATTGTCAGAAAGTTAACCTTCAAATATAGGCCTATATATGTGTGAGTGTATATATATATATATATTTATGGATTTCCAAGACTTATCAAACACAATTCTCATTGCCTTATATGTATAGGTTTTCTATGAGCGTGGGAATTAACCCATATCACTTTTCGAACAACTGTAGCCTACTCGTCATCCGTATGCGCGCTTCGACAGCTCAAACTAAACCTTTTTTTCCGCGGTATGGATATAACCCTCAGACCAAGACAGCTCGCCTCGAATCACGCGCAACCGCTCATGCCCAATCAGCAGTCCTCGCGCTCCGCTAACCGTCTTTATATTTTATAGCCCCACCCCCGTCCCGCAGCGGTCATATTAGACCTTTTGCACATCTAAAATAATAATTCGCTTATCAATGTTCGAATGGGCCTTATAGACGACTATAGCGAACTACTGTACATTCACCTTACCTTACATTTCCTTGCACAAACGACTCTCTCATCAGGGAAACAACACCGGAAACAGGCGGTTAGAAGTGCGAGAGAGTAGTTGCTGGGAAGTCCGACTCATTTCCGCGAATCGATTCTTTCAAACAGTTCGTTTAAAAGAACATATTCAGAGCACAGTAATTCTTTACGTCGTGACGTAATTGCACCATCACGTTTGCCCTGATGCCTCAGCTTGGCATTTTACGTGCTAAAACGTTCATATTGTTAACATCAACTGAGTTTTATAAGGGGGTTCAATTAAATCGCATGTGTCCCAGTTCAGTTTGTTTGCAGAATTAATTCAGCTCGAAAACAAAATAATGTAGAAACTACATATAATTTTCAGTAACATAAAAACATGCACATCTTTTGACAAAAAAAGTTTTGCACGTTTTGATAAAACCATATTTATTCAAATGTTTCGTAGGCTATGGGTGTTGATTAAAAATGTAATTCAAATCGTACATATTTCTATGACTTTTTAAAAATCAATTTACTTCTCCGTCCCAATGCTCTTGCTATGAGCTTACTCATGTAGGCTAATGTTGTTCATTACGAATCGGAAATGGCCGAAAGAGACGGTTCTCAGTCCAGTGATTTGTTGACTCGAGAACCGCTCGGACATATTCAGTCCAATACATTAAAGAATCGTTTAGAGAGAGATTTTGTGAAACGGTTCAGCCGATTCATTGATGCGACTCGACTCAAACGAACGACTCGTTCACGATTCGGACATCGCCAAAGAGAGCGAGAGAGTGAGAGGAGGGGTTGAAGAAGCACATGAAAAACTGCATAACCCACTGCTGGTTGAGATAGACGGGGCAGAAAGGTTGCCTTTCTGGGTCGTAGGCGCTAACTGGAGCTTTGCTGTACTTTTATGCGAAACGACAGCGGAATTAGAAGACCCGCCGAGGTACGTTTAATGCATCTGTGCTAATTCAATGCGTCTTAAATGTTGTTTGTCGATGGCAAATGTTGTTGTTTTAACAGCATATTTGTTTATAAACAAATGTCCACGGTTGATCATGTTGAGGCTTCACTGTGCTGCACTTTTCACGCTGAATTAAAGCTGTTTACGTTGCTCTTGTTGTTTCTGAAATAAATGACATGTCTGATATCTAATTTAAAAGGTTCCTGTTTAGTTCAGACAGTGCGCGTTTGGCACCGGTGTTTCGCAAGCCCCAAGCTCGTGCACCCTGTTTTTTTATCGGATCAACAGGCTGAGAGTCCAGCCCCCCTCCAGCACGCCTGTCAAGTCTGCAGTCCAGCTCACATTTCCAGCTCCATTCCAGAGTCCAGTTCAGAGTTTCCATAGTTCTGCGTGTTCGACCAGTTCGCATGTGAAGTGAATTCTGTCATTTATTTAGCGCTCAGCGGAACGCAAGCGCACGCTCCGGGAGAAAGTTTTCATCATACTGTTGAATTTACTGTTATGATAGGAGAACTTGAGCGCTGGTCTGTAAGCAATACTTCTTTTGGGCTCGTGGTTGAAGAGCCAATTGGGT
Source organism: Gila orcuttii (assembly GCA_026230005.1). Taxonomy (NCBI): domain Eukaryota; kingdom Metazoa; phylum Chordata; class Actinopteri; order Cypriniformes; family Leuciscidae; genus Gila; species Gila orcuttii. Next base: position 28,242,685 of record JAPDVR010000003.1, read on the forward strand.
TTCTGTGGGTGAAAGTTAATTACGTTACGAAGAGTTAATGATTAAAACACTTAGGCAGGTCTGTCGCCATGCATGATAGCCTACATTGTGGTTGTGACGGGAGATTTCAATAAAGCAAGCAGGGTTGTGTTATTGAAGACATAGGCTTCCTCTTGCCGAATTGTGAGCTGTCCTTTCGCTTTGAGGTGTCACATTCATTTGGCAATGAGACAGGCAAGTCGATTACAAGAAAGTCGTGCGTATGTTGGCTACTCACATTTAGATGAGTTTTAACCGTTATGTGAAGGGCATTGGGTGTTTTTTAATAAATCATAGCGCAGTTTGTTAACATGTAAATTGAGTTTATTTGTTCCTGACACACGACAGTTACCCTTGTGAGAAATTTGAAGCCATGCTCTTTGTTTTCCCCGTTGATATTATCTTCCACAGCAGAATTTTTTTATCTCCCATCATGCAATTTGTTTAGTTTCCGTTTAGCAGTGAAAGTGTGTGTGTGTGTGTGTGTGTGTGCGCCTGTGCGCTTTTGTACATTCACACCGGCTGTAGGCTATGTAGCTTACACATGTGCGTTGAATGTATTTTTGTTAATGTTTGTGAATGCTCTTTTAATATGCTCTTAAAGTGTAAAGAACACCTTATTTTCGATAGTTATGTATCTGTCAATTAGCTTTATTATATAGGCTACGTAGATAGCATTATATAAACCCTGTAACGTATAGTTTTTATGCAAGGCAAAAATCTGTGATGTACTGTGGACATTTTTTTTGTGTGAATGTGTGGCAGGATTATTGAGAACTAAATCTTAAAGTCAAGCTTAATTTAAGAGCATGCTGACAATGACCAGATTAGCCTACTCACTACTGTAAATGTAAAAATGGCCAATCAACTATTATTTTAATATTGCAGTATTTATTATAAATTATTTATCCATGCACATCAGTAAAAAAAAATGAATAACAAATTAATGTGCCTTTGTAAATTTTTTATCAAAATTACCTCCCCTCCTAAGGAACGGATTATGATTTGCAAAGGACCCGGGGCCAATTATCTCCAATAATGTTGTTGTTGTTGTTGTTGTTATTATTATCCTGATAAGACCCTGTAATATATAGTAAAAACAAATGCTCTGTAAAATAAATGTAAATGAAAAATCTATATTTCATAATAAGTACCTATATTATTTTACTTTGACTACAGCAAAGGAAAAATAACACTTTTGTCTTAATTTCTGCCTTTGACGAAAAGCTGAAGTGTCTGTGAAAACAGGTTTACAAACGTGTCATGATTACAAATCTTGTGACATTCTATAATCATCTGTCCGCAAAAAAATGTTGTTATAATGTCCACAAATGTGAAAATAAAGCATACCTGTGTCTGCTGTGTTCCCAAATCACACTAATTTCACAGCACATGCAGAGATGGCGTTTACTGTGAACCGAGCCTCTCTGAAAACACTGGATCACAAGCTGATCGCGTGAGCAAAGTGTGTGCTTCTATCATTTAAAGGCCAATTCACACCGCACAGACAAACGCCAACAAACAAGTGAGCCGTTGGATTTAGAATTTAATGAAAAATAACTGTCGTCTTCACACTACCCCATCAGACACAGACAAACGCTGATTGAACATGTTCAGTCGGGTGAAAACAAACCCCGACCAACGCCAACAAACGCAGACGGGGGTAAGCCCGTCTAAATCGGCCCAATGGAGGTTTCCAATAGAACGGGTGAAGGTATCTGCGTGTTACTGCTGTTAATGTTTAATCCCATTTAAGCTTTTATCTGACTCACTTTTATCACAACCTTGAATTTAGGTTAGATTGCCAATTGGTTATTGGTCAATTATATAATAGTTTAGCAATAGCCTACATTTGAGTGTTCTATTTAACTCTTTACTTATATTTTACCCATTCATATTAGGAAGCTATGTCGCTCTGAAATCCTCACGCCTTGTTTACCGTGGGTCTCACGATCACAATCTCGCATGCTTCGGTCACCAAACAGAGGTAATTGATACCTGAGATCGGTCGCATTCACGCTTACACAATCAAAGATACTTTGGTATAGACCCTGTGATTGCAAAATGTACTTAACGTTTACTTCAGTAGAGGTATGGCCACTACAGATGTAAGTCAACTAACTTTACTTGTCTTATAATAGCTTTGGATTGGCCATGCCGTGGTTTCCCACGTACACTTATCTAAAGTAACATTAAATTAAAACAGAGGTAGGAAGCGACACCCAGATTTAGGTTGGTCAAGCAGCATTTTTGCTGCTCTAAACGGAAATTCACTTCTTGTCTTTGCAAAACTGGTACACTTGAATATGTGAGTGCCAAATATTAGTCGTCACTAATCTGACGCAAAACTTGCGGTAACATATGAATCCATTTAATCTACTTGGGAAAACAATTTCAGAGTCAGTCGGAATAAAATCAAATGTAACAATTTATTAATGATACCTTAATATAGAGCCTCGTTTTAAAGGCTGTAGGACCCATATATTTGTCACGTCTTGTTTTGGTTCATGTTTCATGTCAGTCACGTTTCATATCTTGTCATGTGATTCCCTGTGTTAGTCATGTGATCCTGCCACGTGTTCCCCATGTGATTGTGTCATGTTGTCATTCAACTAATATTCAAGCATAATTAAACATTTGTTTTCATTGTTGATTGCCCCTCCCAATGACATCTTGCAATGACATCTTGCAATGACATCTCTTCTCTGATGATGATGTGGTCACTCACATGGAATCACAACAATAGCAAATGACAATTTATTTTGATTTTGAACTTTTTCAGTTGCGAATGGACCATATGATCAAATTCAACAGTCCATAATGTGATTGAAAAGTGTTCTTTAATTGCTCTAATTGTGGCCTTTATTTAGTATCTTGCCAACAGGTTATTTATTGTGCAGTCAGATTATTGGTAAACTGTACGACCCATCAAATAGCCACAGTCAGTTTGATTTTTTTTTTTTTTTTTTTTTTTTGCATTCAGGAATCACTCGGACTTTCAAATCAATTTTTTATTGCTAAACTGACAAACATACTTTAACATTGTCTTCTATTGTTATGCAATGTGAACAATGAAGATGTTTGCTGTCAAATGATTTAATGCAAGCATGATTAGTAATAACCAATGCCATTAACCAGATATAGGCTATCCATTAGATATGAATCATTGAAGACCGGGAAGGACGAAAAGGGAAACTATTTGATGCATGATTTACCATTCCTGAGTGTATATTAATAAATGACAAGAAACAGTCTGTCTGCTCAGCCTCATTTTGTTGCAATAAAGCACTCCCTTCTGGAAATGGATAATATATTACTGATCGTGTCACGTTTGTTAAAAATGTCACTAGTGTTACAGCACAACAGACTGTGATGTCGTAAATTGATTAGATTCGATTTTAGCCTAGTTTATTATTTCATAAATCTGAAGTGTGCCTTTGTTTTACATTGAGTCCCATGTTCTGTATCAGCTCAACAGGAGGAGGATTATGAAGTTTTGCATTTCAAGTTGGAGAAATATGGCTCTTGATGAGCACTTAAGAGCCGCTTAAGTTGATTGTTTATGTACTTGACCAGTGCAGTCATTCATTCATCTTACGTTGTACTAGCTGTACTTAAAGATGCGTTTTCAGTTGGCAGTAATTTGTCACTGGAGGTGATTACTTAAGACCACACAAGCTTTGAAACAGCTGGCCTGTCTTGACAACAAAGAGTAAACATACAAATTGGTGGGTGTTTGCAACAAAAGATCTGTATATGGTTTGGGCTAAACCATTTGGTTTCTTGTCAGTAAGGTACACTGAGGGTACAAATGTATTATTTAAACATATTGCCTTAATTGTTTCTACTTGCTAATTCTCACACTTACATTTACATACTGTATAATTATCTCTATCATGCTAGAAAATTACCTTGGCCGTTAGTGTTTGTTTTGCTTTTTGTCTACTTGTAGAAAAAAGAGGCAGATCGCTCTCTCTCTCTCTCTCTCTCTCTCTCTCTCTCTCTCTCTCTCTCTCGCTCTCTCTCTCTCTCTCTCTCAATTTCAAATTAGCTTTATTAGCATGACTGTGTAACACAATGTTGCCAAAGCATCAACATATATATATAAATAATAAAACAAACAGTAAACATATATGTATAAATCGTGTCATATGTAGCATTGTAAATAGATAGATAAATAAACACAATCTATCTTAATAAATAGATAAATAAATACATTTGATCACTCTAGAGAATTATCTGTCTCTGGCGTTGTGAATAGCTAGCACATATTTAGCCGCTAGTGCAGCTGTACTATCATCTTCTCCGAGTAAGAAGGACACTTTTTCAGTGTCACTCAGTTCATAGAATGATGGGATCAAGGCTTCAAATCTGGGCAGAAAAGTTTCTCTTATATCGGTATATTTGGGACAGAAGAGCAGAAAGTGTCCTTATCCTCTATGTGCTGTAGATCACAGTGCCTACAGAACCTCTGCTCTCTCTCTCTCTCCATGTTTGTCTATGTCTTCCTCTCTCTA